>CAJQZJ010032188.1:15698080-15728237 GCA_907164525.1 Lophiomys imhausi
TTCTTCTTCTTCTTCTTCTTCTTCTTCTTCTTCTTCTTCTTCTTCTTCTTCTTCTTCTTCTTTTTTGTTTTGTATTTTGAGACAGGGTTTCTCTGGCTGCCCTGGAACTTGCTTTGTAGACCAGGCTGGCCTTTAACTCATAGAAATTCTGCTGGGATTAAAGGTGTACACCACCATGCCCAGCCCAAGATTCTCTAGGCAATAGACCACTGCCTGGCCTGATTGTGCCCCATTACTGTCAGCAGGAGGAGGGCAATGAGGGCTCCCTCCCCCCACTTCACTTCATGCATCGCTAGAGCATGGGAGCCTCCCTCCTACTGCGGTGCCCTGCCCATCCCTCGCAATGTCCTCCCTGTGTCTGCAAGGCTCTCCTGAAAATGTCAGCAAACCCTCTGTGCTTGATAGATGATGGCAAGAGGACATTGTGGGTGGCTCTCTCCTTACAAAGCAAAGCTGAGGCCAGACAGGGTGGCTCATCCCCTTGGGAGAGCTGAGCCAGGAAGTCTGTGAGTTCACAGCTGCCCTGAACTAGAGTCAGGCCCTGTGTAAGGGTAGAAGGGAGAGAGACCAAGGACAGGCTTTCATTTGAGGGATTCAGGCATCTGGAAGCCTCTGCAGTGTATATGCTATATGCTGTTCTACACGCTAGCTCCCCTTCCCCACACATGTGCTACACATGGTGATGCCTGATTGCCCTGGTATGGGTCCACTGTGTACAATGTGCACAATGGCCTGTACTATGTCTCTAATGCCTGCCTGTACCCATGCCCTCCCCCATGCCCATCTACCCATGGCCACTCGGCCCCCTTCACAGACTTCTGCTTACCCCCACAGAGCCTATCATGATGTCCCTTAGACCCGGCTCTGAACTGCTGGACTCCCAGATACTGCCTCCGGAGAAGCCCCTCTCCAATTCTGCAATCCAAGTTTCACCTCAGCCCTTAGAACCCACAACACAGTTGGCCATAGATGACGGCCAGATACCCAGCTCTCTGCTGGAAGAGAAGTTACCAAAGTGGGCCGCAGAGCATTGGCTGGAGGAGAAGTCCTGGCTCACCAATGGCTTCGATGTTTTCGAATGCCCCCCACCAAAGACAGAAAATGAGGTGGGAGGAGAGAGGCCTTGCAGGATGGGAGAGGGTGGTGGACTGGGAGGGAAACGAGGGCAGCCAGCTGGATGGCCTGGACCTCAACGCACTTAACAAATTTAGTCACCAAATTTGGAGGGCTCTGAGCAGCAGCCACATACCAAGATGGTGGCTGTGTATGTCCCACAGTAGGGACAGTCTGTGAAATGCGTAAGATATACAACATGGTGCCGTTCTGGTCCTAGAACCAGCACTCCAAGATTCTGAGGCCTGGTTTGAGAGCCAGTGCACACTGAGCATCTGATGTGCAACAGGTTGATGCAATAGGGATTTTCATACTTCTCTGGACAGGATGCTAGCGGAAACAACTTCAGCTTCAGTTCTCACACCAAAAAAGGAGGCACTAACACTGCCACCCCCACGGAGATGTCACAGCCATTTCAGGGGGACAGTAGAGACCCTCAGGGGGGTTCCCAGCATCTAATGGCTATTTTGTACAGTGATGATAATTACGGCGAGGGGTTAGTTTTCCCTTCCCAAAGGAGAAAAGTGACTCCTAGGACAGGTGAGATAACTTGCCTGTATTAGCAGGGTTTTTTTTGGTTTTTCAAGACAGGATTTCTCTGTGTATCCTTGGCTGTTGTGGACTCACTTTGTAGACCAGGCTGCCCTTGAACTCACAGAGATCCACCTGCCTCTGGCTCCCGAGTACTGGGATTAAAGGCGTGCGCCACCACGCCTGGCCATTACAGGTGTGGTGGCGCACGCCTTTAATTACAGGCAGCTGTGAACTGCCAAATGGTGCTGGGATTTGAACCCAGATCCTTTGGAAGAACAGCCAGTGCCCTTAATTGCTGAGCCATCTCTCCAGCCCGTATTAGCAGCTTTTGTTGTTGTTGCTGCTGCTGCTGCTGTGGCGGCGACAAATATCTAGCAGGGGCAATTTAAAAGAAGTTCATTCGGGCTCCCAGCTCCAGGGCACAGGCGATCATGGTGAGGAAGGCATGGCAGCTTATGGTAGCAGGTCACATGGCTCCCACAGGCAGGAGGCAGAGGGCGGTGAACGAAGGTGCTCAGTTCACGTTCTCCTTCTTACTCAGTCCAGGACCCCAACCCATGGGATAATGCAACTGACCATTAGGGTGGGTCTACCCTCTCAGTCAACGTCATAGGTGATTCCAGATCTTGCCAAGTTCTTAATGTTAACCATGTAGTCCAGCAGGAAAAAAAAAAATCCCAAGTTTCCAGACTTTGGAACTGCCCTTTGCTCTACCCCTCAGGGATCTGGGAAGAGGAAATATGAAACAAGCTATTTGAACTCCATTGTTGGGTAAAGTGAGCAAGGCTTTTGAGACCCAGCTGAAAAATGACTGCCCCTTGTTATTATTAACCAATGTCACCCAAGTCAAAAGAGTTTGTGGCTAAGGCTAAGGCCTTTGTGTTGTTGCCTGTCCTGGCCACCCAGGTGACCTTGCCCTATGCCCCCTGCTTCCCCCAGCTGCTACAGATGTTCTACCGGCAACAGGAGGAGATTCGGAGGCTCCGAGAGCTGTTGATCCAGAGGGAGGTCCAGACCAAGCAGCTGGAACTGGAGATCAAAAACCTGCGGATGAGTTTAGGACAGTTCTGAGCAGAGGACTCTGCCATCCTTGCCCTCAGGGACACCGCTAGGCTCTGTGGGGAGGTCCAGAACCAAACCACAGGTCCCCGAGAACAACCACTATTTCTATATTTTATACCAGAAAACAAAACTCTCAGTCGCTGAAAGAGATCCCAGTGGGACACAACACCGTTCTCCTGTTGCCTTCTCACAGCTGCGTTTTCTTCCCTGCCTGGTTTAGATTACATCCTGCCTTCTGCTGAATCCTTGTTTAGAGGGTTGGGGAGGAGCTATGACCTCCTAGAGGGGAAAAGCTTAGTAGAAAGATCTGGAAGGACTACGTAGGCTGCCCTGACTGTGGCTTGTAGGGGGAGGTTTTGGTCAGTGGGCCCACTCCCATCTCCTCCATCAGCCCGCCTTTGGATATATATTTTGACTGCTAAATTATTTTTTTTTTTAGAAGTTGGAAAACCACTGATCCTGCTCAATTCCCTCATTCTATATGTGAGGAAACTAAGGCCAGGAGAAAGACAAGTAAGATTTTTTTTTTTTTTCCTGGCAAGGGCAAGGCTGGACTGAGCTCCTGTCCATCTGGGTCTGTCTGACAATGCTATTTCCAGTCCTCACAGTAAGATCCATTGGTTCTGACCACAGCTGAGTCCAGACTTACCTGGTAACCTCTTACCAAGTACTTCTCTCTTTGGTCTCAGTTTTTTCCATCTGAACAAGGAGTATGTTTGAATGAGCGGCCCTCTCTGTGACCTGCCACCAAAGACTTAATCTTGACCATGCCTATGGGTTTAATGGAGAGATTCACTCAGGGTACAGGGGCTCAGTCTGAGAGGAATGAGTGAAGATTTGGCTCAGTTCTAAAGCACAGACAGGACGCCAAACCCATCCTTCCAACCAGAATAGTCAGATGTGAGAGACAGTTCTGTAGGTGGGGACACAGACCTCAGTGTCTGTCTGTTGACTGCACAACCTGTCACCCCCAGTGGGGCAGAAGCATACTTCCACCCAGGTGATAGATCCCTATCTAAAGGCCTCTGGGAGGTAGGGAGGATCCCAACACCTGATGTGGCAAAGCCCTGTGGCCACCCACAAGAAAGGACTCTGGTTGACTGCACTAGGTAAGAAGGTGGGAGCAGATGGCACCTGGTCTGAAAGCCTGTTTCCCTCCCTTGTGTACCTTGAGCCCTGTTCTGAGGCTCTTTCTTTCTTGGTGGTCAGTACAGCAGTCCAGCTGGTGCCTGAGAAGCATTCGAGACAAAGCTTTACCAAAGGAGACGCCCCCACCCCTACTCCCCTCTGGACAGGCGGTGTTTTCCCCATAGCACACTGGAGCTCAAGTGAGAACTGCAAGGGTCACCCAGACTGACAGGTTTCAACCATGCCATCTATTAGCATTTCTCTGGATAGACATAGGATGACCAGACCTGCCCCACTGAGACTGACTCTTCAATGGAGGGTGTGGCCCTCTGGACAAGCTACCCAGGTGACTTCAGTACAGTGGGGATGGAGACGCTTTGGGCTGGTCTCCTGGACCTGTATTGGTAATGAAAGTAGTACAATCCCAAGACGGCCACATGGCCTTGTCCCCCCACTGTGGATGGTGTGTGCACTCACCAGGGTCCTGTGTTCCTTGGTTTACAATCCATTCATCAATCACTAGACTAGGACTCTGTCCCCGATGAGGAGCCAGCTATGCTTGCCTTATGTCCCAGGCGAAGACAGGTAATTGGAACTCCTGGGATGGGACTCTCTCTCTCCTTTGGTTTGTGACCAATATATCACAGTTTGTAAAGTTCCTACCCCCCACCTCCAACCCCATGTTCAGAAGGCCCAGACAGCCTCAGACTGACAGCCTCAGAGTGAAGAAACCAGTCCAAAGCCTCTGACTGCCACCTATATATGGCTGGGGGTGGGGTCTAGAGCTTTTCCCATCCCGACTCTGCACAACACTCCCCACCGCCCCCCCCACCGCCGCCAAAAAAGCTCTCCCCACTGTAAGGGACCCAGACCCCACATTCAAGAGCAGGTCACAGGCAGCCATGAACAAATTTATTTGTTGGGTTTTGTTTTGTTTTTACATCTAAAATAAATTATTTAAATTATTTCATAGCAAGGGAAAGAGATAGGTAATTTTTATTAGGTATTTTTTAAGTCATCTTTTTTTTGAGATCATGTTTCTGTGTTCTTGAGCTAATGGAGCAACACTGCCCACTAAGGCAATGTCCACCTAAGTGGCAAAGAAGCCCTCCCCTCCTTATGTCATGCCTTGGGCCCATCTTTCGCCTTTCATTTGACTCAGGAACTTTGTGTGGATGAGGAGAGCGCTTGGAGATGAGTGATTGTCTGGTACCCACCTTAGCTCTAGCATAACTCTACTTCCTGGAACAGAACTTGAGTTTCTGTCCTTGAGAGAAACAGGAAGTGAGGTGCAGATCTATGCTTTTCATATGAAACCGTGCCTGAAGCCTTTTGAATGATTGTTTTAATGTTTCTTAAATTCCTTGTACCTTTGTGTGTGTGTGTGTGTGTGTGTGTGTATGTATATATATATATATATATATATATATATATATATATACACACACACTAAAGGAAGATATATATATACACACACACTAAAGGATTGAAAGTTAAAATAGATGCAGAATGGTGCAATGGAAGAATATAACAATCAAGCCAGCAGTGGTAGCGCACGCCTTTAATCCCAGCACTAAGGAGGCAGAGGCAGGTGGATTCCTGTGAGTTCAAGGCCAGCCTGGTGTACAGAGTGAGTTCCAGGACATCCAAAGCTACACACAGAGAAACCCTGTCTGGAAAAAATAAAAGAAGAAGAAACAACAATCCACCCTGGGTGGTAATTCCGGAGCTTGGAGTTTCAGACCAGCCTGGGCAAAGAGTGTGAGACCCTGCCTCAAGCAAAATAATAAAGCGCCAGGCTCGATACTGTAATGCGCGTTGATTTCCTTTTGTTAATTCGTTCTACCAGTACCAACTTAGCAGTAGGTGTTTGCCAAAGTGGCCAATAAGATTCTAATACCCTTCAAGTGTTTCCAGACTTGGTAGAATTTGGAAGTGATGGGGATGGGGCAGGGTGGTCAGGCTGCTCTGGAGAAGTGAGGCTTCACCAAACCCCCAAGTGGACAGGGAGCAGCAGCTCTATATAGCCCAGACTGAGAACCGCAAGGTCCCCAGGCTGGAAACAAGGTGGGCCACTCACCCATCAGCGCAAGGGGAAATAGAAGCATCTTCAGACCCTGGGGCCTTGAAATTTTAGCCTGGGGGTAACTGGGGTTTCCTGGAAGTCTGTTCCAATCCCCCTCACCCCGAAAGGCTGACCCCGGGGAAGGAGCGTCAGAGGAAAACGGAAGAGTGGGTGTGGGAAATGCGGGCCTTCTGGGCGGGCCACATCTCCACCTTCCATTAGCCCATTGGAGCAGAGGTTTCTGTCTGTATTAGACTCCCCCTTCACAGCGCGGAAGAGTGGAAGGGTGCTGTGCAGCGGATCCAGCACTAGGCGGGACCAAGCATAGTTCTCCTTCGGGTCACCGTCCCTCAAGCCTGCCACTGACAGCTGGGTCGCCCGCCCCGCCCCGCCCCGAGCAAGGTTTCGATTCCCGAGGCTGCCAGACTCGTTCACACTGCAGAGAGGACAGCGGTTGCCACCGCAATGGCCAGCGGGACTGCTGGGGCGCCGGTCCAACCCGACAGGGCTTGCCACTGGCGCTGCCAGGAGCACAGCGAACGCCCGGCTGAGCTCTTCTGTCGCCGCTGCGGCCGTTGCGTGTGCGCACTGTGCCCGGTGCTAGGTGCACACCGCGGCCACCCGGTGGACCTGGCCCAGGAGGAGGCTGAGCGCGTGCAGGTCGGGAGCCGCGGGGGCGTGCGCTGCAGGTCTGGGCGGGAGGAGAATGAGCCCTGGAGTAGCAACAGAAGTAACGGTCGAGGAGGCGCCAGCCCAGGTCTCACCGCCAAATCCCGTTGGGACCCGGACTTAAGGGGAGCCCTGAGGTCCTCTAAATGGTAGCCGTAAGATCAGGAGACAGAATCCTGTGGAAAGGCAAAGGTAACCCAAACCACCAGTGAAGCTTCAGAAGATGGGTTAAGGGTACTGGGAGGCATGTGAGCTTTGCCGCTTCTGCTGGGGCAGCTCCCCAACCAGGGGTTCAGTGAACACAGCTGTGAGGGCACAGGGTCGCTCGCCTAGCACCCAGCTCCAGGGAGGATGTGGCAGGGTAAACAGTTTATAGCCAGCCTGTGCTACATAGCGAGACTATCTCAAAAGACCAGACTGGAGCTCGGGGTATTAAAAAAGAAAAAGAAGAAAAAACTGCATGCGTGTGCTATGGAAGTGGTCTCTGGACACTGGAGTTTATAGGCCATTCTGAACTGGGGCCGGAAGGCCTGTAGTGCTTTGTAAACTCAAGAAAGCCCTCTTCCTGTCTTGAATCTGGCTCCTCCCTCTATGCAAACACACCGCTGCCCCCCTCTAAGTGTTAACCATAGCCTTATCTTCTGTAGATAACCAGAGAGCATGACCCCCCACCAGCCATGCCTGGCTCTGCAGAACCTATTCTCATCTTTGAATTTGAGGAAGGTAGGCTAGACAGACCCTTCTTTCTTCTCGGGGCTCATTTTACTATTTCTACCTCCTGGAAGTCTTAGGAGCTCTGACAAGCAGCCCCTTCCTTTTCTGCCCTCCCATGACACAGCCACTGTGACAAGCTGACAACTCCAAGCTGAAATCAGGCTGGTCAGGGGAAGAATAGTAACAACTCCATGTGATACCATGATCCCTAGTAGATACCATACTAGGAGCCCAACGTGTTGGTCAGTGAGGGCCAGAAAAAAGATAGAGCTTGGGGCAGGAAGCCACACCAGCCTTCCCCAGGGAAGTGCACTGGACATGGCCTTGAAGGGTAAGTAGGGTTTCATGGGGTCCCAAGACAGAAATTCCTGTGGCTGCAGGTGGGAGGGCCCAGACCAAAAGGCTGGGATATCCTTGGGTCACCTTGGGCAGTCAGGTGACTTGGGTATCCCAGTAGACGTGGCCTCTGAGGCCAAGGCTGACCACCCTGCCTGCCTCCAGTTCCCTCGGTGGATGTTAAAATGGTACATGTGCTGTTGGCCAGGCCCTCTAATCTCATTTAGTCTCCATGGCATCCCTGTTTGCAGTGAGGGCAATGGGCTTGGGGTAGGCAGAAGGCTGTAGCGTTCGGGCTTTAACTGGCATGCCCTAGTATTCCTGGTGGATTAAAGGTCTGACTCCCACCCCTGTTCCTGTGAGTTAGACCCAGGTGCCAAGTGAAGAAGACTAAGAAGACGAGCCCTCGGAGGGAGGAGACCGAAAACAGGCGTTTAGAAAAATAGCAACTTCTAAAAGTAGACAAAATGGGGAGAGACATCCAGGCTGGGTGCATTCCTGAGAAAGGCTTGAGCCTCACTCAGAGAGCCACAGTCTCTGCTCACCACCCGCCTAGTCACATGACTTTGGGCAAACTACCAATTTTCAGAGCCTCAGGTCCACCTGCTGAAAAAGAATTCAATGGTGCGTCAGGGAAGTGGCTGAGAAGGTAAAGTTACCTGTTGCCAAGCCTGAGTTCAGTCCCCGAGACCCACACTGTGGAAAGAGAATGGACTCTGCACATTGTCCTCTGACTATGGCACCCATGCCGCTCCCTCCACCCCCATAAGTAAATAACATGCGATTAAGAAAAAAAAAAAAAAAGAATAAAAGGGAAAGCAAGGGTAAGAGCTTGTTAGCTTGAAAAGTGACAGTTTCCCCTTTTTTCCTTGTCACAGAAACTAATCCAGGACTGTTTAGAGTGCTTGGCAACCAAGAAGAGGCAACACGCTGACAACATAGCCCAGTTGGAAGACGCTGGGGACAGGCTCAAGGCAAGTGGACTCATCTTCCCTTCTCAGTGCAGATGTCCATACTTCCCCCAGGATCGAGGTATCCCTAGTGTGGAGCCCCAGGAATACAAGAGCTGGCCTCAAAACAGGCGTCACAGCTCCTGGGCACCTATGACTTAAAGGGTCCTCTTTGAAAGAGCACAAGATTGTGAATTTCAGTACAAGATCACAAAGGAAGCGTGCGTGCAGGTGAGTGGCCCTGCAGGTCTGTTTCACGAGCTTTGTGCCTCACACCTCATGGGGCAGCAGACCAGCTTCCTCACATCCCCCAATGCCAAGGCTCAGTCAGTCTTTCCTCGGCAAAAGCAGGGGAACTGGCCCTCCCTCCATCCTCCCACACCTCAAAAGCAGGGGAACTGGCCCTCCCTCCATCCTCCCACACCTCAAAAGCAGGGGAACTGGCCCTCCCTCCATCCTCCCACACCTCAAAAGCAGGGGAACTGGCCCTCCATCCTCCCACACCTCAAATTGCCTAAAGGAAAAGCAAAATAAGTCGCAGAGAAGGCAAACCATTCTTAAGGTTTGTGGCCATGGGAAATAGAGTGTAAGTCTGTCTAGTCCATAAATATGCACTCTCTTCAGCCTTACCCTTCATACAGTGTTATTTCTTCATTTTACTGTGTGCTGCAGATTGAACCTAGGGCCACATACATGCTAGGCAAGTGTTTTCTGACTATACATTTCCAGACCTCTCTTCACTTTATTTGAGGGTGGGGTGTGTGTGTAAAAATGTGAAGTTTTTGCCGGGCATGGTGGCGCATGCCTTTAATCCCAGCACTTGGGAGGCAGAGGCAGGCGGATCTCTGTGAGTTCAAGGCTAGTCTGGTCTACAAAGTGAGTCCAGGACAGTCAAGGATACACAGAGAAAGCCTGTCTTGAAAATTAAAAAACAAACAAACAAAAAGTGAAGTTTTTATTAAAATTGGAGACTCTGAAAAGTCTCTTTTTAAAAAGGATTTTAATTGGCATGTATGAATTATACACTACGATGGCTTCCTGCAACATTTTTAGACATGTGAATAATGTGTTTTGATGATGTTCACCCCATTTCCCTCTCTTGTCCCCCTCCCACTGACTCCCAACTTGCCATCCTCTGCCTGTATGTGGGTAACAATGAGTTTAATTTGGGTTACGTAAAGGAACATGAGTGATGGGTTACTTACAGGACCATGGTAAGCATTTCCATTTTGAAACAGGGTCTTATTAAGCAACCGAACTAGCTTCAAATTTACCCTGTCCCCAGCTGGCCTTGAACTCGTGAGCTTTCTGCCTTAGCTTCCTGAGTGTTTGAGATTACAACCCTTAGCAACCAGGATCAGTTGATTGATTGATTGATTGATTGATTGACTGCTTCAGGGTATCCACCACATAGGCCAATATTACTTCAAATTCACAATGCTCCTGCCTCAGCCTTCTTGAGTTGCTAGGATAATGAGCTCGTACCACCACCTCCACACAGGAGTATGGAATTGGCTCCCCAATTCCTAACATCCATTACCAGTCAGGGGGCTACATGTCCTGGTGTTCTGGGGATCTTCATAGGCCCAAGGGCAGGACTGGCTGGGCATGGTGGTACACACCTGTAATCCCAGGATTTTTGAGGCAAGAAAGTTGTTCTCTGACCTCCACACACACACATGTCCTCACAGACAATACATACATGCAATAATAATAAATAAAGGTTTTTTTAAAAGCAAGGCTCTGGGTTCAAGAACATAAATCAGTTCAAAAGGACCCAGCAAGTGATCATAGAAAAGAATCTCCCCAGGCAATGGTGGAGGAGAGAAGCAAGTGTTAGCAACTCTTAAATGCTGTACTTTGAAACAATTCTAGATTCACAGGAAACTGCAAAGGTCCTGTAGAGAAACATCCTGTTCCTTCCCTTAACTGGCTAAGGGTTACTTCTATGGTAACTATCCTTCAGTTCCAAGCACAGAATCTATCTAACAGTATATAAGATCAGTACATGGGTCTACATGCACAGCAGTTTTATAATCATTATTATTTATGTATATTTGTGTGTGTCTGTAAACCATATGTCTACATGGTTAGGATTAATATAGCTGATAGTAGGTCTCGAAATAATCAATGATCCCACTTTGCTTTTCCACAATTATTTGGGCTCTTTAGATGGGTGTGGAAGCTCGTACCTGTAATCCCAACACCCAGATCCTAAAGCAACAGGTTTGCTGCAAATTTGAGGATAGCCTTAGCTACACAGTGCCTTGCAGAACAGCCTGGGCATACAATATGAGATGATTCTGTCTCAAGAAGGAAAGGGGGGGAAAAAGGTGTGATGCTCACTTATAATTCCACAACTTGGGAGGCTGAGACCCAAGATCACAAGTTCAAGGCTAGCCTGAGCTACATTACTTTCACCAGGTTAAGTCTCCAAATTTATGAACATGGGATGTCCCTTGGTTTATTTAGGCTCTTCTCTATTGTCTGTGTCTATATAGGTTTCAACATATTCAACACATAGTATTCAAACTCTGTGTGCTTTTAATCTATTTTTACATTTTATTTTAATTTGTGTGGCTGTGCCTTTGTCTTTGTGTCTGCCACGTGTGTTTGGGTGCCTACAAATGCCAAAACAGGACATTAGATCCCTTGGAGCTGGAATTACAGGTGGTTGTGAACTGCCCAATATGGGTGCTGGGACTGAAATTCAGGACCTCTGAAAGAGCAGCACTCTTCCGCTGAACGACATCCCCAGCCCTTTTTCCAGTTTCTACATTGAGACAGGGCACAAGCGTTCTGTTGAACCCTGGCAGGTGTCACCTGTGGCAGAGAGGGCTATTCTGCACTTAGTGGCCTAACCGGGAAGAGTTTTCTTTGGCATGGAAGCTAAGCCATGGAGCTGTGTAAACAGAACAGTAAAGTTCAGATGTGGTCCAAAGTCTATTGCGCAGAAGCCAATAACCCAGCCCAATCTATCAACCTCTCCAGGGGACAGTTAAAGTCGCGGTTACTAGTCTCCAGCCCACACCCTAAAGGTGTGTGCCTACAGCCTGTTGTGGTTCTTCAGGGTTCAGTGTATTCAGGTGGCAGGGGTGACCCCACAGTCCTCTCCAGCCGCAGGTGTCCCCTCACTCTGGTACTGGACAGCAGTAACACAACAACACTGTTCCCTCTGAATCTTCCCTGTTTTGTCCAGTGAGGTTTAGTTGTTGTTTGGGGGTATTATTTTACCAGCCTGTGTCTTCTGGGTTGGCCTTGTGTGTATGTGTATCTATGTATTCGTGCGGGTGAGTGTGCATGTGATGGGGGAGGGCCCGGAAGTCAACTTAAAGTGTCTTCTTCGGTCACTCTCCTTAGTTTTTCAGACAGGCTGTCCCATGAATGCAGGACTCACGAGTCCAGCTGGGGTGACTGGCCTTCGAGCTCCTGGGCTCCAGCGATCTGCCTGTCTCTACCCCCTCAGCACTGGGATTACAGGTGCAATGTGCTATTCCCAACTTTAAAAAAAAATGCATGTAAACATGTTTTGCTTTCATGTATGTATGTTCACCTCATGTGTGCAGTGCCTGTGGAGGTGAGAGAAAGGCATTGGGTCACCTGGAAATGGAGTTACAGACAGTTGTGAAGAACCACATGTGTGGCTGAAGACTAAACCCAGGTCCTCTCAAGAGCAGCAAGTGCTCTTAACTACTGAGCCATTTCTCCAGGCGGCACCCGGCTCTTTATGTTGGCCTGGGGATCTGCACTCAAGTGCTCATGCTTGAGCAGCAAGCACTGAATTCACCGTGCCATCTCCCCAGCCCCTGTACTCTTTGTTTAAGCAGTTTTTATTACACTGTGTGTGTGTGTGTGTGTAAATATATATATATGAGCATGCATGCCACAGCCCACATATGCAGCTCAGAGGGCAACTTAGAGGAGTTGGGTCTCTCTTTGTACCACGTACATCTCAGGGATTCCATACAGGATGCCAGACGTGGTGGTAAGTGCCTTTACCCACTGAGCCACAACCAGCCTTGTTTAGCCTTTTTGTTGTTGTTTTGAGACAGGGTTTTTCTGCGTAGCCCTGAATGTCCTGGAACCAGCTCTGTAAACCAGGCTGACCTTGAACTCTGAGACCTGCCTCTGCCTCCTGGGATTAAAGGTGTACACCATTATGCCCTGTTTGGGGTATTTCTATATAGCCTGTGCTGGTCTTGAAGTCACTATGATAATCCTCCTGCCTCAGCTTTCTGGCTGCTGGGATTGCAAGCATTCACCACAATGCCAAGGTTGACTTTTACCCTTAATCCTTCTGTTTCATCCTCCCAAATGTTGTGAGTGGAGACAGGTATGTGCCACTATGTCATACTTTGATACTTTTATGAATGGGTGAGGAAAGTAGGAGGAGAGAGAGAGTTAGCTTGCGTGGCTGATGACTGCTTATTGCCTGTTGAAGGAAACATACTGAGGGATTTAGAATGTTCAGTCTGTCAGAACTGGAAGGACCATAAGAGATGCATGTCTAAGCCAGGCAGAATGCTACTCCCTGTAGTCCAGGCTACATGAGAAGTTGAGGCAGGAGGATTGCTTGAACCATGGGGTTCAAGGTCAGCCTAGCCAATGTAGTGAGACTCTATAATAAACAAAGAGAAAGTAAACAAAAAACAAAACACCCCAAAAGCAAAGCAAACAAAACCAGTCGTTCAAACCTACCTTTGTGTAGCTGACCATAAATGCTTGGATTGGGGGCGTGGGTCTGTTGGGTGCATGCTTGCCTAGTACGCACAGATTGGTATCTAGCTTCAGCACCCATAAAAGCAGCTGTAGTGGTGATGAATGCCCATAATCCCAGAACTAGGGAAGGAGAGGCAGGAGATTCAAAAATTCAAAGTACCCTCAGCTACAAGTTCAAGGTGAGCCTACTCTATGTGACAGTCTGTTCCTAAAAGGAAGAGAGAAATATATATAGAAAGAGAGGCCAGGAAGGGGGAATAATTTATCATTGGTCACATACTTGGGGTGGGGGGGGCTTGAGCCACCTGGGAAGATAGAAACTTCTGGGATTTCAGCTGGTGGGAAAGAGCGTGGTCAATGCAGGGATGAGACAGAAGAGCCAGTCAGAGGTGCTTGAGTAGGAAGCCAATCCAGCCTGCAACCAGTACTAATAGGGTCCAGGGCCTCCTGAGCGGACTCCAGAACTACAGCAGGCCTGTCTCCTGGGAGCTGGAGGGTGGAGGGACTCGGTAGGGAACCACCTCTGGGACATTGCCCTGCTGGGAGGGACACCCTGCAGTTCTCCTGCCCTTACCCTCCGCCTTCCCTCTAGTTTCTCCTCATGCTGACCCCAGGACGTCTGAGACACTCAGCCTGCAGAGCTTTGGAAAGGCAAGAGATGGAGCTGAGGCACATGATCTGAGGCTGGTGCCAGGCCTGGTCACCAATAGGGGCTGGAGTAACTGCCCTCACGTCCTGTCTCTGTGCCTTCGTGGCCCCTGAAAGCTACAGGGATAGAACCAGAATGTGGGTCTGTGGACATATAAGGTAGCACGAGGCAACTTTCGCCAGACCAGAAGTGTGGACATGAGGATGTCGCCAGGCTGTGCTGCTGACTTGACCATACTATGGGCCTCCATCACACTGCTGGGCATGGCCATTCCTCTGCCCCCTATGCTGTCTATGGCTACTGTAACTAAAATGGCCTGGGAAGGGTTGGGGGGATGCTTATCTCACACCCTGGCTGCACTACCCACAAGGGGCCCCCAGTGGGGTTGTCCAGTCATGCTCAATGGGCAAGAAGCAGCTTTCTGCCCTTCCCCTCAAAGGCTCCTCCCCTCCTGTAGTGGACCGGAAGGTGGGAGGTCACATATTGGACAGGACCCCACGCACTACATCCCTCACCCTCCCTGAACAGCGAGCGCTTCCTGGCTGGTCAGTTCTTTCTAGTGGTTGTCCTTAGGCATTTCTCTGCTGGGCTCCACAGGGCTTCACACTGTCACCAGCCCCACCCAGCCCAGCTCCAAACTCAGTTCACTTTGACTCCATCTGACCCAATCTGGCAGTTGACTTCCTTCCTTCCCTCCCTCCCTCCCTCTCTCAGGATATTCTTTGTGACAAAATGGATCTTGAGGCTGCCTTGAGCTCAGCTCAACTGGAAGGAACAGTGAATCCTGTTGGTTTCTCTCCAGAGGCCTGGTTTACCCTGTAGCCTCTAACACATATGTGTTTATCACTCAGGGCTTTGGGGTGTGTTTTCCTCCACATACCAACTAGGCCCAAGCTGCCTACCCTCTGGGACCACACTGAGCCAGTCCCATTCAGTGTGGTGTGGCTGTGGACAGGAATGGATTTCTTCCCTTCCTTTGGTCATTTGATAAAAATACACCAGTAGTCAGGTACATTAACCCTCTGCAGTCATGTTACAAATAAGGCCATGGGTGCCCGAACGGGCCCCAGGACCTAACCGCTGCTTAAAGCAGGAGACACACACACAAACTCACCTCCCATCTCTTGCCAAATGACAAGTTGTCCAATCAAGAGAAGCACATGGGGACATGTACAGTGGAACTGGCCTGTAGTCCTACCACTTGGGAGGCAGTGGCAAGAGGATCTGTGTTTGAAATCATCCTGGGCTACATAATGGTGAATTGTCTTTAAAAGGAAAAAAAAAAAAGGGGGTACATCTCAGTAGCTACAGGTGGCCTGGCCCTGTTCAGGACTCACTCTGCTGTGTAGGCCATTTGAAAGTTTGGATGAGAGAATGAGGTGGTCTACTTTTTAGATTTTACTTTTCTAGATGTTTTCTGCTTTTTTTTTTCATTATGTAAGTGGTCATATGAAGACATTCTCATTTTAAAGTTTCTAAATTGTAGTCTATGTGTATGGGTGTTCTGTTTGTATGTGTGACTGTGTACCATATATGTGCCTGGTGCCCATGGATGCCAGAAAGTGACAGATCCCCTGGAACAGGAGTTACAGAGGGTTGTGAACCATCTTGTGGGTGATGGGAATTGAACTTGGGTTCTCTGATCTCTCCAGACATGGTACCCTTTTATAGTGGCAAACATAGTTATATAATGCTGACCCTTTCTGGGGCATGAACTACAGTCACAGTGTGTCCAAACATGACCTTTATCCAATCCCAAAACTTGTTTGTGATCTCAAATAGGTATTCTGCCAGTGTGTGGTGGCACATGTCTGTAATCAGCATGTGGGAGGCTAAGGTATGGTAGGATATCCACTAGAAAACTGCTCAGACATGGACTTATGCCAATAGAAACTCTCTATTGGCCATCAGCAACTACACTGGGTGTTAAAGATCCAAGTGTAGCCTCCAGTCTTTCTTAGGGTGAACTTTTAAGCACAAAAACCATGTTCTGGGTTGACATAGTTCAGTTAACAAGAACAGATAGCCAGAGGCAGAACTATAGAAGCTAAAAAAGCAAGGTTAGGACATTTAGAGACTTTCCCAGAACTGTGGACTTTGATGGATTAGGTCTTTGTTTTTGTTTTGGCAGGTGGTGTTGTCTATGTGCTGAGTTTTACAGCCTGAATGGTAATTATATCATGGAGTCAGTTGTGCTAAAGTCTAGGGGCCTATTTAAGTCTAGGAACCTGTTACAAAGGCAGGAGGGTAGCCATGACTTCAAGGCCAGCCTGGGGTATATAGCAAGCACCAGGCCAGCCAAGGGTACATATCCTACTACAAACAAACAAACAAAGAACCCCATTTAGCAACAACAACAAAAACCAACAGAAGCTGACAACAGCTGGAGACATGGCTGCTCAGTGACAGAGTGAGGACCTGAATTCTTCTCCCAGCTCTGTGCCAGGTGACTCACAGCCACCTGTCGCTCCAACCGCAGAACTGACGCCTTTGTCCTACACCTGTACAGGGGTACATACCCACAGACAGATAGGCACATACTATAATTTTTTTAAATCAACTAAATTAAAAAAAAAAAAGAAACAGAAACAGAAACGATTAAGCAGTCAATGCCCAGGACCCTTCTCAGCCTCTAGTAACCCCTTCTCTACTCCCTGTCTGTAAAAAAAAAATTAATTAAATTGTTTAACCAGTATTTATATTATCACTAATTGGTTTGGGGGCTGTTAATCTTTAAGCAGCCATTATAAATGAATACACACAGATACCATGTTGATTTTAACAAACCTTGGCCTGAATTGTGCAATCCTAGCCCATCTAAGCTAGCTCTTAATTCTGTTACCCAAATATGACCCCATATATACATACATCCCCTTGGACTGCCATTCTCCACGATCTGCCGTTGTTCCTGGCCATGTGGAATGAGATTCTTTTTTCTAACCCATGGTGTGTGTCCTCTTTCCTGCTGCTCCTGGCTGAAATGTCTTCTTCTTCTTCCTGCTGCTGGCTGGAATGAATTAATCCTCTGTCTAAAGCACAGGCTTCCTGTTCTAATCTCAGGAAGTCCCACCTTCTCTGTCTTTGCCCAATCTCAGGCCTCAGCATTTATTTTAACCAATCAGAGTCAATGTAAATAACAGACATCAAGCAAATTAACATTTAGAATGCTTAACACTACCCCATCAATTCCCTCCTTTTGTCTAATAAAAAGGCTAATTTTTTTAACTCATATAGTGAAAACAATAAGAACAAATATGAAACAATCAAGAAAACATATAAAAGGTACACATATAGTGTTTAGCCTATTTGTATCAGGCAATCTTGAAGAAGAAAAAAATCTATCTTGGGGTGTCTAAAGTTCTGAACGTAAACAATTTCTATTATATCCTATATTTATAAACCTAAAGATTTTATTTAGACTTGAAAATATCCTTTTAAATGCTAAACAACTCAAGTTCAATTGAAATTTTATAACTATTATGTCTTCAACACCATCAAAGACATAAGAAAGGATAAAGTTATTATTTGAGTGAGTAGGAAGCATAGGAGAGCAGCTTCCAAAAAGAAATATGACAGTTTGTTGCCTAGACAGTCCCAAATATCTCTTGATATCGCTGGAGCATCATCTTCAGCCTTCTGGCCAAGCATTTTTCACAGAGTAAATTGTGCAGCAGGAAATAAGAAGGATTTTCCCATTCTGTCTCTGCAGAATCAGGACATCAACTTACATGCATTTAAGCTGTGGTCCATCTTTGGACTGTATATAGTCTATTGAGAGAGCAGGGGCATTTTTTCCCAATAGGAATTATCTCCTGATGGGAGATTTCTTTTTGATGCTCATTGTCTTCTTCCAAGTCAAATGGGAGCTGTCAGGAGCTGACTGTCTTAAGTCAAACAATTCTTAAAATAAAAAACATCTTTAAATGCCATTTTCTGTATGCCTCTGAGGGTTTTGAAGGCATCTACTATTTTATTTATAAATCTATCTATCTATCTATGAACAAACAAACTGTATATTTTTAACTATTTACTATCTGTTTGATATATTAAGTCTATTTTGTGATAAATTAAGACTAGTATTTGACATGACCAGAAGCTCAACTGGCCAGTCAACTTGTTTTATGCAGACTCCTAAATAGACTGCAATAGCAACCCATAAAAGGATTGGAAGTAATCTGTACTTTTAAATGATTTGTATAGGCACAATACCTTATATAAGTTGAAATATACATAATGTGTCTAAATATAAAATTCTATACCAATGAATCAAAATTTAACCTTATTTTTGTATCAGTATACAAAATTCTGTACCAATGTATCAAAAGATAACCTTATTTAAGAATAAACAATAGTTTAGAGTCAGAGCAGATTTGATAATCTATCCTTATATCTTATCATTTCTATATTATATACATATATTCCCCTCTTTTTCTTTTTAAGTCTTTCCCCCCATATAAGAGAGAAAGAAGGATAAAGAAAAGAAAAAGAAATAGAAAAGTCCTTGAATTGAATCTCCTATATCTTGCTTAACAAGACCATATAACAATTGGTAACAATTCCCCCTAAACAACATCTATCATCCACCCCACATTTTGGGAATGGGGCGTCGCTCTCTTAAAACTGCTTCCTGCTGAATTGGGTCACAGAAAACCTGTTTGGGGGCCCAAATAAAATGAAAAAAAAAATGGTTAAGCAAGTAAATTGTAACATTTGTTGTCCAGTCTCTATGTGCTCAACAATTTGATGTCTTGAGCAGTTTGTAGTTTGAAGCTTTGGTAGGAAAGTTCAGAGTTTTATTGAAGTCCTGTCTGGAACAGTCTTTGAGGCTGGGCCATCTCAGCAAGCTGTTTGAAGTTGTTCTGGATGTAGAATTTTGAGGAAACAGTTATTGAGGCAGTATATGAGGCTGGATCATTTGGGTTACTTGTCTTGTTTGGACTCAGGTCCCGTTCTGAAAATATATAATTTCTCACAAGTAACATATAGTTCTGCAGTTACCAAAATGCCTTGGATGTGCAGGATGCACAAATCAATTAAGGGATATCTTCTTTTCTTTGAACAGCAGGAAGACATTTGCAAGTCTCCATTCATGCCATATAAAAACATGGCATGTAATAGTGTTGCATATATATGCTATATATAATCTATTTTAAATTGAAAATACAGCATAAGACTGTATGGAGTTTAAATATTCTCCTCTACAGTTGACATACATTTATTAATTGATTAAAACAGGTTTATTCTGAGTTGTTCTGGCTTTTGGTAGATTAGGTTGGCCTCAAACTCAAAAGGAACCAATCTGCCTCTGTCTTTGTCTCCCATGTTTTGGGAACAAAGGTATGAATTTATATATTTCTTCTTTCCTTTTCTCCTTTCTTTGGAGATTTAATTTCTTTTTTTTAAGATTTTATTTATTATGTATACAATGTTCTGTCTGCAGGTATACCTGCAGGCCAGAAGAGGGCACCAGATTTCATTATGGATGGTTGTGAGCCACCATGTGGTTGCTGGGAATTGAACTCAGGACCTCTGGAAGAGCAGTCAGTGCTCTTAACCTCTGAGCCATCTCTCCAGCTGCTGGAAATTTAATTTCTATGTGGATATCTATCCTCATTAAGCAGGGACTCTCTTTGTATCTTGGGCTGTCTTGATTTGCTCTGTAGAGCTCTGTAGATTTAGATTGACATGAACACACAAGGAACCTGGTTTTTCCTTATCTCCCAAGTTTTGAGATCAAGGTATGAATTTAAATAATTGAATTAACCTTATTAAACAATAGCATTAATTAAACCATTTTATATTAGTTTGAGTTCCAGTTCTCCCATGGAAATCCCATTCTTAAGGAGATTGGTGTAGAATAGCATGATATGCTAACTTATGTTAGCTTTTCTTAACTGTTGGCTGTGGGAGGCATGCTGTTTGCATGTTCTTCCCTAGCCTAACTCTGGGTCCTTACATTGATTAACAGAATATATTTCTTTCTCTCTCCTTTTTTTTTTTTCAAGACAGGATTTCTCTGTGTATCCTTGTCCTAGACTCACCTTGTAGACCAGGCTAGCCTGAAACTCAGAGATTAGCCTGCCTCTGCCTCCAAAGTACTAGGATTAAAGGTGTGTACCACCACACCCAGCAATTAACATATGTCTTTTAGGGGCAAAATGCCTCCCGGAACCAGTTCTCCAGTAGGAGCCCCACACCTAAGGAGACTGGCTTGTGTCCCCTTTCTCTTCACATAAATTTAAGATCATGTGTACCTATCTATCTATTAGATCAGTAAGAACATTATTAAGCAACATCAAGGAAAAAAATGTGTCATTTTTGAATTCTTGACTGTTTTTAGCAAGCAGCTTTATCCTCTCAGCAGGGTCCCCTCCCTGCCTTCATTGTTTAAACCAGGCTGGTCTAGAATCCAGAGATCTGCCTGTTTCTTCCTCTACTGTGATGGGATTAAGGGATTAAGGGCGTGTGCCAGTACCACCCTGCTCAAATATTCCACTTACATCCCAGATTTTAGTAACTCTGTGACCCAGAGAGCAAGTTTGAACTGCAATGGCAATTCAAAATCTGCCCAAAATCTTCAAAAATCTCTTACGTTTTAGCAATGCCAAAGCAGAAAAATATCCTTTCTACCTCCCGATATAGGAAAATCAAAGACATCTAAACAAAAATCAAGCAAAGAAACAACATTCCAAAAGCCTTGGCATGTCTAACCATGCCATCCCATGCTGCAATTAAGGTTTTGTTCTTTATTCCTTGAAATCTAGTTGCAACTGTATTTCACTGGTGGGCCAATACCAGAAACTCCTGACAGGCACCAGTATCCAGGGAGCTCTTAGCTCCAGCTGCCATCAATTTTGTATTATCTATCGGGAAGGGCCTCCCTCCTTCCTTCATTATCATTGTTGGCAATTTAGCATTCCATCTGTAAATTCTTTCCTTTAAGACTATCCTAGTCTGAACTTTCTCAAAAATGATACACAGAACTACAATTGTCAGTGTAAAAATCATTTGCATGCTAAGAAGAACAAACTCAATTGGAATCCAAAAGTATTGAGGCATTATGAATTCCTCCCTTTTTTGGTTGTGAGCCTAGCCTTTAACGGCTGAGCCATCTCTCCAGCCTGAATTCCTCCCTTTTTAATCTAGGCAATTAATTATGCTCTCAAATTCTGTTTAGAAGGCTGCCAGTTTTTTAGTGCATAAGGAGAGCTAAGCCTTAGCTCTCTGCCTTTGCTGCAAGGCAACAGTTTTTGTTAAGGTAGCCGCACCTTTGAAATGCATTTGGGTTCAGTTCCCTGCTATTTGGCTAGGAAACTGGCTTTTACCCGGGCCTTCTCACGCTCTAAGCATGGATTCTAATTGCCCCACATTGGGCGCCATATGTAAAAAAAATTTAAATAAATTGTTTAACCAGTATTTTTATTATCATTAATTGGTTTGGGGGCTGTTAATCTTTAAGCCACCATTATAAATGAGCACACAGAGACTGCATGGATTTTCACAAGCCTTGGCCTGAAATATGCAATCCTAGCCAATCTAAGCTAGCTCTTAATTCTATTACCCAAATATGACCACAAATGTACATATGTCCCCTTGGACTGCATTCTCCACAATATGCCAATGTTCCTGGCCATGTGGAATGAGATTCTTTTTTCTAACCCATGGTGTGTGTCTCCTTCTTCCTGATCCTGGCTAGAATGAATTAATCCTCTGTCTAAAGCGCAGGCTTCCTGTTCTAATCTCAGGAAGTCCCACCTTTCCCTGTCTTTGCCCAATCTCAGGCCTCAGCATTTATTTTAGCCAATCAGAGTCAATGTAAGTAACAGACAGCAAGCAGAACCAATTAACATTTAGAATGCTTAACACCACCCCATCACCTGTTACTGTGCATTGGCTTGTTTCTAGATATTTCTCTAAAGGGCAGTCATGTTTTTAAATCTGGTTTATTTCACTTTGGTTTGTGTCTTCATGGTTCATCTATGCTGTAACACATGAAAACACTGCATTCTTTAATTGATACTTGTTTTGTATTGTATGATTATAACATGTTTTATATAATCAGCAAGCTTGAGTGTGCTGATTTCAATAGAAAACTGAGCCCAGCTATTCTCTGTGTATAAACGCTTGCTTGGAGGCTCAGCGCAGAAATCTTTTCATATAGGTGAATGTATTTTCCTCTCAGTCCCAATAAGGGGAAGCAGTAGTTAAGGCTTTTTGTGTCTCTCAGTATAATTTTATACTTTAAGTTAGGTGCTAGAGATCAAACCCCTAGCCTCCTGCACATCTGTCAAATTCTCCGACACTGATCAACACTCTAAGCCCTTTGGCACTTTTTGCTATATTTGCTTTTAGACATTTTGCTATCCACCCCCACTTTAAAGGATTTTCATGACTTTAATTTCTCATATCGTATATTTTTATCAAATTCTTTCCTATCCCTCAAGTCCTCCCATATTCTCTCCAAACAAAGGTTTTTGGTTTTGGTTTGTGCTTTTATTTATTTTAGACAAGGTCTCATGATGCCCAGGCTGGCCTTCAACTCCCTATGTTGGGGATGATGGCCCTGACTTCTCACTGTCTTGCCTCTACTTTCTTGGGGTGCACCACTATATCCTGGGTCCCCAGGGCATGGGACATATTAGGCAAGCTCTACCAACTGTGCTATGTGCCTAGCTCACAGAGGAACTTTAAGCCAGGCATGATGGTACATACCTTCAATCCCAGCACTCTGGAAGGAAGCTGATATAGAATTGGGAGTTAGAGACCACCTGGGCTACAAAAAGACCTTTTTTTTTTTTTTTTTGGTTTTTCGAGACAGGGTTTCTCTGTTTAACAGCTCTGGCTGTCCTGGACTCGCTTTGTAGACCAGGCTGGCCTCGAACTTGCAAAGATCCGCCTGCCTCTGCCTCCCAAGTGCTGGGATTAAAGGCGTGCGCCACCACCGCCCGGCTCAAAAAGACCTTTTTAATGAAGAAGAAAAGAAAGAAGAGAAAGAGGGAAAGAAGAAAGAAGGTGGAGGGGGAAAGGTTCCTTAGCTTAACTTTTCATCTCAGAACTTAGGAGGCAGAAGCAGGTGAATATCTGTGAGTTCAAGGACTGGTCTACATAATAAGTTCCAGAACAGCCAATGCTGCACAAAGAAGCCCTGTCTCAAAACTACTTGCCAATGCTCAGAAAAACTTTATTTTTCACGAGTGGCCTCCTGGTTGGAAAATGTATTGTCTACAATTGACTTTTTTTTTTTCTCTTAGGTTTATGCAGACTCAAGTAAAGCTTGGCTGACACAGAAATTCACAGAACTCAGATTACTCCTTGATGAAGAGGAAATACTGGCCAAAAAATTCATTGATAAGAACACACAGCTCACCCTTCAGGTGTACAGGGAGCAAGCAGAATCTCGCAGAAAGCAAATTGAGGTCATGGATGACTTCTCTATCAGGGTGTGGGGCATCAGCCAGGAGCCCAACCCTGTCCAGCTGTTGCAGGTATGGCTGGGCTCCCTAATCTTACAGTGGCCACCTGCTACTCTTATTGCATCCAGGTCACTCACTGTGGCATTGAACATGGTCTTTACACACTGGGGAGGTGCACAGAGATTTCCCTGGCCAGCAGATAGCCACCACACAGGTGGTCAGGAAGTACACACTGTTGGGGTAACTAATATATATATTGAACTATAAATAATCATAACAGCAGCATCCCCCCGAGTTGCAAGGACTGCAAGCACTTTGTGAATTGTCTTAGTCAGTGTTCTATTGCTGTGAAGAGGCACTATGACCATGGCAACTTTTTTTAAAAAAATAAATAGCCCTGGCTGTCCTGGAACTAGTTCTTGTAGACCAAGCTGGCCTTGAACTCACAGGGAGTCACCTGCTTCTGCCTCCCGAGTTCTGGGATTAAAAGTGTTCACCACCACTATGGAAACTCTTATAAAAGAAAGCATTTAATTGGGGCTGGCTGACAGTTTCAGAGGTTTAGTCCCCATTGTCATCATAGCAGGAAGCATGGTGGCAGGCAGGCAGACATGGTGCTGGAGAAGTGGCTGAGAGTTCTACATCCAATCTACAGGCAGCAGGAAGAGAGAGCTTCTGAAACCCCAAAGCCCACCCCCAGTGACACACTTCCTCCAACAAGGCCACACCTCCTAATCCCTCTCAAGTAGTGCCACTCCCTGATGACTAGGCACTAAAATATATGAGCCATTCTTACTCGACTAACATATGAATCTTAGCTCAAATATTTACTAAAGGTCTGCAGTAAGGCTTCTGGTAGATGAGATTTGAGGCTAAAGGAAGGAGGACTCACTAGGGTTCACACTCTGGTAGGATCAGAACCTGGGCCTGGCCGGGAATGGTGATGTATTCCTGTAAACCCAGCATCTGGGAGGTGGAGGAAGGAGGATCAGGAGTTCAAGGTTACCCTAGGTGCCATAAAACCCTGTCCCAGCAGAACAAAATCAAACAGAATAGAACCCAGGTCTACACATACTCAGGTACATCTGCACTGAGACAGACCCTGACCATGGATGGCCTGGACTTTAGTGCCATGGCCTTGTCATTCCTTGTCACTCAGGCCCTCCTAGGCACCCTGTGGGAAGGGAAGGGAACAGGGAGGAGAGGGGGTATAAGAGGAGAGAGGGGTAAGGGGAGGGGGCACCAGCAGCTCCCGTTGCCTTGTATCCTGGGGAGACTGATCAGTGGCCCAGCTCATTCAGGCCACAGTGGCCAGGCAGTAGGGCGTGCAGCAGAGGCCAGACGCAGCTTGCCACCCCCGGAGCCATCTTGACCATGTGCCCGTCTACACAGGCATACGTAGCCACCAAGCCAGAGATGGGACAGCAGATGAGCCCCTCAGAGTTGAGCCACCCCGTGCCCCTGTCCTTCGAGCCTGTCAAGAATTTCTTTAAGGAGTTTGTGGAAGCCATCCAGAACACTTTACAGGCACCAATGGACACTCGCCTGAAGGAAAGTGAGTTACCCAATGACCCTGGCTTTGAGTCCTTGTTCCCTGTGCGGTCTGGTGACACAGTCCCAACCAAAGCAACCGAAGGATGGAAGGGTTTATTTTGGCTCACAGTTGCAGCCTGTCATGGTGAAGGATTCATGGTGGCAGGAGCTTGAAGCAGTTGGTCACACTACATCTGCAACCAGGAAGTGGGGGTGGGGGGTGTGAAATTGCTTGGCTCACTTCTGCCTTTCCATCCAGTCTGGGACCCCAGCCCATGGAGCAGTATTTCCCACAGTTAACATGAGTCATCCCAATCTAGAAACTCTAGATCCTCCCAAAGATTTGTTTCATGATGACTTAAATCCCAAGTTGACAATCAAAACCATCATCAGAGAGGCAGAGGTAGCTGACAACTTAAGTCATGTCCTTCTCACAGGATGCCCTGGCTGGGCAGTCAGTGCTCAACCCACCCCCAGGCCCAGTACTTGAAATGGAGCCTAGGGCTTGAAGCATGAAGAACTCTGCCACTGAGGCACATCCTCAGTGTGCTCTCTCTCTCTCTCTCTCTCTCTCTCTCTCTCTCTCTCTCTCTCTCTCTCTCTCAGAGCATCTCAGTTAAGTTGCTCAGGCTGGCCTTGACCTTTTGACCCCCCTCCTGACCTGTGTAGATTACAAGTGTGTACCGCCATGCCCCATCCAACCCATCCCTAACAACTGATGACCTCCCCCACCTCTACCTTTCCTGACCCGGTACCCTGCTTGCCTCTCCAGCCACCACTTCCAGGGACTGCTCACAGTGACGCATTGCCAGTTCTTACCCCTCCTCTTCTGCCCAGGGACAGTCCCAACACCCCTGCAGTGGCTGACACAGCTATGCACACCAGAGGCCTCTCTGACTCTGGCTCACTCCTCTCCCTGTCACTTCACCTCTGCCCTGCTCCCTCCAAGACCTGCTCAGGTGACTTGTGTGGGTGGCCTTTGCTACTTTGTGGGTTTCTCTTTTTCCCATCCTTTATCTCCCCAGTTTCACCTCCTATCTATAGATAGAAGAGAAAGAAGGATAGGGTGGGGAGAGAGAGATCCTTGAATCTAATTTCTTTCTTCTTTGAGCATGACTGCTAACAAACTGCAACTACCACCACCCCCTCTTGGGCCTCTAGCATTTATATCCCCTCTGAAAAGTTCCCAGAATTCCAAACTTCACACAGTCTCAGAAACTATCTGCCGCTGTCAAAACCACACCTCTGCTAGAGCACAAGGCAAATCACAGTCAACTGCTGTGAAGAAGCCTCATATCCCCAACACCTGGGATTAAAACGAAGACATATTCTTATAATATTTATGTGGCTTTTTTTTTTTTTGGTTTTTCAAGGCAGGGTTTCTCTGTGTATCTCTGGCTGTTCTGGACTCGCTTTGTAGACCAGGCTGGCCTCGAACTCACAGAGATCCGCCTGCCTCTGCCTCCCAAGTGCTGGGATTAAAGGCGTGCGCCACCACCGCCCGGCTTGTGGCTTTTTTTTTTAAGAAACCAAAATTCCAGAATTCTCAATACAGATCTGCCTGGGCCTTTATGAGATGTACCCATGAGCCCCTTCTCAACCATAGAAAATGCCTAGAGGGCTGTACCCATCTGGGGTCTATCCCTGAAAGTGCCCACAAAGCCTGTGGCAAACCATGTCCTTAGAAGTCGCTGGCACTGACCCTTTCATCCCTCCCCTCAGCGGTGGTGGCAATTCACTCTCAGCCCTGGCCGTGTGCCTGTTATGTGCCATGGTTTCTGTGCCAATCACAGCCCTCTGAGGGGCAGAGAAGGCAGCATGTGCTTTGGGCCACGGGAACTGCTGTGAGGTAAAATAAAGCCAGAAGAGACAGAGATGGTGAGTCACTTCACTGCTGGCACTGAGGGGACCTCTCTAAGAAGGTCCAGAGGCAGACTTAAGTGGCATTCTGCAGGACCTAAGGGCAGGGAACCCAGGGGTGACACACAGCTCTGAAGTCATCCTGCCACCTTGTCCCATGAACCTGGCTTTCTAGGATGGTTTCCACATCTGTCTAATGGAGATCCTGCTTGGGAGGCTGCTGCACAGCGTCAGGCATAATCAGCTTCATCTGAGTGTTCTCTCTTCTCATGGCCAAGCTGTGATCCCTGGGGAAATGTCCTCTAGGCAGAAGGAAAAACAAATGCAAAGGTCCTGAGGGGAGGTGGAAGCTCCTCAAGCTGAAGGAACAGTAAAAGGATCAGTTCTAGGGAATGGGCGTAGGAGAGGAGGGTAAGGAGAGCAGAGGTAAGGGGAGCCAGTTGTATGTGTCTTTGTTTGCTCTCTGTTGCTGTGATAAACACTATGACCAAAAGCAACTTGGGGATAGAATTTAGTTCACATTACAGCTGATAGGCCATCACTGAGGGAAAACAACATAGGAACTCAAGGCACAAACTGAAGCAAAGACCATGCTGACTACTGCCTTGCTACATGAGCCTTTATTATACCACCAGGCTTACCTGCCCAGGGACAGCACCATGCACAACGGACTGGGGGCTCTCCCATCAATCGGTCATCAAGAAAATGTCCTCCAGTGACACACACGCACAGCAGAACACACTTTTAATCCAAGCACTGGGTGTGGGGAGTGGGGCAGAGGCAGGCTGATCTCTGTGAGTTCGAGGCCAGCCTGGTCTATATAGCAAGTTACAGGACATCCAGGGGCTACAGAGAGAGACCCTGTTTCAACCCCCCCCACACACACACAAAAAGCCAAGGGATACACGCCTTTAATCCCAGTTTACAGGAAGCAGTGACAGGTGGATCTCTGAGTCTGAGGCCAGCCTGCTCTACAGAGTGAGTTTTGGGACAGCCAGGGCTACACGGAAAAACCCTGTCTCAAAAAAACAAAAGAAAGAAAGAAAAAGAAAAAGAAGGCTGGCCGGGCGGTGGTGGCGCATGCCTTTAATCCCAGCACTTGGGAGGCAGAGGCAGGCGGATCTCTGTGAGTTCAAGGCCAGCCTGGTCTACAAAGTGAGTCAAGGACAGCCAGAGCTGCTATACAGAGAAACCCTGTCTCGAAAAAAACAAAAAAGAAAAAGAAAGAAGAAAGAATGTCCCACAGACTTGTCTACAGGCCAATCTGATGGTGACATTTTCTTAGCTGAGGCACCTCTTCCCAAGTAATTCTCTTGTGCCACTTTGACAAAAACAAAACAAAACAAACCAACCAAACAAACAAACCAGGGCAAAAAGGCTTAGGGCTTTGGGCATTAGCAAGTAGGAGGAGGTTTTCTGGAGCAAGGGAAGGGCCATTTGAGGAGTTCCAGCTCCCCTGTGCAGATCTCACGCAGGTAACAGCATGACTGACTTCAGCATTCTGGGGTGCGAAGCGTCGCCAAGGTCCACCCCAGCAGCACCCACAGGCCATGCTGATGACGGAGGCTTTAGGGGCAAGATACAGGGAAGGGAAGGCAGGGGTCCCCAAGGAGCTGTTTTCTAAGGGGTCTTCTTGCTGGAACAACCTCCCACCCACTGTTCTTTGAGACCTGAATCTCTCTGTAGGCTTATCTAGGCTTTGTGTGTTTATAAATGTTACCCTTTTGAATACTTTATTAGCATATATGAAAAATGGGTTTCATTATGACATTTCCACACATGCACATAACATTTTGGCCATATTGTCTCCCATTACCCCCCTCTCCTTTTAAGATTTATTTCTTATTTTGTATGTGTGTGTGCTTTGACTGAATGCTGTGTGACTGTGCACCACTTGTGCAGTGCCTGACTGAGGAAGGCAAAAGAGGCCAAAGATCCTCTGAGCAGACCGTTGTGAGCCAGTGTGGGTGCTGGGACTCGAACACAGGTCCTCAGCCAGTGCTCTTAAAGGATAAGCCATCTCCACAATCCCCCACTCCTCCTCTCTTGTTCCCCTCGCATTCCCAATGATTCTCCTTCTCTGCATAACTAGTCGCCCCTTCTGCTTTCATGTCTGTGTGTGTGAGTGTGCATGTGTGGTTTAGTTAGAGCTACTTACAGGAGCTTGGGTGAGAAGTTTACAGGAGTCAGGAGGATAGGTATGTCTCACTGTCCCCCAACAACCATTAGCTGCTTACAAAGCCCCCTCCCTTCATGACAGGTAACTACAGTGCTACTGAGAGTTCGAATCACTTAGGCTTTTTTTCTCTTTTAAAGTTATGCCTGTGTCTGTGTGTCTGGGTGTGGGTATATGCACAGCTGTAGGACCTGAGGAGAGGAGGAGAGGCGTGTGATTCCCTGGAGCTGGAGTGACAGGTGCTTGTGAGCCACCCAATATGGGTTCTAGGAGCTGTACTTGGACACTCTGCTAGAGCAGGAAACACTTTTGTACAGCTGATCCACAGCTCCAGCCATGCCCTGCCCCGCTCCCCACCACACACACAATCTAAGCTTCCTGCTGTGCACCCTCCTCCAGGCTCAGCACTGCTTTGAGGGAAGGCTGCCTGGAGTCCTCCAGTGCTGAGAGCTGAGGCTGGCTTCTGCTGCCACAAGAAGTTAGTGGCTCTTGTGTTGGGTGCCCCCCCCCCCCCCCCCCCCCAGGTTGTGTTTTCTAAGTTTGCATGTGATTCTTGGGAGACACTTGTAAGGCTCTGGTTCTGTCTCTCTGGTGTTTGTGCTGCCTGCACGAGCTCCAGGCACTCTCACCTCACAATTCCAATTCCTTTCAGACATAAACTGTCAGCTCTCCACCAGCACCAAGCCAGGCGCCTTGCTGAAAAGCAGCCCCTCACCAGAGAGATCTCTCTTCTTGAAATGTAAGACCTGGGAGTGAGAGAGGGAGCTTGGGTGGGAGCAAAGGTGGAGGAGGGACAGGAAATGAGCCCCCTAACTTTCTGTTAAGATACCATTTCCTAACAAGGCTTTTAAACCATTCTTGCTGGGTGTGGTTCCATGCAGTTTTAATCTCAGTGCTCAGAGGCTCAGGCAGAAGGATCTTAAATTCTAGGCTAGCTTTGGCTATATAGTAGGACACAGTCTCAAAACCAAACCAAACCAAAACAAACAAACAAAAACAACTTCCATCAGGCTTTTGAAAATACACACATTCAGCTGGGCGGGCAGTGGTGGTGCACACCTTTAATCCCAGTACTCAGCAGACAGCGGCTGTTGGATCTCTGAGTTCTGAGTTCAAGGCCACCCTAGTCTACAGAGCAGGTTCCAGGACAGCTAAGGTTACACAGAGAAACACTGAAAAAACTAGTATATGTGTGTGTGTGTGTGTGTGTGTGTGTGTGTGTGTGTGTGTGTGTGT
>CAJQZJ010032188.1:15728247-15746611 GCA_907164525.1 Lophiomys imhausi
GTGTGTGTGTGTGTGTGTGTGTGTGTGTGTGTGTGTGTGTGTGTGTGCTTTCTATGGGAGATTATATATACAATATATAATATATATACATGTTATTATATATATAATCTCCCATAGAAAGCTACTATTATTTTCCTTTGTTTTTGGTTTTGAGACAGAGCCTCCTGTAGCCCAGGCTAGCCTCAGACTTGTTATATAACCAAGGCTGGCCTTGAACTCCTGATCCTCCTGTCTCTCCCTCCCAAGTGCTGGGACTACTGGTGAGTTCTATCATGCCCAGCTTATTATTACATACCACATGGCATTATGCTATTTGTACTGTTTTATAATCGTTTCCATTTACTGGGAAATTGTGAACCATTTCTTATGTTCCCCTAAAAATTTACAGAAAGAGGGTAGGGGAGATCTCAGTGATGGGTGTGTAGGGGAGATCTCAGTGATGGGTGCGTAGGGGGGAGATCTCAGTGATGGGTGCATAGGGGGAGGTCTCAGTCCTGGGTGCGTAGGGGAGATCTCAGTCATGGGTGCGTAGTAGAGATCTCAGTCGTGGATGCGTAGGGGAGATCTCAGTGATGGGTGCGTAGGGGGAGATCTCAGTGATGGGTGCATAGGGGGAGGTCTCAGTCATGGGTGCGTAGGGGAGATCTCAGTCATGGGATGCTTGCCAGGTGTGTGTGAGATATGCCAGGGCTTAACTCCCAGTATCACAGGCAAGAAAGCTGAAGAAAGAGAGAGGTGGGAAAGGAAAGGGAAGAGGAGAGAGAAAGAGAGGAAGACAAAGAAAATTATGTATGTAGTGCATGCATGAAGAAAATCAGAAATTACAAACAGAAAACAGCTATCTTACCCAGAGATAACTTCAGCCAGCGTTTCATCAGATTGCTTTTTCAAACATCTAAAAATACTGAGCTACAAGGCACACACCTTTAATCCCAGCACTCAGGAGGCAGAGGCATGCAGATGTCTATGAGTTCAAGGACAGCCTGGTCTACATGTTTAAGGACAGGCAGACCTACACAGAGGAACCTTGTCTCTAAAAATAAAAACAAAAACTCTGTCAAGGTATTTTAAAGTAGCACCAAATTATAATCTTTTTTTTTTTTTTGAGACAGGGTTTTACTCTGTAGCCCAAGTGAGTTTCAAACTTACCTCAGCTGGACCAGCTCTAAACCATCAATACTGTACATTTTGTTAAATTAGTGAGTGAGCAGATACATATGCCTTATTTTCTGCATATCTTCAGGAGTAATTTCTCAAAACAGAATCACACATTTTAAAAATTAACGTTTGAAAAACAGAATGAACTCAAAGAGAAGCACACAAAACAAAGGGGGTAGCCTGGCGTGATGGCACACACCTTTAATCCCAGCACTCGGGAGGCAGAGGCAGGCGGATCTCTGTGAGTTCGAGGTCAGCCTGGTCTACAAAGTGAGTTCCAGGACAGCCAGGCTGTTACACAGAGAAACCCTGTCTCGAAAAACCAAAAACCAAAACAAAACAACAACAACAAAAAACCCAAAGGGGGTATGGCTGTACGATTCCTGTAAAAGTCAATGTTCTTCACCTCCTTCAAACCAAGAAATCAAAATTTCTAGAAGTCTTGTGTTCCCATATTTACTTACTACGTCAAAAGGATGGCAAGTGTTCCAATTTCTAACTCTTTAGCCTAGCCTAGATGAACTACTAGCCTCAGACTGGAGAGATGGCTCAGTGGTTAAGAGCATTTGCTGCTCAAGGTAGAGGGTTCGATTCCCAGCTCTCACAACCCGCTGTGACTCCAGTTGCACGGAGCCTGGCGCCCTCTTCTGTCCACTGCCGGCACTGCATACTACACTAAGATGCACATTTTTAAAAAAAAATTGACGCCCATAAAATAAAACATGCACACAAACTAGGATATGATTCAAGCGTGGTTCATGAATATGTCATTTAAGTTTTAAAAGCACATGGTATGATACCAATGTTACAACCTAGATTAACCCTCAAAGTTTAGGGATAAACGGGTCAGAAGGACATACAACCGAGTCCTAATAGTTATAAGATTTTCTGTCTTTCCGTTTTTGAGACTGGGTCTCTTTATGTAGCCCTGGCTGTTCTGGAACACGCTATGTAGACCTTGCTTTGTTGGTCTCGAACTCACAGAACCGCTGCCTCTTGTCTCCCAGGTGGTGGGATTAAAGGTGTGCGCCACTTTCCTCGACAGCAAGATTACTCAGTTAGCAATAAATTCCACGACCCAAACTCAAGCCGTATAGCGCGTGTAAAAAACAAAACCAAAAAGCCCTCTCTTTCCCTTTTACCCCGCACAACTTCCATGCCCACCCCGGGCTCCAGGCTTGGGGGAGTGGGCGTGGCCCTTCCCGGCTCCGCCCACACGCGTGACCTTCTGCCCTCTCCGCAGCCTTGTCCGAGGTCGGATGGGGCGGGGCTCCCGATGGCCCCGCCCCGTGCCCTGACCGCAGTCTCTCCCGCTCCCTCCGCAGACGCCCGCACACCCACGCTGGACCCCGACACGATGCACGCGCGCCTGCGCCTGTCGACAGACCGGCTGACCGTACGCTGTGTGCTGCTGGGCCGCCTGGGGCCGCGTCCCGCGTCGCGGTTCGACGCGCTGCGTCAGGTGCTGGGCCGCGACGGCTTCGCAGCGGGACGCCACTACTGGGAGGTGGACGTGCAGGAGGCAGGCTTGGGCTGGTGGGTGGGCGCGGCCTACCCGTCGCTGCGGCGCCACGGGGACTCGGCAGCCGCCCGCCTGGGCTGCAACCGCGAGTCGTGGTGCGTGAAGCGCTACGACCTGGAGTACTGGGCCTTCCACGACTGCCAGCGGAGCCGCCTGCGGCTGCGCCGCGACCCCCCACCGGCTCGGCGTCTTCCTGGACTACGAGGCCGGCGTTCTGGCCTTCTACGACGTGGCAGGTGTCATGAACCACTTGCACACCTTCCACGCCGCTTTCCAGGAGCCGCTCTACCCGGCCCTGCGCCTCTGGGAGGGGGCCATCAGCATCCCCCGGCTGCCCTAGGCGAGCGTGCTTCCTTTCCCAGGCTCGTATCCAGGCCCACTCCACGCACCTCAGCTCTGCGCCTTTAAAGTGCAGGTGCCTGAAAGGGGCACCCCGCTGCCTGTGTCTAGGACACCATCGTGGAGCGCCTAGAGCTAGAGCTTCCTGGCACACAGTAGGCACACAGTATCAGCGATGGTTTCCTGGCAGGGCCACTTATCGCCTTAAAAGTCCCTATTGAGGGCGGAGAGATGGCTCAGCGGTTAAGAGCACTGGCTGCTCTTCCAGCGGTCATGAGTTCAATTCCCAGCAACCACATGGTGGCTCACAACCATCCATGATGAAATCTGGTGCCCTCTTCTGGCCTGCAGATATACCTGCAGACAGAACACTGTATACATAATAAATAAATCTTTAAAAAAAAAAGAAAGTCCCTATTGAGCCAACTGTTCTCCAGCCACTTCAGCTTGTCCAGGTCACCTCGATCCAGAGCAGCTGAAAGGGTTTCTCCTCTCCTGTCTTCATCTTCTACGCTAAAACCAGGATGAGCATCCTGAAACTGAGCTCGGCCTCTTGGGATTGGAATGATGTTCTCGAACTATAAAAACAACAGGAAGCCCTTTCCCCAGCTCCTCCAGCTTGCTTTTTGACGGCCTGCCCTCACGCAGTTGCTGTCAATCTTTTCAGCCATGCTCCAATCAGAAGCTAGTTCACAGTGGCACCTTTGAACCAGTGTGCTTGCTTCCCCACCATAAATAGGAAAACCGTCTCTCTGCCTGTCTCAGTTCTCAGGCTTATCTGCCCCAAGAAGTTCCCTCCACCCCCCCCCCCTCTCCCCCCCTCCAAAAAAACACCCAAAACTGTTATGACGGGCGTGTAAACCTAGGACCTGTCATTCCAGCTGCTTTCTAAGGACATCTGTGTCCTTTCCTCCCCAAAATGGTTCAGAAAGTCCCCTCCCAGGCAATGACTCAGTGACCAGTAGGCTGCTACTCACAGGAAAAACTACGAGAGTGGTTCAAAAGTCAATATGGCAGGACGTACCTAACAGGGGAGATGTATACTTGATACTCATCTCCTTCCCCCACAAAAGACCAAGAGCTTTTCCCATACTTGTCACTGCAGGGGCCAAGCCAGGCATCTCTTAACAATTGTATCAGGCATTGTCACATGTAGTCACACACTCGATCCTTACATCCCTCAGATGAGGGAAGCGATCCCATTGGACTTGAGACAGTTGACTGCCCCAAGATAACTGAACTCAGTGTTGTGGTCAGGGTCTGTGCTGTTCACCAGACTGTGTTGTGAATGCAGCAGCTCTTCTCCCTCTCAGTATTAGCTGCCTCAGTCTTCCCTGGGCTGAACCTGCCTCTAGATTACCTTCATTGTTCTCTGGAATGAGGTTTCACACTTCAAGGGTAGGGGGATGGAACTGTTTTTGAGCAACTGTGATTTGAGAGCTTGTTTGGAGGTTCTAGCAGGGGAGTGCAGCTACTCGTATACCCTTGACCGAAGACCCGGTCCTCCTCTATTGGGGAAGGTCGTCCTCTTCAACCTTTCCCAGTTTTGGGGCAGCTTCGGGAGGGATGCACATGGAGCGGTGAGGGAGGAAGGGGACACCCGCCTAGCCAGCCAGATCAGCCGAATCAACCCTGGCGATCAATGGGGTGACAGATGTCGCAGCCAGATCGCCCTCACATCCGAGCAACTGTGATTTGAGTATAAAACAGAAAGACTGTTTCTGGGCCGATGTTTGTGCTAGCTGGAAGGTTAGTTTCCCAATCAGCTGTGTGGCCTCAGGTAACATACTTTCTAATTGTGGCTCCCCATCTGTAAAATGTGGGTCAGGGCCAGGAGGCTCAAACCAAACAAAGCTAATGAAATTGCCTTAAAAACTATTCTGTTGGAGTTGGGGTGTTAGCCCAGTGGGAGTGCTGCTTGTCTAGCAAGCTCAAGGCCCTAGGTTTGGTCCTTAGCTCCAAAAACCAAAACAAAACAAAGCAAACTATACTGTTCTATCAGGCTAGGATTTGTTAGCATCTCCAATATTTTCTTCCTACCTTGTAACAGTGCTGAACCACAGATACCCAGCAGTTGAGTGGCAGCCAAGGGAGCTGCTTTAATATTCTCAGGGAAGTCTCCTTGGGATCTATGTTTCTGAAGTACAGAGCATGTGTCTGAATGCTCTTGGTTTTGTAGAATTTACTTTAAAGGTAAATCACAAATTATTTTCCCTTGTGGTGCTTGGTCTAGAGCCAGTGGCCTTGCACATGCTAAGGAAGTGCTCCATCAAGCTAGACTCTAACTCCGGCAGATGTTTTTAAGAAAAAGGCTTAGTCAAGGCCAGCCCTGAAGGAAATAGAAGACAGATAACTGTCTCAAATGTCCAGCTTCAAGGGTCAGGGAGTGTGGGACATCCAAGATTCCTGTGAGACTGGGCTAGGCAGGAGCTGGCTCTTCAGAGGTACTTCTCAGACCTCCTGGGGACCACTGCAATGATTTCTGGGCACTGTCTCACATAGAGCCTTTATTTCCTTTGGGCACACGGTCTCAGTCCGTGCCAACCATATTTTTAAATGACAACAGTTTTCTAATATATGCTTTGTTTAATAAAACAGGAATACTCTCCCTTGTAACTGTGTTCTTCACTGGAAGAAAAGTGCATAGCATTCACTCATTCACCTGCCATCCCCTTCACAGCCTTCTGGAAATGGCTGGTCCTAAGCTGAACACCTGCAGTGATGGGAACTTAACACTCATGAAGATAACAAAGTTCTTTTTAACATCCATTTTGTGGAGCAAGGGGACCTTAAGTATCATGGTACATGTGGATGTCAGAGGCTAACTGCTGGAAGTCAGTTTGTCCTTCTACTATGTGGGGATTGAACTCAGGTTGTCAGGATGGTGACAACCATCTACCTACTGAGCCACCTCAATGGCATCTAAATTCTGTGGAAGCAACCCAACTCCCAGTTGATTACAGCCATAAAAACATTGTGAAGCATGTTTGTAATGGTCCTTTAGCACCATGGAAGCCTCCTGTAGCCTCTAGCTTCTACAGAATCCAGGGGCTCTCCCTTGCCTACAATGCCATCTCTTCAGCCCATGATTCTCCTTTGTCAGTGACACTGGCCTGTAGTAACCCTACCCAGGTGGTGCCATTGGACAGGACAGAAGCAGTCAGTGGAGCTGAGCGTGGTGGCTCACACCTTTAATCCCAGCACTCGGGAGGCAGAGGGCAAGTAGATCTGTGAGTTCGAGGCCAGCCTGGTCTACAGAGTAAATCCAGGACAAGGACAGCCAGGGCTACACAGAGAAATTCTTTCTCAAAAAAACAAAAACAAAAAAAAAAAGAGGCAGTTTTCTGAGGGACAGCCTGCTCCCAGACAGCACAGTGTTTATGACAGGAAGTGATTGTGAGTGTCACACCCAGGCCAGATTCTATCATGCTCTGTTCAGAAATCTAGGGGGATGAGAAAGGGGGGAGGGTTGTGAGATAGTTTAGCAGGTCAACCTGAAATCAGTCCCCAGGGCTCACATGATGGAAGGACAGAACCGACTCCCAAAAGTTGTCCTCTGACCTCTACAGAATGCACAAACACCCATACATACATATACACACAGAAAGTGTAGAGGCTGCAAAGATGTCTCAGTGGTTAAAAGTACTGACTGCTCTTGCAGAGAACCCAAATTCAGTATCCGGCAACCACGTGGTGGCTCAGAACTGTATCTCCAGTTCCATGAGACTGAACACACTCCTCTGGCATCTGTAGGCACCAGAAACACATGTGGTACACAGACATACAGGCAGGCAAAACAACTATACACATAGAATATAAAAAAGAAAAACTGAATCCTTGCTTCCCCACACCCTAAAGAACATGTAAGACTCTGAGCCGCCCCACCCCAGCCATCACTCCTACTAAACCATCATTCTCAGCTTCTGGACATTTCCCAAGCCTGCTCACAGTTCACCCTCAGCTATTGCTCAATCTACAAGGCTCAACTGGCTGAAACGTCCCCCTTTCATAGCAAAGGTCAGCTCTGTGGGTCCTGGCTGGGAAGGTGTCACATACCCACCACTGCGCAGCCCCTCCTGCAGGTACTTAGCCATGTCTTCCAACCCTGGGCTTTCCAACGGGGGTGGGCTGGAAATGTGCCTAGACACAGCTACAAACCAGAACACTCCTCACTCCCATCACCCAAGAAGTTATTCCAGGTTCCAAGAAAGGGAAGTCCTAATTCACCAATCAACTTCTCAGAACTAACTTAGCACTGAAAAAAGACTTCTATATACACTTCCTTTTTTTTTTTAAGATTTTTTGAGACAGGGTTTCTCTGTATAACAGCCCTGGCTGCCTGGAACTCGCTCTGTAGACCAAGCTGGCCTTGAACTCACAGAGATCCGCCTGCCTCTGCCTCCCAAGTGCTTAGATTAAAGGTGTGCGCCCCCACACCTGGCCTACACTTTCAGATAAGAATGGTACAATAAATAAGGTTAGATTAGGCCTGGAGAGATGATGGTTCAGTGTGGTTAAGAGCTCAAACTGCTCTTGCAGAGGACCCAAGTTTGGAACCTAGCACCCATATCCGGCAGGTCACAACTGCTTATAACACCAGCTCCAGCAAGGGGTCTGACACCCCTGGCTTCTGTCACACACATGCACACACGCACGCACGTGCACATACACATGCCTTAGAATATTAAGATCAAATAAGTATACACACAGATTAAGAACTTGAAACGTGGGCTGGAGAGATGGCTCAGCAATTAAAAGCACTGGATGCTCTGTTAGAGGACCTGGGTTCAATTCCTAGCAACTACATGGCAGCTCAAAACTGTAACTCCAGTTCCAGGGGATTCAGGACCCTCGCATAGACAGATATGCAAGCAAAACACCAATGCACATAAAATTTGTGTGTGTGTGTGTGTGTGTGTGTGTGTATTCATGCCGGGTTTGGGGTGTGGTAGAGCACACCTTTAACCCCAGCACTTAAGAGGCAGAGGCAGGAAGATCTTGGAGTTGGAGCCAAGCCTGGTATACCGAGCTAGTTTCAGATGCCAGGACTACCTGTCTCAAAAATCCAAAAGAAAAAAAAAGAAAAACTAGAAAAGGGCTGAAGAGATGTCTCAGCAGTTGAGAGCATGTTGTGCTCTTGCAGAAAACTTGAGTTCATAGAGACTCTTAAGTGTAATTGCAATCAGGGGATCTGATGCTCTCCTTTAACCTCCATCCATGTTGTGCACATACTACATATATATATATATATATATATATATAATATTATTATATATATATAATACACCTTCAGCCAGTCATGGTGGTACATCCTATAATCCCAGCACTCAGGAGGCAGACTCTGTAAGTTCAAGGCCAGCCTGGTCTACAAAGTGAGTCCAGGACCACCAGAGATACACAGAGAAACCCTGTCCTGAAAACAAAAACAAACAAACAAACAAAAAAAAACCAAAACCCCAAACAAACAAATAGGCCTTTAAGAAGAAAGGGCTTGGGAGACGAGTGCTTGCTGCTAAAGCATTGCTGATCTCAGCACCCAAGTAAAAGCCAGGCTTGAGCACACTGTGGGCAGTGACAGGAGAGTTGTGGAGCGTGCTGGCTGTAGCACAGCGTTTGCTTTCTCAGACAACGTGGACAGTGATAAAGCAGGACACCTGACCGCCCCACACAAACACACAAAACTGAGGAGGGGGGGAGACCAATGCAAGACAGGTCAGCTGTCAAACTGCTGCCAAGCCTGATGGCCTGACTGACCCTCGGGACCAACATGGTGGATGGAGAGACCTGACTCCCCAGGTTGTCCTCTGTAATTCATGCACACACACACCCACACACAGAAAAGGTAAATACAGAGCCAGGCGTGGTGGCATACAGCTTTAGCCTCAGCACTCGGCACACAGAGACAGGCAGATATTGGGGTTTGAGTCCAGGCCAGTCAGGGAAAGAATGAGATCCTGTCTGAGAAAAAAAGTTTTTTAAATAAAATGAAGACAAGGAAATACTTGAAAAGAACAAATGACTAATTCAGCCAAAGAACAAAGTAAAATGTGAGAACCTCTATAAAAAGTCCATGCAGCTTGAAGAAGTCAAGCAATGGAATCTTGGAATCTTTGTCTAGACTGTAATCTGTCATATGTGACAAGAACTCTGGTGATTATGACAGGGCTGATTTCTCTACCTCCCCCCATTTAAGACATTACAAGTAGCCGGGCAGTGGTGGCGCACACCTTTAATCCCAGCACTTGGGAGGCAGAGGCAGGCGGATCTTTGTGAGTTCGAGGCCAGCCTGGTCTACAAAGCGAGTCCAGGACAGCCAGAGATATTCAGAGAAACCCTGTCTCGAAAAACCAAAAAAAAAAAAAAGACATTACAAGCTCCATGTCCCACACTGCCACTCCCTTACAGACTCGAGTTCTTCCCTGCTTAGAGCCATGTCCCTAGGCCTCTGGTGGTGACTGGCAGAGTGGGCCCTGAGGATTTGCCAAAGGGAGGACCAACTGCTCTCCCCCTGCCTTTGCTCACACAGCCAGGAGTCTCAGCTCTGCCCACAGGGCCTCAGACAGAGGCTACTGCCAAGTGAGCGCTATTTACTGCTCTAGCCACAGCCTGGGCCACAAGGGGCAGGAGAGCAGAAAAGACAGCTGTCTGAGGAACCAAGAGCTCAGGTCCCTGGAGTTTCTTTGTAGAGTGGGCACGTGAATGCTCAAGATGACACAGCCACACAGAAACCCTAAAGGAGCACTTGCTCTGGGTCGCCTTCTCTGGCTGGACACTTCAAAGCAGAATGGCCTCACTGGCTCCTCCTTCCCAATGGGCTGGACACAGGTGGCCACTGTGACACGGTGGCCTGGAGATGGACACTCTTGCCCCCCTGCACCCAACACACGGGACAGTAGTAGCACGGTGGCTGAGAAGCCAGGGAGTGGCACTTTATTTAAGACCTGATTTTCTTGCTGTGATTTTCCACGGATTCTTCCATGATCGTGTCATCTTCTTCAATAGTGGCTAGCACCTTTTTGCCCACTAGGTTGAAGATGTCTTCAGGAGGACAGCCTTTGGGCTCCCCCACCTTCACAGTGAGCATGTCCAGGGTCAGGATGGTGCCTTCTGGGATTTTCACTTTGGCTACCACAGACTTGCCCAGCTGTGGACAGAGGAAGATGAGTGTCAGATCCTAGCGGTAACCCCTGCACACTTGAGGTCCCTGCACTGGGACCTCACAGCAGGGACTTTACTCTCAGCACAGCACCCAGAGCAGCACCTGACAGGAGAAAGACACAGCCAGTGTCAAGTGACATCATAGATCAAGAGGAGAGACACAGCTCGAGAGAAAGGGCTCAAGCTGTGTAGCCAGACAGATCAGGATGAGCACCCACTGGCCTGGGATGGTGTGTTTTGGTTTCCCTGTTAAAAGGTGCTGACACCTTGTCAGGATATTAACAGAATGTGATAGAGTGCTCCCAACATATGACAACGGTGATGACTTTTGTCACTGTCTAGTCAGCATCTTATGGGAAACTTAGGTCAAAAGAAAGTAAGCAGGGGGCTGGAGAGATGGCTCAGAGGTTAAGAGCACTGGCTGTTCTTCCAAAGGTCCTGAGTTCAATTCCCAGCAACCACATGGTGGCTCACAACCATCTACATTGAGATCTGGTGCCCTCTTCTGGAGTGAATGTGTACATGCCAGCAGAACACTGTATACACAATAAATAAATAATCTTTAAAAAAAAAAAAAAAAAAGAAAGTAAGCAGCTTGGTCAAGCTGCCAATAACCAGGATGAGAACCTAAGAGAGGGAAAGCCTACGCCCGGCCAGCGAGTACACAGCCCTGCTGCCACTTGGTTCTATGAAACAGTTATGGAGGGCTCACGAGCAATGAGGGTGACTGAGATTCAAATGACAAGGGGTACCCACTTCACTTGGGCAGCTACATTTTACTGCTAACTTCCCAGTATATGTGCACCTGTACTTTAGAGGGGCAGTAGGTAGTCTCCCCTGGAACAAAAGATGATAGCGTTCTTCACATGTACATCTGGCCTTCTGCCCAACTCATACAACTGCAGGTAAGGACTCGCACCCAGCACTCTTGGCTGTAAACTCAGAAGTGCAAAAAGGTCCAGGCCACAGCTCCCAAGAAGACAGAAGGCATGCTTCAGCCTCACCGCCCTTTCCTCAGCATCTCTGCCCACCAGCTCCATACAATGGCAATGGCCCACCCACCCAGTGCTTCCTTGTACTTCCCAAGGCCTCAGTATGCCTACTTTCCATGGCCTAGGCTTGACCATCTCAGGATTTCACCAGCTCATCTGTTAGGCTCAGACAGCCCATACGGAGCCCAACTCCTCTAGCAAGTGTGCTGCAACCTGCCTCAGGACAGCTAGGCGAGGCAGAGTCGGGCAGCACCCACCTTCTCATTGCAGGCCATCTCACAGGGCAGCAGCTGTTTGGTTGGGGAGCCCAGTGCCCGCTCCACCAGGCGCACAGACCGCACCAGCTCTGCCAGTTCTCCAGGCTCCAGCGAGGCTAAGTGGTCACTCCCCTTCCATGTCTTATCCAAAGTTATGTGGCGTTCCAACACCTTGGCCCCCAGAGCCACTGCAGCCACAGATATGGTGATGCCTGTCTCATGCCCAGAGTACCCTATGGGAATGTCGGGAAAGAGCTTCTGGTATTCCTGTAAGAGAGAAGAGGGCAGTGACTACCCTCCTGGAGTTTCATATGTTCTCCTGATCAGGGAGATCTGAATAGCACCCCATTTCAGTCACCCTACAAGCAGAACAGCCATGAGAGAGAGTAAGGCACTCTGAGCTGCTCTTAGAAGGTTGCTGGGAATTCAGGGAAGAATTCAGGAATTCACTGTACTGGTTGGTTTTATGTCAGCTTCACGTGGACTGAGTCATCAGAAGAGGAAGGAGCCTCAATTGAAAAAATGCCTCTGTGGCCGGGCAGTGGTGGCGCATGCCTTTAATCCCAGCACTTGGGAGGCAGAGGCAGGTGGATCTTTGTGAGTTCGAGGCCAGCCTGGTCTACAAAGTGAGTCCAGGACAGCCAGGGCTACACAGAGAAACCCTGTCTTGAAAGAAAAAAAAATGCCTCTGTAAGATATGGCTGGAGGGGGAGGGCCCAGCCCATAGTGGGCAGTTACTACATTCCTGGGCTGTGGTCCTGGATTCTCTAAGAAGGCAGACTGAGCAAGGCATGGAGAGCGGCCCCCCCTCCATGGCCTCTGCATCAGCTCCTACCTCCAGTTTCCTGCCCTGTGTGGGTTCCTGCCCTCACTGCTTTTGATGATGAACTGTTATATAGAACTGTGAAGGAATAAACCCTTTTCTCCCCAAGTTTATTTGGTCATGGTGTTTCGTCCCAGCAACAGAAACCCTAACTAAGACACCTACTGTACTATAAAAGTTATTGCTGTCACTGAGAATGCCTTCTGTGGGCCAGGAAGATGACTCAGAGGGTGAATACAAGTGAAAGCAAGTGCCTGCCACCAACCCTGGCAACATGCGTTTGATCCCTGGAGGTCATATGGTGGAAGGAGGGAACCAGCTCCCACAGGTTCTCCTCTGACCTCCATATACTTGCCATGGCACTTGTACACAATTACATAAATTTATAACACTTTAATAAACACCTTCTGTGCACATTTAGCCCTGTGAAGACCACGAATAACAGCATAACTGAATTGGAAAGCCTGAGCTCACCCCAAAACCACTTGTAACATTTAATGAGCTTGTACTGCTAAAACCAAGTAAGTGTAGTACTCACAAAAATATCAAGTATACACACAGCCCAGTCCCAAAACATTCAGTTGGTGAGAATGCTAAAGAAAGAACTACTATTGGGCTGGAGAGATGGCTCAGTGGTTAAGAGCACTGGCTGTTCTTCCAAAGGACCAGGGTTCAAATCCCAGCACCATATGGCAGTTCACAGCTGTTTGTAATGGCCAGTTGTGGTAGCACATGCCTTTAATCCCAGCACTTGAAAGGCAGAGGCAGGTGGGTCTCTGTGAGTTCAAGGCCAACCTGGTCTACAGAGTGAGTCCAGAACAGCCAAGGCTACACAGAGAAACCTATCTTGAAGAACTAATGTCATCTATAATTCTGCTCCAAAGCCCTCCTCAGATGAGTGAGTGATGGCAGCCAGAAAGCTGGAGCCCAGCAGGAAGGTGCAGGTGGAATTTAGTAGCAGAAAGGAATGTTGAGGCCAAAAGCATGGAGTTCCAGCCTACAGATGGGTGATCAGAGCACAGGCTGCTGTGACAGGGCTGGTAGTTATTCTCTCCACACAGCCATGTCAGAGGAAGGGTGTTGACAGTACTTCTGGCGAAGGGGAAAAACCAGGGAGAGCACCTGGAGTGGCAGACACTGAACTGTTAATTATATTAATCATTGTGAGGCCTTTAGTCCCAGCACTTGGGAGGCAGAGGTGGAGTCTGAGGCTAGGCTGGTCTACATATCAAGTAGCAGTCCAGCCAGAGCTACAGAGTGAGACCTTGTCTCAAAAAAAGACGAAAATGTATTCAAAGACAAATCATGAGGTATACATGCATACACACACACACACACACACACACACACACACACACACACACAGGAAGAAACTAAGATTGATGTTATAAATTTTAATTTACAGTCCCGTCTTTGGAATGCATATACTTCTTTGGCTGCCTGGGTCTAATTAGATTCTGTCATACTAACCCAGGATCTGTAAATTAGAATGTGTGTCATGGTTTGCTAGAATTTTACTTATAACAAAGGCTAGGGCTAGGGATATAGCTAGGTGGTGGAACACTAAGTGGGGATTGCCATGGGGCTCAATCCTCAGCACTGAAAACGAACAAACAAAGGCTCCACTATCTCAATGAAACTGGGCCAATGAGACCCCCACTTTGTGCTCACCAAGATGACGCGCAGGTTGGCATCCTCCGGCTGCAGTGGGTACGCACTGGTGCACTGGAGGAAGCAGAAGTTGGGGTTCAGGGGCTTCACGATCTGATAGACTTGCTTCATGGTGTCCATTGACTGCATCCCGCTGGAGATCACCATAGGACGACCTGGAGAAGTCGGCATCTTCTTCACAGGGCTCAGACTCTCCCCCACCCACACCTAAGACACTGCACAGCGACTGACGGAAACACACTGTCCTCAGCATCTTGCTTCAGCAAAGGGAAGCACACCAAGGGACCTCACGATCCTGAGGGGAAGAGAGACATCTCTGCACATCAAGAGGCTGCACAAAACAGAATAGGCTTTGTCTCTTTCTACAAATCCCAAGTCCGAAATACTCCAAATGCTGGGACACTCCTGTTCTCAGGCACTCTGGACAAGGGATATACAACCTGCAGCATGGTGATTCCTCAGTGCAAGAGCACAGCCAAGAGAGGCTGAGAGCTGCCAGCTCTAGCACTGGCCTGCAGAGCCTTGTCTTTATGGCTTCTGATGCCTTGCCTATGAAACAAATACAGAGTATCCTGGTAACAAGACCTGCTTCCATCCCAGGTTCATAATGAAGGAATGCGAGACCGATCACATGGGAGCAATCAATTTACCAAGTGTGTGCAGACACTAGGGAGGAGATTCCTACAGGGGCTGGGGATGTGGCCAGTGGCGGTGTACTCAAATCAGGTGCACGGGACACTAGTTCAGTCCCTACCACTGCCCCAAAACAAAAGGGTAGAAGTAGATTTCTAAGATGTCTCTCCAAAACTGGGTGTGGTAACACACCTTTAATCTCAGCACTTGGGAGGCAGAGGCAGGAGGATCTCTAGGTGTTTGAGGCCAACCTGGGCTCAACATACCAAGTTCCAGGCCAGCCAGGCTACACAGTGGGACTCTTGTCTCAAAAAAACAGAAACAGATGAGCACTATTACAGTGAGAGGACACGAGGGGACAGCCCCACAAAGCCTGGGGTCTAGTTTTAAGAAAAAGACACTCACCTTTCTTGGCTGTCTTCTCCAGATAGGGAAAATTGTTAGTGTCCCCAGATCCAACTTTGAAAAAATGGAACATTCAGTTCATGCAGAAACTCAACTGCCATCTACAAAAAAATCAGAGGGAGTACCCTTTCACCATTGCGGTACAGGACGGGTGACAGGGGAATCAAGTGCAGGAGCTAGAGAGCCCTTCATCACATGTCTACCCATCCATTTGCCGGTGTACACCCAAGGCTTGCTCCTGGCCATCAATGGCTGTAAGAATCTGCCTGGGGAAATACTGCTTCTGGACAGACTGACCCTTCCCCAGGGACTTCTGAACAAAAGCCAAAGGGCTGTGACCTAAGTATGACCCAGACACCAGGCAAAGGAAAAGTGACTGGCCCTCACAGGTCAAAGGCCAGAAAAAAGACATAGAATCCTTGCCCAGAGAGGCCAATCGAGCAATCTGTGTTCTAGTTTGACCCGCTCATCAGCAGCTGGCCCTTTTGGACTTTCAATTGTGCTGCCTGTGGAAAAGCCAGCCAGCCACCATTCAGACTCCACATCATGGCTTTGAAGTCACCATCAACACTGCAATGTGGGATTCAGCTGGAAGCTGCGAAGTGTCAGAAAACAGTTCCAGGATAATCTCAGGACTGGAGGAGATGGACAAGTGCTTTCCTAGCATGTGTGAGGCCCTGGGTTTGATCCCTGACACCACACACACCACAAAGACACACAAAAGTAAAATCTCGGGGCTGGAGAGATGGCTCAGCAGTTAAGAGCACTAGCTGCTCTTCAAAAGGACCAGGGTTCAAATCCCAGCATCCAGATGGCAGTTCACATCTGTCTGTAATTGCTGGGCACAGTGTCTCATGCCTTTAATCTCTAGGGAGCCAGAGGCAGGTGGATCTCTGTAAGTTCAAGGCCATTCTGGTCTACAGAGTGAGTTCCAGGATAGCCAGAGCTATACAGAGAAACCCTGTCTCAAAAAACAAAAACAAAACAAAAAAAATAAAGAAAAAGTAAAATCTCATAACCATTAAATAGCAAGAACTAATAAGGGTTAATGTCACTGGGCATGGTGGCACATGCCTTTAATCCCAGCACTTGGGAGGTAGAGGCAGGTGGATCTCTGTGAGTTCGAGGCCAGCCTGGGCTACAAAGAGAGTTCCAGGACAGCCAGGACTACACAGAGAAACCCTGTCTCAAAAAACCAAAAAAAAAAAAAAAAAAGATAAGAAAGAAAGAAGGTCTTGAGAATGGCTCAGGGATTAAGAACACTGGCTGCTCTTCCAGAGGACCTGGGTTTGATTCCCAGCACCCACATGTAGGCTCACAACTCTCTGTAACTCCAGTTCTAGGAGACTTGATGCCCTTTTCTGGCCTGCAAGGGTACCAGGCATACAAATGGTACAGACATATATGCAAGCAAAACCATACCCATAAATAAAAATAAATTATATGTTTTTAAAAACTTTAAAAATAAAAGATATCTTTCAATTAGCCCACTGCAACAGACCACCATCCACCTTCCTAGCAAGTTTAGAACCTCTCTGAACTCCATGGCTGTGACCAGTTAGCAAACCCATATCCAACTATTTTGTTTTTCAGCTAGTCCTCAATGACACAAGGTGGGAGGTCCTTAGCCAGGGATGGAGGCTGGAGCTCAGGGTGGAGCTCACCTAGCATGTGCAAGGTCCTGGGTTCAATCCCCAAAACAATGAGCACCTCCCCTCCCCTACCAAACTAGTCAGCTAGTGCATCAGAGTTAAAGGCACTCTGAACCTCTCTGTGCAAAGACACTGCGCTCCATGCCCCAGGCACTGCTCACCCCCAAGTGTCCAACCACCTAGTACGGTTCTAGCTCTCTTCTCAGGTCCACTTTTTTGTTCTTCTCTTTACTCATCTACATTTCCTCTCTTCCCTGCATGTGCCATGCTGCTAAGCAGCTCTAAGATGGGGCTAGGAGGGAAAAAAAATGATCCTTTTTAAACAGAGTTCACTTAACAGAGACTCATTTTCTCAGCTCTCTGGCCGCGTCTGGTAAAGGAGGGGGTGAAACATAAAGAGGAAAGCTTTATGCTAAGTTCTCTTCTAGATAATGCTCGACTGGTAGGACTCAGGCCCTCTGCAGCAAATGGTGCACAGACATATGCAAGCAAGGCATCCATACACATAAATAAAAATAAATCATGTTTTTAAAAAACTTGAAAAGTGGGGCTGGAGAGATGGCTCAGTGGTTAAGAGCACTGGTCTACAAAGTGAGTCCAGGAGAGCCAGGGCTGCACAGAGAAACCCTATCTTGAAAACAAACAAACAAACAAACAAACAAACAAACAAAAAAAGCCGGGTGTGGTGGCGCACACCTTTAATCCCAGCACTTGGGAGGCAGAGGCAAGCGGATCACTGTGAGTTCGAGGCCAGCTTGGTCTACAAAGTGAGACCAGGACAGCCAGAGCTGTTACACAAAGAAACCCTGTCTCGAACCCCCCCCCCAAAAAAAAGAGCACTGGCTGTTCTTCCAAAGGACCCAGGTTCAAATCCCAGCACCATATGGCAGTTCACAGATGTCTGTAATGGCTGGGTGTGGTGGCGCACACCTTTAATCCCAGCACTTGGGAGACAGAGGCAGGTGGATCTCTGTGAATTCAAGGCTAACCTGATCTACAAAGTGAGTCCAGGACAGCCAAGGATACACAGAGAAATCCTGTCTTGAAAAACAAAACAAAAAAACAAAACAAAACAAAAAAAAGTTGAAAAATAAAAGATGTCTTTAAACTAATCCACTTCAACAGACCTCTGTCCTCCTTCCTAGTGGGTTTGGAACCTCTAGCAGGCAAAGTGTGGGCTCAGGAGAGGGACCAAGTAACGGGAGATAAGGATGCCTAGCACAATAAAAAAATATTTCAAAGATTTGCCTACAAGGGTTGTGAAATTTGCATGGAATTCTACCATCTTCAAGGTTTTTTTGGTTTAGTTTTGCTTTTTAACTGCTAGGAAGAAAGAGCACACCTCATTTTGCAACCCACCTGGGGAAATCACCATCTAGTGGTCATTCTAAAAACTGCCACTTTGGTTCATCCTCCTGCAAGGGCACAAACCATCTGCAAGATCTTAGTTAGCTTCAGGGCCTGTAGACCTTCAGGCTGTTAGACCCCCTCCTTGGCACAAGCCAGACACACCTCCCACTTTCTCTTTTCAGTTTGCCCTAAAGTAATCCAATCAATCAATAGCTCCTCGGGCGTGATTGGGTCCAGTGCGTGGAGCCAGCCACCCCAGCTATAGTGTTAAGGGAACCTGACCATCTTTCAGTTTGCCCTAAAGTAATCCAATCAATCAGTAGCTCCTCGGGCATGATTGGGTTGAGTGCGTGGAGCCAGCCACCCCAGCTATAGTGTTAAGGGAACTCTGACCATCTTTCAGT
>CAJQZJ010032188.1:15746621-15793626 GCA_907164525.1 Lophiomys imhausi
TGGAGTCAGCCACCCCAGCTATAGTGTTAAGGGAACTCTGACCATCTATGACTCCTTAGAGTCCCAGGAGATAAACCTGTCTGATCTCTGTAAGATCAAGTCTATCAGATGGATTGACTTAGGACTGCTTTTCTTTGCTTTTTGAGACAGGCTCTTATTCTAGGCTGGCCTAGAACTTGCTATGTACCCTTACACTGGCCTCCAACCCTGATTCTCCTGCCTCAGTATCCCAAGGGCTAAGATTAGAGGTATGTACCACCACGCCTGGCTGACTGACTCAGAATTGTTTAAACTTTAGTAAGAGCAGAGAGTGGGCATGGTAGTATACGTGTTTGATCCCAGCACTCGGAAGGAAGAGAGGCAAGTGTATCTCTTGAGTTTGAGGCTAACCTGGTCACAGTGAGTTCCAGGACACCCGGCGCTACATATACCCTTGTTGGGGTGATCTGAAAGCTGCTTATTCTATTGTTAATTACTGGCCCCAAGATTTGGCCACATATACCTGTCTTTGTTGTGTAAACCTTGCTCTACATAATTTAAAGTTGATTGGTTGAATAAATGCTGCAGCCTGGACTGGGTGGAAGAGAAGTAGGCAGGGAGAAAGGATGGGCTTTTAAAGCACAGAGGATCTTGGGACAGAGGGAAGAGGACAGAGGAAGCACCAGGGAGAAGGAGGAGAAACCCCACGGATTAGATAGAAAAATCATATCACTACGTGGCCTGGAACATCAGCATAGTGTGCAGAATAATAGCCCAGGGGAGGTATTTATATTATATGGGGTTTTATTTGGGGACAGCATTAAAATTTAGCTTACATGGGCTAAGATTGCTCAATCCAGGCTAAGGCTTGTTAAGATCCATCAGGTGTCTGTGTGACTATTTATAAGTGGTCTAAGGGATAAATACATTGCCCTAATAATCTTAAGTATCAATTATAGATATATAATTTTCTTCAACTCCTCAAAAATAAATGCATAAATAAAATAAGAACAGACAGGCTGTGCTCACAGAAATTTTCTTCTATGTATATACTAAGAGACACTACTGATCCAAGAAGGGACAACAGAAATAGGAAGGCCAGGACTTCTCTTTTTGAAACATTGCCACCATATATAGCCCAGGCTAGACTCAAAATTGTCTTCCTCCTATCCCTGTTTTGAGTGCTGGGATTTCAAGCACAGTTGGCCACACTGGGGAACTGGGGCTTTTCTTTTCTTCTTTTTTTTTTTTTTTTTTTTTGAGTCAGGGTTTCTCTGTGTAATAGCCCTGGCTATCCTGGTCTCTCTTTATAGACCAGGCTGGCCTTGAACTCACAGAGATCTGCCTGCCTCTGCCTCCTGAGTGCTGAGTTTAAAGGCATGCGTCATTATGCCCAGCAGAAATTAGGGCTTCTCTGAAGCCACTTCAGCTGGGGATCATCCCAGAGAGGAAAACAAAGCCCATGATGATGAGCTGGGGAGAGGCGGGGTGAATGACCACTGGGGAGCTATGAGCAAGAATTCCTGAAAAACGGCTGTGTGAACATCAACAACAACTCCTGGAAAGACTGTCTGCAGACACTGACCAACAGATTCGAATTTCAGTATTATGGAGAGATTGTCAAGGTTTTTTGCTTTGTTTTGTTTTGTTTTTTTCAAGACAAGGCTTCTCTATGTCACAGAGCCCTGGCTGTCCTGGACTCACTTTGTAGACCAGGCTGTCCTCCAACTCAGAGATCTGCCTGTCTCCACAAATGCTGGGATTAAAGGAGTGCACCACCACACCCAGTGAGATTGAAGTTTTCTAGGTTCAGAGACTAATTACTTTATCTTTGGCTAGTTTTAGCCTTCTGGAATAGCCATGACTTGCCCCACTCTGTATCTGAACTAACATCTCATGACACTAAGTAAAAACCTCTTAGAAGCTATTAACCTAACAGAATACTAGTTTCCACCAACCCAAGAGCTAAATGTCATCAGATACCATCCAGGGCCTACAGGATAACTCCCCCATCTCATTGTACTCACCAATATATTTTAAAGTTGCTTTGATTTATTACTTTGTTCTGTAAAACTGTAAGAATCCCTTCCACATGGGAACATGGAATTTGGGGGTAACCTAAATCTGTGTTCCCTGGCCCTTGTCACTCAAAATAGCTCCAGAATAAACTATCTCTTGTTCCCTTTAAGATGAGAGCTGTGACTTGGGAGGCAGAGGCAGGCAGATCGCTGTGAGTTCAAGGCCAGCTTGGTCTACAAAGTGAGTCCAGGACAGCCAGGGCTACACAGAGAAACCCTGTCTCAAAAAAACAAAAAAAAAAAAAAAAAAGATGAGAGCTATGGGGGCTGGAGAGATGGCTCAGCGGTTAAGAGCACTGGCTGCTTTTCCAAAGGCCCTGGGTTCAAATCCCAGCACCCACATGGCAGTGCACAGCTGTCTGTAATGGCAGGGCGTGGTGGCACACATCTTTAATCCCAACACTCGGGAGGCAGAGGCAGGCAGATCTCTGTGAGGTCAAGGCCAGCCTGGTCTACAAAGTAAGTCCAGGACAGCCAAGGATACACAGAGAAACCCTGTCTCAGAAAAAAAGATGAGAGCTGTGGTTTTTACACTGACAGAGCACAGAGCCAAAAAGGGTGGGCCAGCCCTGTCAGAGGCAACAGGCAGCAGGTAACCAAAAGTCAGGAGTGGAGGGAGGAAGGAGGGCAGGGACAGGAGCAGAGGGGAGGTGGCTCTGTGGCACCATCACTGAGCAGGTACCCTTTAGGGCCCCCAGGCTCATAGCTTCGGCTTGCTGCCTCAGCACAGAGCTTTCTCTCGTTAAAGTCCACCTCCTCCACATGTCCTCCTGACAGGTGTCCTGGGAACTTTTTCAGACTCCTGAAAGACTAACACAAAGACAGAGGTATGCTTTAGGTACCAGGTATGGTAGGGCACACCTTTAATTCCAGCACTCAGGCAGTGGCAGGAGGCTTTCTTTGAGTTCCAGGTCAGCCTGATCTACATAGCAGATTCTGCTAGGGTTACATAGTAAGACGTAGTGAGACAGAGAAATGGGGTGGGTGGGTGTGTATATGCACACGCACACACAATCGGACTAAAACAGTGAGAAACTAATCGAAGGGCAGTAAAAGCACTTCCTTAAAATCCACCCTAACACCTCTTTCGAGAAAGCTACTCTAAGGAAGCAACTGAGGACTGAGGATGAGTATGGCAAAGAAGCTCATTTTGGCATCTGTTTTTTGAGATAGTCTCATGTATTTCAGGCTGGCCTCAAACCTACTATGGAGCTGAGGCTGGCCTGAACTAATCCTCCTACCTCCCAAATGCTAGAATTACAAGTGGGTGCCACAAAGCCTGGTTCAGCATCATTTATTAGAATAAAAAAACTAAAAGTGGGGCTGGAGAGATGGCTCAGAGGTTAAGAGCATTGCCTGCTCTTCCTGAGGTCCTGAGTTCAATTCCCATCAACCACATGGTGGCTCACAACCATCTATAATGAAACCTGGTGCCCTCTTCTGGCCTGCAGGCATACATGCAGACAGAACACTGTATACATAATAAATAATAAATATAATATATATTATGAAAAAATAAATTAAAAAAAAACTAAAAGTAAGCTAGGTGGAGGTGCTACATGCCTGTAATCCCACCACTCAGGATTCTGAGGTTGGAGAATCATGAGGTCAGCCTGGTCTACCATAGTGAGTTCCAGACCATCCAAGTCTACATACTGAGACTGTATCTCAGAAAAACAAAAGCCAGCTTCTTAGTCTATCCTCCAAAAGAAACACTGCACTGCTATCAAAGCCTTTACACAGGTGGAGCGAAAGCTGTGTTCTAACATTAGCTGGAAAAAGAACACAAAAAACCGAGTGTGACAAGCCAAGAATAACCAGCAGCAACACACACATGTAAGACTTAGAGGAAATCCATAGACAGGTAATGTATCGGAGCCATAGGACGTTCCCTCTTGTTCCTGTTTTCTAAACTTCCTGTACCATTGTCCTATTTCTTTTCTTGTTGTTGTTGTTTTTGATTTTTTTTTTTTGGCTTTTCGAGACAGGGTTTCCCTTGCTGTTCTGGACTCCATTTGTAACCAGGCTGGCCTCGAACTCACAGAGATCCACCTGCCTCTGCCTCCAGAGTGCTGGGATTAAAGGTGTGCGCCACCATGTACAGCATCCTGTTTCTAAGACTAAAGTTTTTGACAGCCAGAAAAGAGAGAACATAAGATCAAAGGACATAAGTTAAACCAGATGTGGTGGCGCACGCCTTTAATCCCAGCACTCTGGAGGCAGAGGCAGGCGGATCTCTGAGTTCCAGGCCACCCTGGTCTACAGAGTGAGTTCCAGGACAGCCAGAACTCCACAGAGAAACCCTGTCTTGGAATAAAAAAGAGAGAAGACATTATAGTGCAAAATGGACCTGAGGCCCAATACCAGCTGGGCTCTTCTAGGAAGTCAACACAGCCAGTCTGAGTCACTTACCTGTCATGTTGCCAGCACCACCCTACTGAGCCAGTCAGAGCTAGTTCCCAATCTGGACCACTTTCCAATGGGAGAATCCCAGCTCATCTGTCCCACAGTGTAAAGGACCCTGGGGTCCAGTGTAGCTACTCTGATCCAAAAGCAGGTTTTTTTGTTTTTGTTTTGTTTTTTGAGATAGGGTTTCTCTGTGTAACATCCCTGGCTGTCCTGGACTCACTTTGTAGACCAGGATGGCCTCAAACTCGCAAAGATCCGCCTGCCTCTGCCTCCAGAGTGCTGGGATTAAAGGCATGCGCCACTACGCCTGGCTCCAAAGGCAGTTTTTAAACTATGATACCTTTCTCCCCAAAGCCCTTCTCTGGACCTCTGGCCTACTGGCTTCCCACTTAGCTGGACGCAGTTAAGGTGAACAAGAGGTGGCACTGGCAATACACAAGAAGCTGCATCATCCCACGGCACTCACCTCATCCATGCCCGAGGCAGTGAAGAAGATGCCAATCTCCTGTGCATAGCTCTGCAGCTCCTTGTACTGGCTGTGGCTGAATTCTAGGTGCCGTTTGTGCTCCCCATATGTCTTCCCCCATGAATGCTTCGAAGTATATGGTCTCTCAAGGGCCTTCCGGTTAAACTTGAACTCCAACTCGCTCTTCTGAAACTTAGCGCAGTCAGCCCCGCACTCCTGTAACACACAGTAGGACTTTTGCAGTGACCCTGAGCAGAGACATTAGAACTCGCTAAGTAGACCAGAGATCCTCCTGCCTCTGTTTCCTAGGATTAAAGGCATGAGCCCTACAACAGGCTTGCATAAAAGTCCTTTTTAATGTAAGAAAAAAGAAAAGACTCAGAAAGACAAGGCAGGTGGATCTCTGTGAGCTTGAGGCCAGCCTAATCTACATAAGGAGCTCCAGGACAGTCAGGGCTGTATATAGAGGCTGTCTCATAAAAACCAAAAGAGAAAAAGAAAGAAGAAAAGCACTCCTGCTGGGCGTGGTGGTGCATGCCTTTAATCCCAGCACTTGGGAGGCAGAGGCAGGCAGATCTCTGTGAGTTCAACGAGGCCAGCCTGGTCTACAAAGCAAGTCCAGGACTACCAGAGCTATCATACAGAGAAACCCTGTCTCGAAAAAACAAAACAAAAAAAAAAAGAAAGAAAAGAAAAGAAAACATAAAAACGAAAATACAACCACTGCTGAAGTTCTCGGGGCACTCCTAACACCTCCACTTGACTCTCCTCAATGACCTGGCCTTTGTTCAGTCAATAAACTCACTGGTTCACCCTGAATCTGAGATAGCAAGTCAAGGTCTGGACCTGCAACTGAACAGAAACTCTGAGGTGCTGTGGAGACACCTGGGCAGCACAGCGCTACTTCAACTTGCATTCCCTGCCAATGGGGAATGTATGTATTATACATTATAAATGTGTGGTTTGGGAGTTGGGGGGATTTTGAGACAGGGTTTCTCTGTGTAGCCCTAGCTCTTCTGGAACTTCCTCTGCATCCCAGGCTGGCCTGGAATTCAGAGATCCACCTGCCTCTGCCTCAGAAATGCTTGGATTAAAGGCGTACGCCACCACGCCCTGCCCCACCACTTTCAGTTTAGAACATTACAGAAAAAGAGTGAAATAAGAAAAATCTGATGCCTAGAAAAGTCACCTGCTCAGGATCATTCCACTAGCAAACATCCTGACTCTAGGCCAGGCCCCCTGACTACAGCACAGCCCAGCCCTGTCACTGTATCCCCCAATCTGTGTCCCCCAATCCCAATGCCCTCCAGAACTAAAGAGAAACTGTGAGAGAAAAACTATTAATTCTGTCACAGTTTTATATCTGTAAGCACTTTACAACCTCACCGTACAAAGAGGTCACACCTTGGAAAAACAAGCTGTTCCTCTGAACCAAAAGCAAGAATTTCCCTCTTTAGAGTTCAATGACTGGACCCCTGTATCTAAAGCAAACATTAAAACTTATCAATGTTTGAAACAAGGTCTCATTATGTAGCCCAGATCTCACAGAGATATGACTGCCTCTGCTTCTAAGTGCTGGGACCAAAGGTGTGCTCCGTCACAATCAGCCTTTACCACGAAGCTGAAGACAGACTATTGTAGGAATTAAAGAAGATGCCATTTAAAAGCACTTAGCTCAGCATCTCAGAGTGAGAATCTAAAACTTATTAACAGTTATTACTTTAAGTCCTTTTGTGCTTCAGTGGCACTGCATTCACAAGACTAGTTAGTCCTGAGCAAGGGTAAGATAAAACTGAATTTCAGATGATATGAAGTTGCGTGATCAGCATTAATAAACAACGGCAGAAGCTACCTCTTTGTTTGCTTGTTTGTTTGTTTGTTTTGTTTTCTGAGACAGAATTTCTCTGTGTAGCCCTGACTGTCCTGGAATTCACTCTGTAGGCCAGGTTGACCTCCAATTCAGAGATCTGCCTGCCTCTGCCTCCCCAGGTTTAAATGTGTCTGCTACCACCACCAGTGAGCTACCTCTTCTTTATGTGTGGGTGTTTTGTCTGTATGCATGCCTGTGTTTGTCTGGTGTGAGCAGAGATGCAAAGAGGGTGTCAGATCCTCTAGAACTGGGGTTACAGACAGCTGTGAGCTGCCATGTGGATGCTGGGACATGAACTCAGGTCCTTTAGAAGAGAAGCCAGTGCTCTTAACCACTGAGCCAACTTTACAGCTCCAGTAACTGGGTGTAATGGTCCATGTCTATAATCTCAGCTCTTGAGAGGCTGAGACAGGAGGACTGCCACAAGTTTGAACCTACTAGTCTGGTCTACATAGTAAGTTCAAGACAGTCTACATTACGGACTGAGGCTCTATCTCCAAAAGGAACAACAACAAAAATCAGTCAATTAAAAAGCTAATAAACCAGGCTGGAGAGTAGGGATGGGGGTGGATGGAGAAGTCATTCTTGTGGTCCGGACTGAAAGGAGTGGAAATTTATTAAGAGCAGTGGGGGAAGGCAGACTCATAAGCATCTTAGCAGTAGTAGAGGTCACCTAAGGACCATGGGCTGACCTCTGTGCTTTAGACTCCTCTCCTCGTTTGATGCCCATTACAACTCCATGAAGCAGGGTTCTCAAACCAGGCAGCTTAGGCACACAGGTTCCCTCACGGGATCTGCACTTCTACACTGTTTTCACCGTTTAGTAATCCAAACACTGGGACTGACAGGTGAAAAAAAAAAAAAGCCACAGCAACTTCCAAGGACTGCAGACAAATGTCACGGGAGGATCTCAGAGGTGACTGACGTACGACAAGCAGGAAGGGGCTGGGTCCCTGAGATCCTGCTTAGGTAGGGAGCAACGGGCTGTGCCAGGCAAGGACAGAAGCAGATCTAACCGGAAAGGGGAAGGAGTTCAGCGGGGAGGGAGTGCAAAGGCGGCGGGAAGACCCAGCTGGGAAGCCAAAGCAAGTGAGACGCGGAGCACAGGAGCAGAAGGCTCCCGCGACCGCGCACTCCCGAGCCCCTCCGTTAACCCGCCCCCCGCCCCCAGGCTTCTCTCAACTCCTCCGTTAAGCCTCTGCGGACCCTCTCGGGCCCCGCCCCTCACCTTGGCAGTTCGGATCATGCGCTTGGCCACGTCCAGGTCTCCTTGGTGGTTCTGGCCGATCTCCGCGATGATGAAGCACGGGTGCTGCCCACCCACCCAGCGACCGGGACACAGCTCCAGCTCCAGCGGCATGGTGCTCAGCCGCGCCCGTTCCCTGCCCCTGGCGTTTCCGCACCCGCCGCGCAGGCCCGCAGGTCCGGTCTCCGCCACGTCAGCCGGCCGCTCCGCAGCCAATCCGCGGGCCCCGTCTCGCCGGAGAGCCAATCGGAGACCTCCCTCGAGTTGAGACGAGCAAACCCCGCCCACCTGCGCCGCGGGTCCTGTGGGTCCTTTGCCCACGCCTCCAGGTACATCGTGTTCTATTTTATTGCTAGGTACTAAGGGTGAGGAGAGAGTGCACCCCCCACGGTGCAGACAGGGAAATAAATAGGTGTTCTAGAGTTCGAATCCCGTGGCTGATGGTTCTGAGACAGAATAGAAAGACATGGAAATCCTGCGAATGTGAGAAGGAAGAGGAGTATACACCCAGGAATCCAAGCGAAGCCTCTGTCAGCAGCCTATCAGGAATTTCTGCGCGGCTAACAACTGCCTTTCTATTTCTTCCCAGCTGTAGCCCGCAGTTTTCTAGAAATCATACGAGAAACCACGTTTAGAGGGAAACAGGGCTGATACAGATACCAAACCCTTCCTGCAACCCTAGTGGCTCCTGGTTTTGCGTTATCAGATTATAACTTCATCCAAGGTGTGTGTCTCTGAAGACCTCACTTACCAAGAGAGAGAAAGGAGAACGGGAAAAGTTCCCTAGTAAACTTTTGAGATACAATTTGAGAAGCACCAAAATGGTATTTATGGCTAATGCTAAGACAATTATTACTCTCCAGTCTTACATTCGTCCCTTGCTTACATTCGTCCCTTGAAGCAGAAACATCATATAGAGTTATAAGACAGTGTGTAGAAACATTTGATCACAGTAATTGGTGTGGTATTTAATTTTTTTTTTTTTTTTTTGCTGTATATGAGTGTCTTGCCTCCACGTATGTCTGTGCAGCCCATATGTGCCTGGTACCCACAGAAGTGAGAAGAGGGAATCAGATCCCCTGGAACTGGAGTACAGATGATTGTGAGCTATCACTTGGATGCTGGGAACTGAGCCCAGGTCCTCTGCAAGAGCAGACAATGTTCTTAATCACTAAGCCATCCCTCCAGTTCGTAGTATAGTACAATTTAAACAGCCACAGTTGTTCCTACTCTATGAGAGACAGTGGGCTCAGGAAGTTTCATTGATTTGGCCAAAGACACCCTGAACTCCAGAGCAGGGCCCGTACTGAGTTCCTGGGATGTCTCCCAGCCCAGAGCTGCTACAGTGCATGCCCTACATTTCAGACCAAGGTGAGACTTGAGAGTTAGATTGATTGCCTGTTTGACTACACAACAGAGAAGAGCAGAATAACAACCACAAGTGGAGAAGGGCAAGATTTGAACATATTGGAATAGCCGTGCACTTCAAACTACTCACCAGACAGGAAGAAACACATCTCAACCTGGCTGGGAGGGACAGAACTCTGGAAGTCACCCTCAGTGAGAAAGACTGAGGACGATCCCGACTGATCATGGAGAAATCAGGAGGGTTGGGGGTGAGCACACAACACCCACAGAGAACTAGTGTGTGTCCCAAAGAGGCCAGGTCAACATCAAAGGCCCGTTGCCACAGAGTGAGAAGGAAGAAGGTAGAAACTGGGGTGCTCATGGCTAGAACAGGACATAGGTGTGCTACAATAGTTGGCAGGGACTTACTGCCTCATTTAGTTGGCAGAGCAACAGACCCTGATCACAGAGAATAGGGAATAGGACACTAAACCAACACAGTCACTTTGGCTAAAGAAAACAATTTCAGGCCAAGCTCCTGCCCATGATCCCAGCACTTGTCAGAACTGCTGTCACACGGTGAGTTCCACATCAGCCAGGGTGGGGAGGAGGTAGAGGGGCAGTTACTATATTATTTATTTATTGTTGTGGGTTTGCTTTTGTTTTGAGACAGGGCCTCATATAGTCCAGGCTGGTTTTCTATCTGCTCCATAACTGAAGATGGCCATGGTCCACCTAGTTGCTGGGCTTACTGGCATGTGCCATTATGTCTAACTTAAGAAAGAATAAATTTAAGATAAAAGGTGAGCCAGGCATGGTGGCGCACTCGGAAGGCAGAGCCACGTAGATCTCTATGAGCTCAAGACCAGCCTGGTCTACAAAGAGAGTCCAGGACAGTCAGGGTTCTATACACAGGGAAACCCTGTCCCAAAACACCAGAAAAAGGGCTGGAGAGATGGATCAGCGGTTAAGAGCACTGGCTGTTCTTCCAAAGGACTGGGGTTCAAGTCCCAGCACCCACATGGCTGTTCAAAGCTGTCTAAAATGGCTGGGCGTGTGGCACACGCTTTTAATCCCAGCACTTGGGAGGCAGAGGCAGGTGGATCTCTGTGAGTTCAAGGCCAGCCTAGTCTACAGAGTTCCAGGACAGCCAGAGATACACAGAGAAACCCTGCCTCTAAAAATAAATAAGAAAGAAAGAAAGAAGGAAGGAAGGAAAGAGAAAACACACACACAATATTTATATTTAAAAAAACTGTGTACATGAGACCCTGCCTCAAAAAAATGTATATACATATATATATGTGTGTGTATATATATTATAATATATTATAAATTATATACATCCCCCCAAAACAGTCAATTAGGCTGATGTTGTTACTAAAAAAAAAAAACTTGAGTGAATTAAAGGCTTATTCCCCCATTACTCCAAGCCCTAAAGGGCTTTTACTTGTTTGCTTCCCTGCTGTTTGCAGATGAGGCCCAATACCCTGACATGCTAAGCAAGTGTTCCACCACTGAACAGCTTGAGGATTCCATTTACCCCATTCTTGGTCTTGTGTCTAAATGGCAGTTTCTGTTGCTTTCTGTGTCTTTTTCTGGTTGGCTGAGGAATCAATGTTTAATCTGCCCAAAAGGGGGAGAGTATGCCTGAAGACTTTTTCAAAACAAAATAAAGCCCAGCACAAGACCTTTTCCTGTGGCTGGCAGGCAGAAGAGGACATGGAAGAGCTTGATTTTCTGGAAACCAGAGAACCTTGACACTTCCCACATTAGACCTCTGAGGCCCAGGGGCCACCCACACTATGCCAAGTCTCTTCTGAACTTGGCTTTGGCAAAGCTTCCTCTAAAGGATGGCTCCCGCCTAACATGGTGCCACTGTATGATGCCCCAGCTACACTGAACTATTTTGAGTTCCACAGGGATCATGTTTTGTCACCTCCAGGCCACATCCCAGGCTGTTTCATGGTAGGGTTCACTTGCACTCCCCCACCCTCACCCCACTCTAAGCCTAGCCATCCTCCACCTATCCTTCACTGCATTAGTGGCTTCCTCTCAGTCCTTTTCTAGGCTCTCAGGGAACTGTCTTCTTTGCCCACTTCTTACCTTCCAATTAGCTGTCCCTCTTTGATGTCCCCCTGAGATCCTGAGGCACTTGGGGCCAGGGACCATCTGGGACATGTATACAACACCAACAAATCCAGGGCAAAGCCCTAGGGACGTGCAGAGCCCAGGAGAGAGAGTACCTGCTCGGTTTTGTCATTCGGAGCTTTGTACTAGAACTCTGTTGAGGAGCCTGTCATCTCAGTACTCCAGAGCACAGCCTGGACAGTTGGGTGCTATGTTCTGGAAGTCTGAGGGTTAATTCACCTCACCCAACCTCATTCAGCATCTTGGAAGAACGTGACTGACATGGCTGTTACTGAAGTCAATTTTCTGGCAAGTTCATCTGAGGAAGAAATGAGTTATCAAACCTCTCACGGGTCCCCACCCAAGCTGGCAAAGACCTGCCCTGATATCAAGTGGCCAGAGTCTGATCTCCCAGTGTTCTGAGTTCCATTAATAGGATTCATTACAAGTCACACAAACACCTACTTCCTTTGCCTTGGGCATCTCCCAGTAGCATGAAGCTAGTTTCTCAGCTGTTTCTGGGCAAACAAGTCTCCATCCTACCTTGGGGTGATATGGGAGCTAAAGTCATGTGGCATGTGGGTATCCCCTGATAGTAGGATTTTTGCTCTTGACAATTTTGCCTGCCTCTGTTTACTGAAGGTACCTCACACCTACATCCAGAAACTCATTCCAGAGTACCTGCCCTGTGCCAGGGAATAGAATGGACACCAAGGGGCTGTGGTCCTGTCCTGTAAACTGCAATAAAATGAAAGGCATTTGCAGTGAGAGTAAATTATATTCACACATAAGTGTCTGATCGCAAATTATACAGAAGGCAGTGAAATACACAGACTTAATCTGCTTGAGAAGCCAACAAATTGATGGCAATTTTGTCACCAAAGACTTTAGTGCATAAGCCTGGGTCCTGGCAGCCATAACAAGGTAAACTTGGCCACTCTCCTCGATACACCAGTGAAGCGAACGAGTGAGGAGCTGGAGAGATGGCTCAGTGCCTAAAAGCACTGGCTGCTCTCCCAGAGGACCTGGGGTAGATTCCCATATGGTGGCTCACAACCATCCATTTCTAGGAGATCCAATGTCTTCTTCTGGCTCGGTGGGGTGGGCACCAGGCATGCATAAGGTGTCCAGACAGAGATGAAAGCAAAAACCCATAATAAAGTAAAGAAAACATTTTTAATAAAAAAGAGACAATGGAAAATGCAGGGAAAGCTTTTTTCAGGTTGGCTGCTTTGGGAACAGGAATGAATAAAGAGGCCTAGTGACACCTATGTCAGGTGGTGACATGAGGGTTAGGTTTAAGTAGAGGGCAAGAATATATATATATATACACACACACCACTTGCTCAAGTAAATAACCTCCCATCCATTCTCCTGCAAGCAATCCTAATTAAATGCAGTGGAACACAAGTGCTTGAGTTCGATCGTGTGAATACCCACACACGCACGCACCCACGCACACACACTAGGAAGGAAGGAAGAAGGGAAGGAAGGAAGGAAAATAAAAGATGGTGTGTGCTGGTCTCAGGAAGAGGCTCCACCTACCCACCTCAAATTTCTCTCTAATGATGATAATCCCTTCCTGCACTGGCTCCTCTCTGTGGGATACTGCCAAGGTACAGGGTCCTGAAACAGTAAGAAAGCAGAGGCTCTGCCCAGCCAGCGTGGGGGTGTAGCTCTGGGAAAGAGTGCTTGCACCAATGTGTGAAGCCTGAAAAACACACATCCAAAAGCAGAGAGCAGCTGGACTAGGTCAGGTTCCCCTCTAGCTGGGGACTTCCTCCTGTGGGGGATGGGGCCAGCAGAGGGCAGTGGTGAGGACTGCAGAAGAGTGTGGGAGGCACCCCAACAGCCTGTTCCCACTGGTGGGTGACCTGCTGCCACTTTCCCATCCTCAGGCTGCATCCACACAGAGGGTCACTAGTGTCACCTCTAGCTGGGTCCGGTCCCTTCCTGCATCCCTGGGAGGGCCATCACTTCGTGCTGTTTCCATCTCCTTTGCTCACTTACTAAAGATTCCCGAGGCCCCAACTTTTGATCCTCTTTCCTGCTGCTGCTGGGAACGTTGGACATTCACAAGGCTCACTACGTAGCCTAGGCTGGCCTCAAACTCACAGTCCTCCTGACTCAGCACCCTAATTGCTGCCCAGATTCCCCCCCCCCGCCACCTCTCAGATTTACTTTTGTTTTTATGTGTGGGTGTCTGTGTGTGTGTGTGGGTGTTGCTATGTATGTGCAGGTGCCCAAGGAAGCAAAAGATACTGGATTCCCTACAGCTGTACTTACAGGCAGTTGTGAGCTATCTGGGCTATTCTTCATGGCTGAGCAAAAGTTGAGAGTCTAGAGGAATTAGACTCTAACTCCAAACCTATCTCTCTCTCTTGAGACCCTCCCATGAATTCTCTGATTCACTCCAACAAACCACAGGGATCATTCATTTTTTTCCCTGCTCATCTCAGGTTCCTACTCCAGCCATAATCTCTTATCCCTTGGTAGCCAAGACTACAATTCTGTCAAACACATATTTTTTTGTTTTGTTTTTCATGACAGGTTTCTTTGTGTAGTCCTGGTTGTCCTGAAACTCACTCGGTAGACCAAGCTGGCCTCAAACTCAGAGATCCACCTGCCTCTGCCTCCCACAGTGCTGGAATTAAGGTGTGTGCCATTACTGCCTAGCTAGTAATGTTATATTAATGGAGCCCTATAGTATAGGAGCTTTTGGGATGGACTTTTTTTTTTAAACATTTATTTATTTATTATGTATACAGTATTTGCTCTACATATATGCCCGGGCACCAGATCTCAATGTAGATGGTTGTGAGCCACCATGTGGTTGCTGGGAATTGAACTCAGGACTTTTGGAAGAACAACCAGTGCTCTTAACCTCTGAGCCATCTCTCCAGCCCTGGACTTTTTTTTTTTTTTTTTTAATCAAGGTCTGGCTATGTCATCATGGCTGGCCTGGAACTTCCAATGTAGACTAGGTTCGCTTCAAACTAATACATAGTCCTCTTGCCTCTGCTTTCTGATTGGTGGGATTATAGGTGTGTGGTTGCCACACCCAAATTTGGTATGAACTTTTTTTTCACTCAGCATTATCCTTGGGGTTTCATTCAGGCAGCTGCAGGCATCATGATGTGTGCTTTTTTATGGCTGAATTGTATTCCATGGCTTGTGCTCAGCACCGTCCCCCTGACTGTACACCCTGTTGAACATTTGGCTGATTCCCCTTGGGGCTACTATGAAAAAGCTGCTTCAGACATTTGTGCATTTATCTTAAATGTGAAGATCAGTTTACATTCTCTGAAATCATGCTCAGGGGAACAATAATTGGGTCCCCTGGTAGCTGCATAAGAAACTGCCAACTCGCCTTCCAGTGTGGCCCCTGCAGCATGCAATCTAGTTTCTTTCTGTTTTCAGTCACTGCTTTTAGTCTGTCCATCCTGACAGGTGTGCAGTGTTATCTCCTTGTGGCTTCTATTTGCATCTCTCAAATGACTAATAATGCTGAACATCTGTGTTATTTGCCCCTGGTGTTTCCTTTCCAGTGAAATCTTTTCATGTTTTTCCCCCATTTTCTTTCTCAAGATTAAAAAGAAAATGCAGGGGGCTGGAGAGATGGCTCAGCGGTTAAAAGCACTGGTTGTTCTTCCAAAGGACCCCGATTCAAATCCCAGCACCCACATGACAGTTCACAGCTGTGTGTAATTGCTGGGTGTGGTAGCACAGGCCTTTAACCCAGCTCTTGGGAGGCAGAGGCAGGTGGATCTCTGTGAGCTCAAGGTCAGCCTGGTTTACAGAATGAGCGAAGGATTCACAGAGAAACCCTGTCTCGAAAAAACAAAAGAAAATGTACTTATGTGCATGTGTGTTTACCTGTGTCTATATGAGCATGTATATGCAGGTGCCAGTGGAAGCCAGAAAAGCCTGGGATCCCCTGGGGTGGAGTTACAGGTGGTTAAGAGCCACCTAATGTGGGTGCTGGGAACTAGACTCTGGTCCTCTGACAGAACAGCCAGTGCTCTCAACCACTGAGCCTTCTCTCCAGCCTGCCATTTCCCAATGCTATTGATTTTTCCTGCTGAGTTTTCACTTTGTACCTTTAAATTCTAGTCCTTTCGTCAGACATGTAAGTTGTAAGTATTTTCGCCCAGTCTGTAGATACGACTGTTTCACAGTCTTCTGTACAAAGTCTTTTGCAAACCAAAGGCTTTTAATTTTAATGGAGCATAGCTTATTAATGTTTCCCTTTATGGATCATGCCTTGGGGCTGGGTCTAGTAGCTCTTTCCTGGATCTAGACTCTAAAGATTTTTCCCAGTCAGTTTTTTGTTTTGTTTTAATTATGTTTATTTCATGTGCATTGATGTTTTGTTTCCATGAATACCTGTAGGAAGGTGTTGGATCCTCTGGAACTGGAATTACAGACACTTGTGAACTGCCATGTGGTTGCTCGGAATTGAACCCTGGTCCTCTGGAACAGCAGTCAGTGCTCTTAACTGCTGAGTCATCTCTCCACTCCCCCACTTTTAAAATTAATTTTAATTTATTTTGTGTGCATATGTATGTGTTTATGTTTAAGTGCATCCACGTCAGGGCACTCCTGTTGGGGTCAGAAGATAACTTGTAGGAGTCAGTTCTCTCACCTGGTGGGTCCCAGGGACTGAATTCAAGTGGTCAGGTCACTGCAAGCACCTTTACCCACCGGGCCATCTCACTAGCTATAGGTGGGTTTTGTTTTGTTTTAATACAAGTTCTCACTCTATAGCCCAGGCTGGCCCAGAAATCACAGAGATCTAACTGCCTCTGCCTCCCAAGTGCTGGGATTCAGTGTGTGTCCACCATGGCCTTTTCTGAAATTTTCTGTTTGCATTTAAGTTTGTAGTCCCATTAGAATTAAAATGGTTTCTAGGGCTGGAGAGATGGCTCCGCGGTTAAGAGCACTGGCTGCTCTTCCAGAGATCCAGAGTTCAATTCCCAGCAACCACATAGTGGTTCACCATCTATACTGGAATCTGATGCCCTCTTCTGGCACGAAGGGGGACATGCAGATAGAGCTCTCATATATATAAAATGAATAAATCTTTAAAAAAAAAATTAAAATGGTTTTTTAAAGCCGAGTGGTGGTGGCACACACCTTTAGTACCAGAACTTGACAGGCAAAGGCAGATCTCTAAATTCCAGGCCAGTCTGGTCTACAGAGCAAGTTCCTGGACAGCCAGGGCTACAGAGAAACTCTGTTGTTCTTTGTTTGTTCTTGAAATAGGGTCCATGATAGCCTCAAATTTATAATGCCCCTACTTCTATCTCTTGAGTGCTAGGATTACAGGCACCACCACAGCATCTGGCTTGTTTTTTCTTTTTTAAGTCTTCCTGTGGTCCAGGCTAGCTTCAGACTATGTAGCCAAGGCTAGCTTTGTATTTTAGGAAATTCTCCTGTGTAAGCCTTAGTGCAGCAAGTCTGAGCACCCATATCCAATTCCTAAGCTAGCTTTGTATAAAGTGTGAGACAAGGGGCCGTGCAGATGGCTCAGTCAGCAAAGTGTTTGCACCAGGCAAGAGGTCCTGAGTTTGGATCCCCAGCACCCATGAATGAAATCTGTATAGACAGCATACATAGCCTGAGTGCTAGTGAGCCAAAGACAGATGGGGAGTCCTGGGGTTCACTGGTGAGCCAGCCTATCTGAATCAATGAGCTCCTGTTTCAGTAAAAGACTGTCACAAAAATAAAATGGCGGAGAGCAACTGAGGAAACCACCTGACATTTTTACACACACACACACACACACACACACACACTCACCCTGTGAGGGCACACTGATGATGAGTTAGTGGAATGTCCTGAGCCATGTACTGTCTTCATTCAGAAATGCAGAACATACCAGTGAATCATGGAAAACAGCCCAAGCAGCCATGGCTGAAACTATGAGTAGAGTAACCCTTTCCTCCTGGAAACTGATTTCTCAGTTATTTATTTTGCCAGTAGTGGAAAGCTAATCCAACAATTATCACTACCTGAGGGGTTCTATTAAAAAAAAAAAAACAAAAAACAAAAAAAACAAAAGCCCTCTCTCTTTGACCTCTTTCTGCTCTCTCTATCCTCATTTTCTCTCTGTCCCCCTTTGTCCCTTCTCTCCTGCTGCCCTCCTGGCTCACTGCCAATACCCACTGTTCCACCTTCTCCAGACCTTCAGCTCACCCTTCCCCCCTTCCTACAATAAACTTGCTTATACCAGAAAACAAAAGACACAAACAAAACCAAACTGGATGGATCTATCTTTTTGTCTCCATGGGGCAAAAATCAAAGTCAGGAATGTAAAAGGAAATGAAATTTGACAGAGTATTTCATCTTCATTCATTTTGTGGTACTGGAAATGGGACCTGGGACCTTGTGTCTACTAGGCATGTACTCAACTACTGAGCTGTTCTCTAGCCTTAAGAGAGTTTTAGCCGGGCGTGGTGGTGCACGCCTTTAATCCCAGCACTCCGGGATGCAGAGGCAGGCGGATCTCTGTGAGTTCGAGGCCAACCTGATCTACAAAGCGAGTCCAAGACAGCCAGAGCTGTTACACGGAGAAACCCTGTCTCGAAAAACCAAAAAGAGAGACAGTTTTAAAAGGTTGCTGAAGAAATTACTCAATGGCTGCTCTTCCAGAGGACCCAGGTTTGATTTTCAGCACCCACATGGCAGTTCACAACCAACTGTAACTCCAGATCCAAATGATCTGGCCTCTGTGAGCACTGCATGCATGTGATACACAGACATATATGTTCAGGCAAAACAACCATATACACATTAAAAAAAATAAAAGAGATTGCCTATCAGTTACATCAATAAAATAAATGATAATAAATATCCCAGAGGGAAAACAAATTTTTGACAATGGATACATAGTTCATGGGACATGGCTCAGTGGGAGACTGTTTAGCTGTGCGAGGCCCTGGGTTTCAGCCTCGGCTTTGTGCGTGTGCGTGTGTATTACTTGACCCTATAGGGGGTAAGTTACCCATCATCAGGCATTTGACAAGAAAGCAGGTGACCATGTTGCTGAAGAAAGTCCAACATGAGCAAAGTGACCAGGAAAAATCTAGTCTAAAGAGCCTGGACTGTGCTGTGTGCTTTTATGATGTTTAGTTTTGGGGTTTCTTCCATGGTTCCTGACACAGACCCCGCCGTAAGGCAGGCCCCAGAGAGAGTCCCTCTCTATGTGGTCACCTCTCTGAAGCACCGTGCCCTTCTCCACATCTCTGCCTATGCATCCATTGGTGTTGGCATGTCTTCAACTCCGCTCACAGTAGATGGGCTAACCTAGTGAGAGTTTCCTGCAGCTCTGTGAGCCATACTAGGAACCCAAGAAGGGGCTGTGAGAACCACACTTCATCTGAGATGGGTCAGAAGAAAACCATCTGAGGCTTGTAACGGCTGCCTTTTTTGTTTCTGAGATGGGATCTCATGTAGCACAGGCTGGCCTTGAACTCCCTGTGTAGCACAGGCTGGTCCTCCTGCCTCCACGTGCCCTGTGCTGGGATTACAAGCTGCACCATCATGCCAGTTTTTTACTAGGCATGCTAGGTAAGCATTCTACTGACCGAGCTACCTCAACAGCCTAAGAGGAACATTTTCCTCTTTGTTTGTTTTTTTTTCGAGTCAGGCTTTCTCTGTGTGGCCCTAGCTGTCCTGGACTCACTGTGTAGACCAGGCTGGCCTGAACTCACAGAGATCCGCCTGCCTCTGCCTCCCGAGTACTGGGATTAAAGGCGTGTGCCACCACGCTTGGTTTTCCTCTTGAGTCACTTTGTATTTCAAGAAAAATAAAATTTCACTGACAGACCCTTCCCCATCATGAGGACAATTACCATTAAGAGTGAACCCTCAGAGGTTAACACATTAAAATTGATCAGACCACCTGCAAAGACTACAGCGGAGATAAAGGCCGATCACCACCCTCCGCTTAAGTATGTGCATCCCTCCCCATCTGCTTATATCCAACTCTCACATCAGTACCCTGAACATGAAGCTGGTGTCACGGACCCCTTTATCTATTCCTCTCCGCAATGTAGCCAAGGGATCTTTCTTATTTTCACTCTTCTCTTTATGTGTAGTGGAGAGGGATGGCCGAGTTGTATGTAGCCTGGGGGGGGGGGGGGGGGGGCAGAGCACAAGCTTTCACCCTAAAAACCGGTAACATTCTGTAGGAGTTAGATAAATTAGATTTAGGAAATATATAGGAGTTTCTGATACTGTCTCTTAATTCGGGGCATGAAGAGCATTATCAGCATGAAGTCAGGAAAAACAGGAAAGACTTAATAGACTGAAAAACAAGGTTGAAGTCAGCAAAAACAGGAAAGACTCAATAGCCGGAAAAACAAGTTTGAAGTCAGGAAAACAGGAAAGACTCAATAGAATTGAAGAAACAAAGTATCTGGCCTGACATTGTTTTCAGCTGCTAAGTGGGCGGAGCCCAAATTAAGCTGAAACAGAGTTCCTCCTATTTGAGGACAGTGCGTGGAGCCCAGAAGAGAAGAGGCCCCTGATGCTGGAGAGCTCCAAGAGTCCTGCTGAAAAAACGGTTGGCCATTGATGGCCAGCTCTCTCCCTGAAGCAGAAAGAAGCCGGTGAGCAAAGAAAGCCTGAGCAAGACACCAAAAGGCCAAGGACTGGACCCTGTGGCTCAGCTTTTGCCTAGAGGGGTTTGATCTGTCCAAACAGTGGCCTAAAGGAAATGGTGCCTGGCTTTAAGGACTGAGGCTGAGCAGCTGAGTTCCCGATTCAAAAGAAGTAAGTTGGCCTGCAGACAGCTGGAGTCTCCCACAGAAAAGAAAGCATGAAGCCTTATTTAAGGTGAGACTGCAATAACCAACTACCCTGACGAACCTGCATCTGAGAGATCCAGAAAAAGGACTGCTAAGTGTGTTAAAGAATCTACAACAAAGACTGTGTTCCTGACGACTGAGGACCTGCCCCAGAGACTGTATCAGAAACTCCTATATATTTCCTAAATCTAATTTATCTAACTCCTACAACATTCCTTCTTTCCACATTGTGTTCCAAGCACCCGACCTTGAGTTATGGGGTCTCACGACCCCACATGTTTTAGAGGGCCCCATGAATCACTTGTTTAGTGTTTGGGCAGATGTGTGTTGCCTTCACATTCACATGTTGAAACCCTAGCCAGAATCACCTCACAAAGTGACTCAATTCAGAAATAGGATCACTGTTAACAAAAAATTAGTTAACATGAGACCATTAGAGTGGGCCCTTATCCAAAATAGCTGCTCTCCTTCAAGGGAGGGATTCCCACCTGCATATGCACTCATGCCCACAGGCTCGAGCATTCACAGACAGACATCTACAGGCCAGAGAGAGAGGCTTGGAGTTGCCTTCAGCCTCCCACATCGGAAGCTGCCTCTGCACGTCTGTGGGAATCCTTGTATGTAGCCTTCTGCTAGGGTGGCCCCAGGCACCCACTGCATTTAGCCATAGGCAAGTGCATTCCGCTGCCCTAGACCCAGCAAGAGGCAGACACAGTCCACCATGCTCACCATTGGACAAGGGAGACAAGACCAGGGGACAGCTTGCCCAGGATGCCGAGATCGTACCATTAGGGCATCAGATAGGGAGACTGTAGAAGCTTCCTGCAGAATATTGTGAGGCTAATGCCTTTGCTGTGTGGGGGTTAAGGTGCAGGGATGGGTTCCTGTGAGGATGAAGTGTCTAGACCTGAAGCGGTGGCATGAATGAAATGAAGTGCTCAGAAATGTGCGGATCCCTCACAGGGCATGAGGAAGTAGGTGGCAGAAAGAATGGCGGGGAAGGGAGGATAGGAGCAGCTGTGGTGGGACTCCATGTTGGGAGTGCCCTGCAGGCACAGGGAGGTTATAGAGAGCTCTTGGGAGGACAATATGTGGACAACAGGGTAGAGAGGGCAAGCTGAGGTGGGCCACGACCATTGTGGTGCCTAGAGATGATGTCACTGGGCACTTGAGTTTCCTCAGCCTTCTTTTTTCTGCCGTTTACCTGCTGGACCACCTACACCATGCAGAACTCTCAGTTTCCAAATTCTCATAAGGGCCCCTCTGGCATGAGCTTCTTTCAGGCTGAAAGTCGAGCAGGCTCCTTCACCCACAAGTTTCTCCCTGGAAATGGCACAAAGCAGGAAGAGACACTGCCCTTGTTCAATGTGCTTGGGACCTTGCAAAGGTCTCTGTGAGCCTTAATTTCCTCATCTGGAAGATGAGGGTGAGAATCCTCACATTACCTCCTTAGAACAGGTAATCAGTATTAAAGGGCCATGTAAGCTGTGGCATGCCACGGGCACATGGGGCCATCGTCACCATCATCTTCAGAAGTAGGACTCACCCAAGCAGAGGCATGCATGCACCTGCAGTCCCAGCTATTCAGGAAGCCAAGGCTGGAGGGCTGTTTGAGCCTCATTGAGAGCATAACTAACATAGTCAGACTCCATTTAAAAAAGTAGAGGAGGAGGGGCTGGAGAGATGGCTCAGCGGTTAAGAGCAGCTGCTGCTCTTCCAAAGGACCCCGGTTCAAATCCCAGCACCCGCATGGCAGTTCACAGCTGTCTGTAATTGCCGGGCATGGTGGCGCAGGCCTTTAATCCCAGCACTCAGGAGACAGAGGCAGGTGGATCTCTGTGAGTTCAAGGCCAGCCTGGTCTACAGAGTGAGTCCACCACAGCCAGGATGACACAGAGAAATCCTGTCTGAAAAAACAAACAAGCAAACAAACAAAGCCAGAAGAGGCTCAGGGCAGGTCAGAGTGTGGCTGACTGCAGACAGGCTTTGGCAGGTGGTTGTGAGGACAGAGAACCAATAACAGCTCAGGGCAGATCAAGGTCCTGCCACTCCCCGAACTTGATCAAGATGAAGTCCTGACAGGAGTCCCCACAACAGAGGCTGTGGTTCTGATCCCCAGACTCTCCAGTGCCAGTGCCACATGGCTACTGTCCAGACAACAGCTTCCGTCTTCCCTTCCTTCCACTGTCAGTTCCCACATGCTGAGGGCCTACAGCCAGCCTTGAAGAACTAAGGATTCCTCACATACCCAGACCCCAGCTGAATGCACACCAACAGTCTGCTACCAACAACTGCCCCTGCTAAGAACCGTCTCCCAGCCCTTCTACACAGGACCCTTACATATACAGCCCTGCCAATGTGCAGGCTCACCAAGAGCAGCATCAACGCACAGATGAAGAATGGAGTTTGCCGGGCGGTGGTGGCGCACGCCTTTAATCCCAGCACTTGGGAGGCAGAGGCAGGCGGATCTTTGTGAGTTCGAGGCCAGCCTGGTCTACAAAGTGAGTCCAGGACAGCTAGAGATATTCAGAGAAACCCTGTCTCGAAAAACCAAAAAAAAAAAAAAAAAAGAATGGAGTTCACCAAGGTGCCTCCACAGGCCACCTCAAGGAAGAGTAGCAGTCCGGCTAGTACTTACACTGTGTTGCTTCCTAAGGTCCATGGCTCCAGCTCCAGAGACTTCACCTGGTCTCCCAGCATCTGTTCTCACAATGGGAGCTGTTAGCCAGTGTGAACATTGAGTTCTCAGGCCCACACAGGCTGAGGAAGCTTCATCACACACTCCCCTGGCCTTCACTTGAGCATCAGCAAGGGCCCTGCATCAGAGTAAGGATTAGGAACTGAAGTCTCTGAAACCGTAGGCAAAATAAATCCGTCCTCCTTTAATTAAAAAAAAAAAAAAACAAAAGCCTGCCGGGTGTGGTGGCACTTGCCTTTAATCCCAGCACTCTGTGAGGCAGAGGCAGGCAGATCTCAGTGAGTTTGAGGCCAGCCTGGTCTACAAAGGGAGTCCAGGATGGCCAGGGCTCTGTTACATGAAGAAACCGTCATGAAAAACCAAAAACCAAACCAAAATAAATAAAACCAAAGTTCCAGGACTGTAGAAAAAAAAAAAAGGCTAATTAAGTTATGTAACCAGTATTTAGGTTATATTTAATTGGTTTGGCAGCCATTAATGCTTAACCCACCATTACAAATGAATACACACAGACACCATGTGGATTAACAAGCCTTGGCCTGAGTTGTGCAAACTTAGCCCACCTAAGCTAGCTCTTAATTATATTACCCAAATATGACCCCATATATATATATATATATATATATATATATATATATATATATATATATATACACGTCCCCTTGGACTGCTATTCTCCATGCTATGTTGACGTTCCTGGCCATGTGGAATGAGGTTTTTTTCTAACCCACTGTGTGTGTCCTTCTTTCTGCTCCTGGCTGGAATGCATTAATCCTGTGTAAAACGCAGGGTTCCTGTCCTAATCTCAGGAAGCCCCACCTTTCTCTGTCTTTGCCCAATCTCAGGCCTCAGCATTTCATTTAACCAATCAGAGACAGTGTAAGTGACAGACAGCAGACAGGACCAATTAATTAACATTTAGAATGCTTAACACCACTCCATCACAGGACAGCTAGGGCTCTGTTACACAGAGAAACCATCTCTAAAACAAAACAGAAAGAACTGACCCAGAAACTTGAGCAACAAGAGAGCAGTTTGGATTATGGAAGACTGGGCTGGAATTTTAGACCAGTCTTTATTGGCTGTTTGGCTGCAGCAAAAATTGTTTTCCAGGGAAATTCAAGACTAAGATAATTCTCAATGAACCACAACCACCTTCTCCTTTTCTCCTCCAATTGAAAGCCCACTTGCTAATCAACAGTCTGTTCATTCTAACTCATGCCTAGAATCTTAGACCAACCAGCACAATGAACTTCTTGGTGTTCCTGAATTTTCTAGAAGATACCTCAATCAAGGTCATTCGGGTAGGGGTAGGGTCCAGGAGGCCAGGAGAGAGAGAATAGCCCTTATCTAGTCTTGTCCACTGGTCTCTCACTACTGACCTGACCTTCTCCTCCTGAGCTTCAAGCTTATGTGATATCCCCCCAGTAACCCAAACCTTTATCTGCTCTTCTGGATGGTGAGGAGGAAGGACACTAGAAATACCCTGCAGCTAGTCAGACAGAACTCAGAATGGTCTGCACTGGGACCTGGTCAGCTGGTATCCGCCAGTTCAAGAGGAAGTGGTTTGAGGGGTTCCACATCAGAAAACTGTCCGAGCCCAAGGCTCTGGGACTAAGACCTTGCTTCTCCTTGGGGTTTAGGAAAGGACAGTGCTTATAAATATACCAAGTCCTCAAGCCACTTCCTCTTGGGAAAGAAACCCCTCAGGCCCCCCTAACTTGTCACAGCCGTTCCCGTGTCTTCTACTGTCAGATTATCTACCAGGGTGCCTGCCTGATCAGCTCTGGGAAGAACTAGCAGGCTTACTGCAACCTTGGTGGTTTTCCTGAGACTCCCTGGCAGCCTGAAGCAGGCTGGAAACTTGACTCCCTTTCCAAACTGTCAACACAGCGGTATTATCAGCCTCATTAAAACTGATGTCAGCACAACCTGACAGGACTGGGGAAAGCAGGTCATAGAAAAGGGCAGTGTCTTTTGGCTCTGCCCTTCCCTTCTTGTGATGCTAGGGGGGATGTAGTTCAACAGGAAAGCCAGAGACAGGGCTCCACTGTGCCTAGAAGCCTGAATGTGGGCTGAACAGATAGACAGCTGTGGGCAGGGTTCACTGTATAAGCCTGGAGTTTCCACCATTATGTGGGTTCTGGGAATCTACACCATCCTAAAGAAGACTGTAGTTCCTAAGTAGCATCACTGGTGTGGCTGTAGCAGAAGTGAACTCGACAACACAGGGTTTGGAAGGCCTTGTACCTAGGACCTTCTAACAGGTCCCAATTCTGTTTCCTCACCTCTGCTGGCATTTTCCTCAGGCATGCCCATGATTAGTTAGATCTCCAGGGCCCCTACTGGAACTGCCCAGGCCTGGCTATTACCCTATCACAGCTCTGACCCAGCAGACATTTTTTATTTCTCTAAGTGCTAGAAGTAAACCCACTAAGTCCTTCATGTGGTCGACAAGTGTAGAAATATAAGCAGCTCCATGACTGCATAAAACTTGCTTCTTACAACTTTCTAGCATTCTTCAGCCAAGGGTGACTGAGCCTTAAGTCCCACTCAAAAGATAGAATCAGCCGGGCGGTGGTGGTGCACGCCTTTAATCCCAGCACTTGGGAGGCAGAGGCAGGCGGATCTTTGTGAGTTCGAGGCCAGCCTGGTCTACAAAGTGAGTCCAGGACAGCCAGGGTTACACAGAGAAACCCTGTCTCGAAAAACCAAAAAAAAAAGAAAAAAAAAGATAGAATCAGGTCAGAGGCTTCTAGTAGACCTACTTTTAAAAGAAAATCAAGATAGAAACCAAGCCCAGGCTTAAGGATTACCCAAGCATCTGAATGACCACATACAGAGGTTGAAGCCAATATTAAAATAAATGCCGGAGAACCTTGGCCAACAAAGTTAACAAAAGGGGGCTGGAGAGATGGCTCAGCGGTTAAGAGCACTGACTGCTCTTCCAAAGGACCCAGGTTCAAATCCCAGCACCCACATGGCAGTTCACAGCTGTTATTGCCCGGTGTGGTGGTGTACTCCTTTAATCCCAGCACTCGGGAGGCAGAGGCAGGTGGATCTCTGAATTCAAGGCCAGCCTGGTCTACAAAGTGAGTCCAGGACAGTCAAGGATACACAGAGAAACCCTGTCTCGAAAAACTTTAAAAAAAAAAAAAAAAAGCAAAGTAACAAAAGGATTCAATTGCAGCTCCAGCCCAGCCTCCCAACCCTAATTCCCTGGGTCAAATCTGCTTAGAGGTTTCAACACTGTCCTAAAAGATTTTACATGTATGAATGTCCGGCCGTCCTGCCTGTACTTGTATACCTAGTGCCCTGAGGTGCTAGAACTGCAGTAGGGACAGACTTGTGAGCAACCACGTGGGTGCTAGGAACTGAACATTAGTCTTCTTCAGGAGCCATCTCTCCAGCCATCATTTCTTTTGATTACTGTGAGCACTGAGGGTTGACTTTTCTCTGTAAGCTAACTTCTTACCCAGTTAAGGAGCATCGCATATCATAGGGCAGACATTAGAAAGTTCTAAGCAACTGCCCAAAGTTGCTGTTTTTGGTATGTGACAAGGTATGGGAAACGTGTCTGAGCGTGTATATGGAGGTGGGAGGGGAGCCAGAGGCCAGAAGAGGGTGGGCATCCAACCCTCCGGCTATGGCAATCCCTGCTTGCTATGTGTGTCTTAAGGCAATGAAGACATCTAGGCTGCAGAAGAAACCACTGCAAAGTATACTGAAGTTTTGCTGTTTGGGAAATAATGCCTTGTGGTAGAGGAAAAACATACAGTTGCAACCAGAAATCAACTCAATTTCTTGAATTTCCTTGCCAAAGGTAAAAAACACCTTTTATCCTACTACACCCAGCTGCAAGACTTTTCTTTGGTCAGCATTCCTGCTCAGATGTGTCTTGATGACAAACTGTAAGCTCTGTCAGCCATCAGTCTAACACACATGCTCTAGTCTTTTCGTGAAGTCCATTTTGTACCCAGAACATTTCTTATCCATGGGATCACTGGCCACCCTTGCTGAGGCTCTCACCTGGTCTTAGCCCTTTAGTTTAAGAGGGATGCAGAAGTCAGTACATGGTTAAGGCTTTTCCCTGACACATGTACTGGTTTGCAGCAACTCGAGATTACAAGATTGCAGTTTTACCTTTCCTGATCTGAGGACTCTAACTCAGCCCACTACACAAGTGCTCTGCCACTATTCCAGATCCCAACCCATTTTAAAGAAGTAACTCACTTACTTCCCCTGGTCACTAACAGTGACTGATCACAGATCCTGTAGTTCCTAATACTAATAGGCCAAAGACCCCCCCCCCCCAATTCTGTTCTCCAGACACAACGCAGCTACATTTAGAGCCTAATTTAGAAACGGGAGAGTACAACTAGGCTTTACCAAAGAGTAATGTATTTATTTACTTAGTTTTAGAAAATACGATTTTGGCAGTCATCACATAAAAGTCCTAATGTCTTTAAAAAAGAAAAAAAAAAAAAACACATAAGGAAAGAAAAGCATGAGAAAACAGACCCAAAATGTTAAGATTTTATTTACAAAGCTTTTCTTTGTTGTACAGAAAGTAAAAATGTTGTTACAATCGCAGTGTAACTGGCAGCCAGGACGGTCAACTCACCAATCACAGCTGTCATGATACAGCAAGAGTCTTACACGAAAACCTAACGTTTACAATTTTGTTGGGGCGAAGTCCCCAGGCTTGGTGGTGGATTACCAAGGGGCTAAACGGAGGAAGGCGGAATGTCGTGGGAACTATTCTTTGGCTCTTTGGGTGGGGTGTCCTGGGGCTTGTATCACAGCTACCTTTTAAAACAGCTACCAAATCCATGAGCAGTCCAACCAATACTCAACAGTTCTGTTTCCTGCACATTGTTTTGGGTCTTAATCATCTTCTCCTTCATCATCTGTTTCTCTCTTTCTCTTTTCACCTTTCCCACTTTCTTCCTCCTCTGCAGTTAAAAAAAAAAATTGGCCGTGAGATCATGGAAAAGCATTCTGCCTAAATATTGCTAATGGAGGCAATAACTTCTGGGTGCTTGGAGATATCTAAGACGTACAACAGGCTCTGCAGCACCTCAACTGGCATAGCTAATTAATTGAGGATTTTCTACAAGTTTTTCCTTCTAAATGTTTCTTTTTTCTTAAGCCTTTGGGTACCAACCTGTCATTATGAAAATACATAGCGGCGTGTCGTGGTGGCGCACGCCTTTAATCCCAGCACTCAGGAGGCAGAGGCAGGTGGATCTCTGTGAGTTCAAGGTTAGCCTGGTCTACAAAGTGAGCCCAGGGCAGCTAAGGATACACAGAGAAACCCTGTCTCCAAAAAAACAAAAAAGAAAACACATAGCAACAATTCCATTTAACCAGCCTGTTTCTAAGCCACATTCATTCAGAAGTGACCTTAGGCAAGCCACTCAAGCTCCATGAAGCCTACTCCCTCAAGACAGACAACAGGAATCCCACCACCAAGTGTCATTCTGAGAGGTAAACAAGATACCACAAGGTTCAGTATGAAGGGGCACTGTCCAACTGCACCCAATAAAGAAGGATTTCTAAGTGGGGCTGCTGTTCTACGCCTGCTACACTCAGAGCTAGATCCCCGGTACCCAGAAAAACAGGGTGGCCAAGAGCATTTCATATGCTCAGTGTGACCAAAGTCTAACAGAGCCAATATAACCTCAGAACTTGGCAACTCGGGGCAGGAACACTTGAGTTTTAGACAAGCTGAACAACACAGTTAAGATCTTGTCTCAAAAACAAAACACCCAAAATAAAACCTAACTTGAGAGTATTTTGATTTCATTTTTAACTGAGGAGGAAACCAAAGTATATAGTCAGACCCACCTTCATCCTCATCTTCATCCTCATCTTCTTCATCTTCATCAACTTCTCCATCATGTCCAAATTCTTCTTCCTAAACAACAGAAAATGGCTTAACATTATTAGACTTTCCTAAGACACATGGGTAAGCAAGATGGCTCAACCAGTAAAGATGGGCTTCAAAACCCTGGCAACCTAAGATGGATCACTGGAACCCACAGAGACAAAAGGGTAGAATCAAAAGAAGAAAGCAATTCCCAAAAGTTGTCCTCCTATGTCTCCATGCAGGCTGTGTCATGAATGTGACCACATGCACAAACAAAAAAAAAATTAAATGAACTAACAAAACTGGGCTTGATGGCTCACAATGTAATTCCAGCAAGTGGGTAGGGAAGCAGGAAGATCAATAATTCAAGGCTAGACTGGACAACATAAGCCCCCATCAACAATCCCTCATTTAAAAGAGATAGAGATAGATAGATAGATTGTTATCTTTATATACTTTGCTGTACAGAGATGCTGGCTGTTTTTCTTTAATGAACTAAAGTACTGGAGAGATGGCTCAGCAGTTAAGAACCTTGGATGTTCTTTCAGAAGACCTAGGTTTGAGTTCCAGCACCTACCGTGTGGCTCACAACTTTCTATAACTCCAGTCCTAGGTAATCCAATGCTTTCTTCTGACTTCAATGAGTACCAGACATGCATGTGGAGTGTATGAATATATATATGTGTGTGTGTATGTATACACACGCATATACACATTTTGTACACACAGACAAAATAAAAATAATCTTTAAAGGAGTTAGTAGCCCAGGGACAGAACACTTGCAAGGCTTTGGTTTAAAACACACACACACACGTGGGGGGGGTGGGGACACGACCCGTTTTGAAAAACCAAAAAAAGAATTCAATAAATGTTTTTACAATCTTACATTTCAGTATTATTTTGGATACATTTTTCTTGATAGTTGTAGACTTTATAGAGGGTAGGGGCATAACCCAGGACCCCATGCACACAAATTTAAAGACAGAGTCTTATTTAGCCCAGGCTAGTCTTGAACTGGTGCTATTCCTGCTTCTGGGGTTATAGGCATGCAATCTTTTCCTTATATAAAACTTAGCCAGCTGCTCGCTCTTTGAAGGTAGGAGTACATTTAACTTCAAGCCACAACTCTGTGGGTCTCAATAAATCCCTTCCTTGGTAATGTGAAAGGCAACTCAGAGGTAAGTATTGTACGTTTAGACGGCACTCAGCAGGTACATCCCTTATTTCAAGGACACAAAGCTGCCACCACTAGCCTTGCCTGCCCTATCTATCTATCTATCTATCTATCTATATCTATCTATCTATCTAATCTATCTATGCCTTTACACTAACAAAGAGAAGAAAACAGGTGTACTCACCTCCCCACTGACTTCATCTTCATCATCTTCCCCTTCTACATCTTCATCTTCATCTTCGTCTTCATCTTCATCCTCCTCTTCTTCCTCCCCATCCTCATCTTCCTCTTCCTCTTCATCTTCTGAAAACAGTTCAAAAATTTTACTAAGGCTGAGCACCCCTTTAATCCCAGCACTTGGGAGGCAGAGGCAGGTGGATCTCTAAGTTTGAGGCCAGCTTGTTCTACGGAGCTTCTACTACAGTCAGAAGGAAAGGAAGGAAGGAGGGCGGGAGGGCAGAACAACCAACCTTGATGACTCATAGGAGATACCTGCAGAGGTGAGAGAGCCCATACTACAAGCTGGTGGCCTCCACAAACATCAGGGGGGACTTATAGCTGCTGTTTCTACCACTCCTTAATCCCAAGAGAGAATATCATCCTAAAATCAAGAAGCTTCAAGTACTTCGACTATTACTGATATCTGCCTCTAGCGCGCGTGCCCACACACCCACACAAACGCACATTCATATTCTCTGTCTGCCTCCAGTTCTGCCATGCTGAAAGTTCCTAAGTTTTTGTTTAAAGGAAGCTTGGTGGGGTGGTACCAGTCAGGACAGTGGATGTAGATCAGCAGTTTATGACCACACTCAGCTACCTGGGACACTCTCAACACTTGCCCCTCCAAATAAATGGCAAGTAGTGGTGGTTTGAATAAATGGCCCCCACAGGTCCATAAGGAGGGACACGATTAGGAGGTGTATCATGAGGGGCAGGCTCTGAGGTCTCAGAAGCTCAAGCCAGGCCCAGTGACTCTCAGTCTCTTCCTGCTGCTTTTTCTCCCAGCTTCTCTGGCACCATGTCAGCCTGCATAATGCCATGCTCCCCACCATGATAGTGAACTAAACCTCCAAACTGCTTAGTCAGCCAATTAAATGTTTTCCTTTTTAGCCAGACATGCTGGTGCATGCTTTTAATCCCAGCACTCAGGAAGCTGAGACAAGTGGATCTCATTGAGTTTGAGACCAGTCTGGTCTACAAAGTGAGTCCAGGACAGCCAGGACTATTACACAGAGAAACCTCGTCTAAATAAATGAATGAATGAATGAATGAATAAATAGAAAAATAAATAAATAGAAAAATAAATAGAAAAATAGATAAATAGAAAATTAAATAGATAAATAAATAAATAAATAAATAAATAGAAAAATAAATAAATAGAAAATTAAACAGAAAATAAATAAATAGAAAAATAAATAAATAGAAAATTAAATAGAAAAATAAATAAATAAATAGAAAAATAAATAAATAGATAAATAAATAAATCAAACAAAAAAGACACAAGCCCACTCTATTAGGATAGTACCTGAGTGGAGTAGTTCTCAAATCAGGAACCCTAAAGGCTCAATCCCAGGCCACAGCATAGTCCAGGGTCCGTCCTCAGTCTAGAGGAGTTTCCCACTCCTAGCCCCTGCTCCCTGTGGCCTCCTGCCTGCTGTCCTACCCATTCCATGCACCGATCCCAGCCAACTCTGATCCTACCTTCTATTCACCCCAACTGCAGGCTCTCTCAGGCACTTGCTGCCTCTTTATTTCAGCACCCTCTGTTTGAGCTCCATGAGGACAAGAGTCCTGTCTTCCTTTTTCCTTTGCTGGGGCAAGAACTCAGTGTCTTCCTTAAGGAAGCAATTTACCACCTCAGCCCTCAGCCCTGAGGGTCTGCTTTCTATCACACCCAGCTACGGTATAGCTCAATGGCACAGTGTGCTGTTTACAGGTCCAAGTTTCTTAGGAATAACTGGATATGGACACTCCAGAGCAAAGTGGGCTGCCCTACTCTGAGCCCTGCCCTCTTGTGTCTCCGTAATTCTTCCTGTCTCCAGCTGCTGCAAAATAAACATCCCCTCCCCTGTACAACTAAAACCAAGGGCTCTCCTCCTTGGCTTCTTGGTCATTACTATCTTATATGTTCTTGAAAATAATAAGATTAAAAGCAATGTACCACCACTTGTGGCTTTCAATTTCAAAGACTTAACTCAGACTAATTAAAAAAGACACCTAGGCACATGAAAATTTGATTATAGATACCAGAGATTATACTTTCATGAATAAAAAGGTGTAGAGAGCTGCGATGTGCCGCGCCCTAAAGATGGCGCTGGTCTCCGCCTTCCACCAGCCCAACGGTGAGCGCTCTCTATGATAATAAGTTCATATTTGGCAAAGACCGCTGATCTGGCTTGCTTCCGCATACGTGGGCCTCTAAGATAGCACCACTTGGCTTTACTTGACTGGCTGTTCATTTTAGTATTTAGCCTGTGGGTTGGGTCTGCCCGGGCATTCGGCATTCATTCGGAAGATTGTTTTCAAGGGACCTGAATAAACTGCTGGAGAAGAGCTTTTGTGAGTTGCGTCATCCTTGCTGGTCGAGGGGGACGCGACAGGTGGTGGCCCGTACGGGGACCCAGAAAAGACTCAGAACTCCTGCAGTCAGGGGCAGCGCGCTGGTAAGTTCCTGGGATAAATCAGGACAATAAAGTTTCACGGAGATAGCGAACACAAAGTAAAGATTCCTGGATAATAGCGAACATACGGTAAAGATTCGCGGATATAGTGAACACAAAGTAAAGATTCGCGGATAATAGCGAACATACGGTAAAGATTTGCACAGATAGCGAACGAAAGGTAAAGTTTCACGGGGAAGCAGCGAACTGAAAGTAAATTTTTAAACATGGGATTGTCTGAGTCACACCCAATTTTTCTGGCTCTTCAGGAGCTACTTTTAGCTAGGAATTTGAAGATTAAGAAGTCTACCCTAGAAAGATTTTTGAATGAATGTGATTCCGTGGCTCCGTGGTTTGCGGTGTCCGGGAATCTTACGGTATCCTGCTGGGACAAATTAGGCAGGGACTTGGATTTTGCTTGGGAGCAAGGGACTCTGAAGCATGGAGTAAGACCGATTTGGAAAATGGTGAGGAGTTGTTTAGAAGATCAGAGATGTTGTAATGCGATCAAAGAGGGAGAATTAGCCTTGGAACTGCTGCAAGGGGAAAGATCTGAGCAGGTAGACAGTGAAAAGGAAAGTAACAAAGGCGAAAGATTTGAGCAGGCAGACAGTGAAAAGGGAGGCAAAAAGAAAGTTCCTCTCTATCCCGATCTTAAAGATTTTAGAGATTTTGAGGACTCAGAGAGCACGGATTCTGAAGGAGGGCTACATGCTCTAATAGAACAGTTAGAGAGGACTGTTATTAGAAAAAAGGAAAAGAAAAGGGTAAAAGAAAAGGACATGTCGGCGGCAGTCGGTGTGGGTGGAGCCGTTGCTACAGCGCCTGACATGTCAGCGGCAGTCGGTGTGGGTGGAGCCGTTGTTTACAGCGCCTTCAGCCACGCTGGCTGCGGCTGGTGTAAATAAAGCCGTTGCCATGGCGCCTTCAACTCCTCCCCCATATCCAGAAGCCATTCAGATAGATCAGCCTGTTCAGTCCCTGAAAGTAGGGAGATCTTTCTGCCCGGGGATGTGGACACAAGTAAGAACAGAATTATAGTTTGCCTATCCGGTATACCAAGACCCACAAGGGAACAGGTACGAGGAACCGCTTGATTTTAAGGTGGTTAAGTCCCTTGCAGAGTCGGTTCGTACCTATGGTACTACTGCTTCTTTTACAATGGCTCAAGTGGAAGCATTAAGCAGACATTGTATGACTCTGAGTGATTGGAGTGGCCTGGTCCGCGCCTGCTTAAGTCCAGGGCAATACTTAGACTGGAAAGCTTTCTTGATTGAGTATGCCACTGAGCAAGCAGCCAATAATCAGAGAGATGGAAATCCAGCCTGGGATAGAGATATGCTGCTTGGGCAGGGGAGATTTGCCAACCAGCAGATAGGATATCCTATTCAGATTTATGAGCAAATAAACAAGATAGCTATCAAGGCTTGGAGATCTCTCCCTAATAAAGGGGAGGTGAATGGGAACTTAACTAAGATTCTACAGGGCCCCATGGAGCCCTTTTCAGACTTTGTAGCACGAATGGTGGAAGCAGCAGGGAAGATTTTTGGTGACCCGGATGCTGCTTTGCCACTAATAAAACAGTTGGTCTATGAGCAATGTACTAAAGAGTGTAGAGCCGCTATCACCCCTTATAAGAACAAAGGCCTAGAGGCCTGGATGAAAGTGTGTAGAGAGCTTGGAGGGCCGTTAACTAATGCTGGTCTTGCTGCTGCAGTAATACAGTTGGCCAGAAAAGGTGGAGGAAGTTCAGGAGTTTGTTTTAAGTGTGGCAAGATGGGACACTTTAAAAGACAGTGCCCCAGGGGAAGGAATACAGAAAGTACAGGGAGTGTACAACGCCCCAGGCGGCCGGGGTTATGCCCAAAATGTAAAAAAGGGAACCATTGGGCTAATGAATGCCGTTCAGTGATAGACATCCATGGCCAGCCTTTAACTCAAGGTTATGGTGGCGCTCGTCCAAAAAATGGACAGCGGGGCCCACGACCTCAGGGCCCACAAATATATGGGGCAGTAGAGAATCAGGACAAAGAACAGAATCAAGAGAGATGGCCAACCCTCCGCCATCCGAGAGACCGCGGAGAGCCACTGCAGGCTCAGCAGGATTGGACCTCTGCTCCACCACCAGACTCGTATTAACACCCCAAATGGGGGTCCAGTTAATTGAAACAGATTTTAAAGGACCCCTTGAACCTGGTACAGTTGGTTTGTTGTTAGGGAGGTCATCATCAGCCTTGAGAGGACTTATTGTCCATCCTGGAGTTATAGATCCAGATTATACAGGAGTGGTTAAGATCATGGTAGCCTCCCCCCGTGGTATAACGGCTATCTCTCCTGGAGATAGAATTGCTCAATTGATCATGTTGCCGAGCTTACATGACCGCTATGCAGCAAAGGATAGAGAGAGAGGAAAAGATGGTTTTGGGTCCACGGGCACAGATTTGACTTTTCTCTCCCTGGATTTGGACCAACGCCCCGTCTTGGAGTTAAAAGTTGATGGTAAAAAGATCCTGGGCCTTTTGGATACTGGGGCTGATAGGAGTATCATAGCAAAGAAAGACTGGCCTTCAGGTTGGCCTGTACAAGCCTCTTCTCAAACACTTCAAGGCCTGGGTTATGCTAGGACTCCAGATATGAGTGCAAGGTTATTAAAGTGGCAGGACCAAGAGAACCACTCAGGAGAAATGCAGCCATATGTACTTGAGCTCCCTATCTCCCTTTGGGGAAGAGACCTTTTAAAGGATATGGGATTTAAATTGAGTAATGACTATTCTGATTCAGCCCAACGTATGATGCAAGATATGGGATATGCTCCAGGCTTTGGAATAGGAAAATATTTGCAGGGACGAAAGAGTCCCATATCTATGCAGCAAAGACAAAAGAGACAGGGCCTGGGTTTTTCCTAGGGGCCACTGAGGAGGGCATTCCTATAACTTGGAAAACGGAGGATCCAGTATGGGTTCCTCAGTGGCCACTTTCCTCTGTAAAATTGAATGCAGCCAAAGATTTGGTGGATGAACAGATGTCTTTAAAGCATATAAAACCATCTGTATCTCCCTGGAATACACCTATCTTTGTCGTTAAAAAGAAATCTGGAAAATGGAGATTATTGCATGATCTGCGTGCCATAAATCAACAAATGCAGATCATGGGCCCAGTGCAACGCGGCTTGCCGCTTTTATCATCTTTGCCAGCCTCATGGCCCATTATAGTTATAGATATAAGAGATTGTTTTTTCTCCATCCCTTTGTGTGCCAAAGATAGTGAGAGATTTGCATTTACTGTTCCATCCTGTAACCATGAGGAACCTGATCAGAGGTTTGAATGGGTAGTATTACCCCAGGGCATGGCAAACAGCCCCACTATGTGCCAACTGTATGTGGGGGAAGCCATTGCTCCCTTGAGAAAGAATCTTCCAGATTTGAGATGTGTTCATTATATGGATGATATCTTACTGGCAGCTAAGACTGAACAAATGTTAGATCGGGCCTATGAAGAATTAGTTCAATTATTAAAAAAGAAAAGGTTGTTTATTGCTCCTGATAAGGTTCAAAAGGAAAATGTGGTTGATTATTTAGGAGCAAAGGTTGGACCTGAAAAGATAATACCTCAAAAGATTGAGATAAGAAAAGATAATTTAAAGACTTTAAATGATTTTCAAAGATTGTTAGGAGATATCAATTGGGTAAGAGGCTATTTAAAGCTACCAAATTATGAAATAAGACCCCTATATGATATTTTGATAGGTGACTCAGCACTTAATTCTCCTAGGCAATTAACAGAAGAAGCAAGAAAAGCTTTATGTAAAGTGGAAGAAAGGTTACAGAGTGCCTTCCTAAAGAGATGGCAGGAAGGACAGCCCATTGCATTGTGCATATTTGCCACCTATGGTCAACCTACAGGGTTGTTATGGCAGGATGGACCATTATTATGGATCTATTCAAAGATTTCTCCGAAAAAATCCATAGAACATTATCCCACTGCACTTGCTGCTTTAGCCTTGAATGGTATCCAACAATGCTTGCAGTCTTTTGGAGTTGCTCCTGCCAGTATAATAGTGCCCTATTCCAGTTATCAAATTAAGATTTTGTGTGGCACTGTAGATGACTGGGCAATATTGCAATGTAGCTTTGAAGGAGTGATTGATAACCATTACCCTAAACATCCATTGCTATCATTTTTTAAGGAGCACCCAGTGATATTCCCTAAGGTTACTTCAGCAGTACCACTTCAAGGGTCACCAAATGTGTTTACTGATGGCTCAAAAACAGGCTGTGGAGCCTATTTGATAGAAAGACAAGAGCCCGTGTTATGTCAATTTCAACCGGGCTCCCCCCAAATAGTAGAGTTGAAGATAGTAATGGAGGTGTTTAAAAGATGTCAATTTGCATTCAATTTGATTTCAGATTCAGTCTATGTGGTCAACGCAGTGAAAGTATTAGAATTAGCAGGTCCTATTAAGAATAGCAGTACTGTATGTGCCTTATTACAAGAGTTATAAGTTTTAATCTGGCAGAGAAAAAGGTGTTTTTATATTCAACATATCAGAGCACATACAGGATTACCTGGACCATTAAGTGAGGGTAATGATAAAGTTGATCAATGGACCAGGATGGAATGCATTTTTTGGAGCTCATTCCTGGACCAAGCCAGACAGTTTCACCAATTATTTCATGTAAATGCAAAAACTCTACAGCAGAAATTCCATTTGTCTAGAGCAGATGCTAGACAAGTAGTTTTGGACTGTCCTCAATGTGTGATTCATCATCATCCTCCCAGTGTGGGAGTGAACCCTAGAGGGTTGATGCCACTCAAAATCTGGCAAATGGACGTTACCCACATTTCAGAATTTGGAACCTTAAAATATATTCATGTATCTGTGGATACCTGCTCAGGTATCATACATGCTACACCTATGAGTGGAGAAAAGGCTCGCAATGTCATAGGACATTGCTTAGAGGCCTGGGCTGCATGGGGAAAACCACAGCAGCTGAAAACGGACAATGGACCAGCCTATACAGCACAGTCCTTTGTCTCCTTCTGCAACCAGATGGAGGTACAGCTTAATCACGGATTACCATACAATCCTCAAGGACAAGGAATTATAGAGCGTGCTCATCGCACCTTGAAAGAATGCTTGCAAAAACAAAAAGGGGGAATAGGCCAAGGCCGTACCCCCAAGGAGAGAATATCTTTAGCCTTATTTACTTTAAACTTTTTCAATTTGGATGCTCAAGGCCGCTCAGCAGCGGACAGACATCAGGATTCCCATGGTTCACCTAAAAGTATGGTGAAGTGGAAGGACATTCTGACAGGCTCTTGGCGGGGGCCTGACCCCGTGCTAACATGGGCGAGAGGGTCTGTTTGTGTTTTTCCTCAGGATCAACAAGATCCAGTGTGGGTGCCTGAACGCCTTGTGAGGAAGATTCGTCATGAAGACCTTCCTAAGGATCCTGGTGTTAGTAGCAGTATGTCAGGAATGACCGAGCCGAGATGGGGGATCCTGTCGATATTCCCAAAGCCGATGCCGGTCAGACGTGATGCAACTGTGTTTCCACGCTTATTTAGCAGTAGTAGAAGCCTAGACTTACCCTACCTTCCCTTTGATGATCAGAAAAGCCCTATAGAGGGTAATAGAAATGTCAGCTTGAAGGGTAGTCTGTGCTTTTTAATGAGCTTCAATAGTTCAGATGATACAAAATGCATTAAATTGTCTCAGCAGTCGGCAGATTTTTTACCACAACTGAGGTTTGGAGGTAGGAGTGGTGGTTTGTTTTCAGGCATTGGTTCTCGCCTTAAAGGATGGTGGCCCACACGAGTCTCTGACCGGGACCCCCCCAGACAGCCACGCTGGGCACCTTTTTGTAAAGGATCCACAGGAGAGGAAGGACCTTTTCCCTGGACTGGATGTCAGGAGCGCAGAGCAGTTTGGGTTCAACAAGATTATTTTTCCTTTAGCCCCATGATTAGTAATATAGTGAATAAGTCTTGTACAGGAATGCTTGATATATCTACTAGGGATCCTCAGCAGACTGCCACCAATCCTTTTGATTTGTGGCTTTTGTGTGGAGTAAATGGAAGTTGCATGGACTTGGGACCTGTCATTATGCTTGGGGGAGGAATTTATCAAAGAGGTAATTTTTCCCTAGGGTCCGCTACCAATCTGGACTTCTCTAGCAGTAGTGGCTCTGGTACTTGGAATTCTTTATTTCATTCTTACCGCAACAAGAACTTTTCAGCTTCGCCAGTATGTCTCTGGCCTCCTTTTCTGTGGATTGTAAGTAATGGGAGTGCATCCTTGGGTGAAGAAAAGTTAGTATGCACTCCGGGCACATGTTTTTATGCCTCGATATGTACCAGTTCCTGTAGAGGCCCCTAATACCATGATGCTATCAGGTTTAAAAGAGATTTTGGCATCACTGCAGCTATTGTTACTGCTATCACTGTTGCTGCTGTGGGAGCTACTGCCTCAGCTATTGCCTTGTCTAGTTCTATACAGACTGCCAATGCCCTGAATAACATCTCAGCAACTGTGGCACAGGCATTGGATACTCAGACCTCTATGAATTCTCATCTCAAAGGAGGTCTTATGATAGTTAACGCATAGATTTAATACAAGAACAGATTGATTCTCTTTGGCAACTAGCACAATTGGGATGTGACTGGAAATTGCAAGGTTTGTGTGTTACTTCCGTGCAATATCAAAATTATACAAAGGCTGCTAATTTGTCTAGACAGTTGTCAAAGTTCCTCTTACAGGATTGGTCGGCTGAGTTTGAAAATTTGATGAGAGAGCTGAGAGCGACAATTGTCCATATCAACTCCACTCGGGTGGATCTGAGCCTGGCTACTGGTTTGACTTCCTGGATTCAGACGGCTATGGATCATCTTAAGGAGTGGGCGGGCGTAGGCTCTTTGGCGATACTGATGATACTAGCCTCTCTGGTTTGCCTATGGTGCATCTACAAAATGAGAACCACACAAAAGCGTAATGCAGCCATGATTATACAAGCCCTTGTCGCCATTGAGGCGGGCCAGTCCCCTCAGGCATGGCTCGCTGCCGTGAAGTAAATCTTCACTGAGCATAGTCCCTGCCCACTGAGGTATTCGTTCCACGGATATTAGGGTCTGGCAAGTCAGTGACGGAGTTGATGGGTAAGTCTCGGCCACCTAAGACAGGGCAGTCCCGAGTGGGGAGGCTGACCCAGAGACGGGTAAGAGTTTGAGCACCGCCCTCCTACAGGCTCAGGCCCACCGTGAGATCCCCAGATAGAGGGATTACGAAGCCTTTCCAGGGACTTTTTATCTACTTTAGAAAAAATAAAAAAGGGGGAACTGTAGAGAGCTGCGATGTGCCGCGCCCTAAAGATGGTGCTGGTCTCCGCCTTCCACCAGCCCGACGGTGAGCGCTCTCTATGATAATAAGTTCATATTTGGCAAAGACCGCTGATCTGGCTTGCTTCCGCATACGTGGGCCTCTAAGATAGCACCACTTGGCTTTACTTGACTGGCTGTTCATTTTAGTATTTAGCCTGTGGGTTGGGTCTGCCCGGGGCATTCGGCATTCATTCGGAAGATTGTTTTCAAGGGACCTGAATAAACTGCTGGAGAAGAGCTTTTGTGAGTTGCGTCATCCTTGCTGGTCGAGGGGGACGCGACAAAAAGGCACCATTTAAGAATGTGTCTTGAGGGCTGGAGAGATGGCTCAGCGGTTAAGAGCACTGGCTGCTCTTCCAGAGGTCATGAGTTCAATTCCCAGCAACCACATGGTGGCTCACAACCATCCATAATGAAATCTGGTGCCCTCTTCTGGCCTGCAGATATACCTGCAGACAGAACACTGTATACCCAATAAATAAATCTTTAAAAAAAAAAAAAAAAAAAAAGAATGTGTCTTGAAGCTTGTGGGCCAGGCAGCGAGCTCAGAAGAACAGTAGGCAGGGCCAGAAAGACAATGAGATAATGACCTTGTCAAGTGCACAGAGAACTCCAGTGGCTTGTGTGAAGTGGCCACTGGACACTTGGCTCCACATAGAAATATGAACCCTACTTGCTAATAAAACCATTTTATTTTCAAGCATCTCAAGAGTTAAATGTCCTACAGTTTATAAACTAAACTAAACTAAACACACACGCACACACTGACACTGAGCAAAAGTAGGTCCCAAGATGCCAAGTCTACTCACCTTCATCCTCTTCCTCTTTGTCCACACCATCCACCTCTCCATCGGAGTCAGGGGCCTCCTCTACACCATCCACCTCTGCATCTGAGTCGGGGGCCTCCTCTACACCATCCACCTCTGCATCTGAGTCGGGGGCTTCCTCTACACCATCCACTTCTACATCCGAGTCGGGGGCTTCCTGGTCATCTCGGTCATAGCCATCCAAATAGGACAGCTGGGGCAGGAGCTTGAAGACGCTCTCTCGGTAATCATTCAGGTTAGTGACCTCACAGCCAAACAGATCCAGGCTTTTCAGACAATCCAACTTTTTCTAAAGGGAAGAACCCAAAAAATACGATTCCTAAATCAAATGAGCATATCACCAAACCATTTTCAAGACGTAAAATTCTAGGTGTCCGATCAATTAGCTGCTACCCTTTCATCCCTGTACACAGGAAAATATTGGAAAGTTTTGTGTTGCCTTTCTAACAGCCAACTAGATACAACTGTCCCTTCCTCTCCTGCTCTGACTCCCCTAGAGAACCATGTCTTGTCCTGGTAACAATAGTAGTCTAACATGACCTTGTGGGAATGTACACAGCTCACCATGAGCAGCAGTGGAAGGTGGGAGTGAGACCAGGCGTGAGGTGTGTCAGCATGGGCAGAAGGCACACAAGAGCTTAGATTTCAGGGACGGAGAAACTTCACACTCCTTTTGTCTTTTTAAAGTTCTTTGGAAGACGTTAGTTAACATTAGCAGACTTCTCCAGAGTAAACTTAGAGGCATCGTTATACACAGCCTGTTACCTTCTAAAGTAGTGCAAAGGGCCCAGAGTAGTAACACACACACACACACACACACACACACACACACACACTGCCTGTCTCTCTCTTACAATTCTGAAATCAAGATAAAGTTTGGTGTTCTCTCAAAACTAAACAAAAAAATATCAATATGGGGGGCAGTGATGTGGCTCATTTGGTCAAGTACTTGCGCAGGGCCCTTTGGTGACCCCGACCGTATCACCAGGTTTGGCAGCGTAGGCTTCTCAGCATGCAGGAGACTGGGTGGTCACAAGGTCATCATCGTGGCTACATACAACCCGTCACTCAGAAAGTTCTAACAAACCCAACAGTGATGCTGTACTTGTAAAGTCACCGCCGCATTCACATGACCCACAAGAAATATGGATGCTTTCAGGACCAAGGGCGTCTCAGTAATTCTCTGCAGAATGTGACAGCAAAACAGTGCACACTGGCTGAAATGGCTCACTAGCTTTCTGTGTAAACTAAAGCTTTGGGTTTGTTTGTATTGTTTCAACTAGAGATCCTGCTGCCTCTGCCTCTCAAGTGCTAGGATGAAGACCTGCACAACCATGCCCAGCTAAAATAAAGTTTTACTGGCACACAACATCCATCTGCTCAACTATCAAACATACTTGCTTTAACTATACCACAGCTGAGTAGCTGAGATACAGACTATGGCCCACGAGGCTTCACGTTTCATTATCTGACCCTTCAGGGAAAGGGCTGCTGACCCTTATAGAATACTCTTCATCCCTTCATCAGGAAAAGGCTCACGTAAGCTTTATTCTCAGAGTTGTCTCTGGAACACAGAACCAAGGAGGACCCAGCAGCAGGGTTACAGGCAGACGCCCTACCCACCCATCAAACATACAACTTACAATCAGGTACAAATAATCTGCTTATGTAGGCCAGCTTCCTGATGTCTCAAGAAGGCAGGCCCAGTTCTGCCAGGTCTAGGGGTGGCTGATTTTCTAGCAGGCAACTTTCAGATTAGGTTTCCTACTGGGCAGGCCCTGACCTCAAAAACCCAAGTATGATTTCTTGCCAAAGAGGAAAAAAAGATGCCATAATACCATCCCAAATAATTAGCACAGGTTTCCTGGCTTTCTTTTTGGAGACAGAACCTTTCTATGTTGCCTAGGCTGGCCTTTGACTCATTCTCTTGCTTTGGCCCCTCAGGTAGCTGGCACAACAGCATACACCAACCACCCGTGGATTGCCTAAAATGTGTTTATTTAATGGACTGGGCCATTGTAATCAACTGTACAGAGCCGTTGAGGCTGTCCTGTTTCTGAGCTGCATGAATTTTAGATGTTGTCCTACTTTTTGACAAAGTACCATTATCAAATAATTTGGACATGCCAAACAGTATGCTAGGAAATAAAATATACGCAAGGTGACAATAACAAATCCCACATAACTACAGTACTCTGTACTTGCAGGCCAACATGCTCAAAATACAGATTATACAGGAACCCAATGTAATGTGTAAACACTGCTAAAAGCTAACAACTGTACCACCATGGAAACTTGACCTAAGCTAATAGGCTAGCCATAATAAACATTCAACATTTTATTAACAATAATTTTGCTTGCCTTCTTAGAATTTAGAAGGGCTTTGGGGGATGGTTTGGATGGCCCAGGTCTCTTAAAAAAGGTGTCCCAGGAAGTTTGAACTGATGCCTTCTTTGTCTCTCGTTAATGTCCCTGTAGCAAGCAGAGGCATTCACAATCATTGCAATGACTGTCAAAACTGGGCTCAAGGCAGTGTTTACAATGTGTGGTGATGAGGATGAAGATGGTGTTTTCCCAACTCTAGAACATTCAGAAGTCAACACTGGACCCAGAGTCTCCCCCCTTCACTGTCCCTACAGATTTCCTTTATTCCCAGTAAGAACCAACAGTCCAACCCAGCTCAGACTTTTCTTTCTTTGGGGATGAGGTGGGTTTCAAGACGGGGTTTTTCTCTGTAACCCTGGTTATCCTAGAACTAGCTCTGTAGACTGACCAGGCTGGTCTCGAACCAAGAAATTCCCTGCTTCCTAAGGGCTGGGCTCACAGGTGAAGGCCACCACTGCCCCGTCTCAGGCTTTCCTGACCAGCCTGGTGTGTATGGAGCATGGCACTTCTGCCACATGGTGTCAGCTATCACCCAAGCCCTAGCTTCCTCAATGTACAACAAGGACCGTATTATTTCTATCCACTTTGTAGGGACTTTACAACAACTACTATAGGGACTATAGCATGCCCACTACAGTGGTAGAAGCACAGCAACCAAGATTACTTTTCCTTCACTGCCTTGAGACCCTAATCTGTTACAGACCAGATCAGGAACACTCAAGCAAACAATGACTGCACAGTATGTCTGTGTTCTACTTCAATGTTAGATACTAACACAGGTCTCCAAGAGAATCAGGAACGGCTGGTTATATTCAGCAAGGAAAGATACTCTCTGGTCTTCTATTTACAGCACATACAAACTACTGTATAAGGCAAGCTATTCCTCAGATTAGAGTTGTCCAGAATTAAGATCTGCTACCAAGCAATAAACATAGGCTTGACACAGACCACGGGGCAGTATTAGTATGAGTATTCCTATGGGGACTTCATTTTACTGAATTTTAGGTATGGAATCAATTTACATGTAGAAATAAAACAGGTCCCAAAGCCAATGGAAAATTAAGTGAATTTGGATTTGATCCTGCTATTCATTCCAAACAATTATTGAAGCTCTCTAAACTCAGCTCTTCTCTACACAGGACAGCCATTCTCTATTCTCTAGGTTACAAGCCTACAATGAACAAATATTTAAGTCCGTGAACACAGCAGAATGCATGCACATATCTTTAACTTGGAAACAGGCTGCTCTACACAGAAAACAATAAAAGTAGTAGAAGTGAGGGAGGCTGTATGTGGTGATGTACAGCATGAAAAAAGCAAGATCTGTAGAACAAAGGCAATTAATAAACTCAAAACTACGACAAATAAAAGCTCAAACCCAAAAAATATGTAAATAAAGGGACTTAGCCAGATGGTTAAAACTGTTCCTACATTGTCAACTGTTGAAGGGGGAGGAAGGAGGGAAGACTCCTTTAATTCTACTAGGACATCATTACTGAAAGAAACCACAATCTAACTATCTTCCTCCATAATATCAACAGAGCAGTGTTTTGGGGCCTGGTTTTTTTTTTTTTGTTTATTTGTTTTGCTTGACAGGGTTTCACATAATCCAGGCCCAGGTTGGTCTCAAACTTGCTACACATGTGGATGACCTTGAACTTTTGATCCTCCAGAGATTACAGGCATGTGCCAATGTGTGATTTGTGGAACCCAGTGTTTCATGAATCTAAGCAAGCATTCTGCCAAATGTGAACCAAACCCACAGCCCCCAAGAAAGCATTCTTCTAGTGAGGTAACACCTTATGTTGTCATATTCTATGACAGCTGCTAACTCCCTTACACAGTCCTCGTGTGGAGCTACCTCTTTCCTCCATTAACCCTGCCCCCAGAACCTCCACAGTACCTGAGCTTACTACAACAGTTTTCCGAGTTACAAAACAAGCTAAGTCTACTTCCCAACAGTGCTCTGAGCTCTTCAGTAGGGGAGGGATAATGTCCTCTGTGCTCAGTTTGCTTAAGGCCATATACCACCTTTACAACCAAAAAGGCACTTCAAATTCATTTCTTTAACTGACCTACAAGGCTGAGGGAGATCTGTTTTCACCCAAAACAGCAATAAAGGGAAGTCTAATATCACAGGCCCCTCAGGAGCCATGTTTAAGGCTATCATAACTATGTTTAAAAACTTCTCCACTAGATGACACTATCATAGTTTCAGTCAGGAGAGAATAGCCCCAGGAATACATATGTCTAGAGATTATGACCTTTAAAAGCCACTCTGTGAAGAGTAAAATGACAGCACTTTTTCAGTCAATTATTTCTCCCACTAGGAATATGAAAATGAAAATGACAACAACCCGTTCTCTAGATTCTCAACCACTTACCAAAGGTTCCAAGGTGCTGATGTCTTTCAGCTTATTTCCACTTAGGTTCAGATGTGTGAGGCTTGGAAGTTCTTCTGCTAGTTTGTCCAGACCTCCGAAGATTCTATTATCACTGAGCTCAAGCTAAAAGGAGACACATGTACAGAGAATCACTCACTACTGAGCTGAGGTAAAAAGGAAATAAACACTTATAATGACCAAAGAATCAGGCAGACAGTGCTACAAACATCTGCAATCTCATCACTTGGCAGAAAGCAGGAGGAGCCAGAGTCCCAGGCCAGCCTGGGCTACAGCGAGACCTGTCTAACAAAACTCTAAAGGGATGCTGACGTGACCCCTCAGGCAGAGGCACAAGTTTCCCCTGCTGATAAATCAGTTCAACCCTGGGAGCCACTTGGAAGAGAAAACACATTCTCTTGGGTTGTTTTCTGATTTCTATGCATATAGAACCCCTCCCCCCAGAAGTCCTGTTTTTGTTAATTTATAAGCATTATTTTATTAAATCCAAATTAAGTAGTCTATAGATCCCAGAAATATTTGGGATGAGTTAGGTAGATATGCCAGAGGGTGGGAAGTATCTTTGTTTTGTTTTAAAGGTTTTATGTTGTATGTGTTCTTGAGTGCATCTGCTACATGTGCGAGCAGTGCTTGTGAAAGCCAGAAGAGGGCATCAGGTCCCCTGAGCAAGGCCAAGCATTGGACACCTAGCACCAGGTATGTGTTATAACAGGCGGTGCCTAGGGTTGTAAATCCTGACCCCCTTTTGTAGACCTCACACTAGCCTTCACAGTAAGCTCCTTCAGTTTCTCAGCTGCAGGTAAGTCACACCCGCAATGGTATGCCCACAAAGTGTGAGCCCTCACTACAAATTACTAGAGTCTCAGAATACAAGGAGTGGAGAAAATGTAAGTCAAGCTCTTTCTTTTGCAGAAAAACAAACACTCGGGTCATGGGACTCAGCAATTAGTCCACATCAGGAGGTGTTCTTCCAGAAGATGGGAGTTCACTTTCTAGCAATGTTGGATTGCTCACAACTACTTGGAACTCCAGCTCCAGAGGATCCAGTGTCCTCTTCTGGCCTCCAAGGGTACCCTACAAATACACATGTTAAAAATTGAAAACCGAGCCGGGCGTTGGTGGCGCACGCCTTTAACCCCAGCACTTGGGAGGCAGAGGCAGGCGGATATCTGTGAGTTCGAGGCCAGCCTGGTCTACAGAGTGAGTCCAGGACAGCCAGAGACACACAGAGAAACCCTGTCTCAAAAAACCAAAAAAAAAAAAAAAAAAAAA
>CAJQZJ010032188.1:15794026-15814942 GCA_907164525.1 Lophiomys imhausi
CTTCAGGAACACAGTCTTTGTTGTAGATTCTTTAACGCACTTAGCAGTCCTTTTTCTGGATCTCTCAGATGCAGGTTCGTCAGGGTAGTTGGTTATTGCAGTCTCACCTTAAATAAGGCTTCATGCTTTCTTCTCTGTGGGAGACCCCAACCGTCTGTCTGCAGGCCAACTTACTTCTTTTGAATCAAGAACTCAGCTGCTCTGCCTCAGTCCTTAAAGCCAGGCACAGTTTCCTTTAGGCCACTGTTCGGACAGATCAAACCCCTCTAGGCAAAAGCTGAGCCACAGGGTTTAGTCCTTGGCCTTTTGGTGTCTTGCTCAGGCTTTCTTTGCTCACCAGCTTCTTTCTGCTTCAGGGAAATCTGGCCATCAAATGATGGCCAGCACTTTTTTCAGCAGGACTCTCGGAGCTCTCTAACATCAGGGGCCTCTTCCCTTTCTGGGCTCCATGCACTGTCCTTAAATAGGAGGAACTCTGTTTCAGCTTAATTTGGGTTCCGCCCACTTGGCAGCTGAAAACAATGTCAGGCCAGATACTTTGTTTCTTCAAGTCCATTAAGTCTTTCCTGTTTTCCTGACTTTAACCTTGTTTTTCAGTCTATTGAGTCTTTCCTGTTTTTCCTGACTTCAACCTTGTTTTTCAGTCTATTAAGTCTTTCCTGACTTCATGCTGATAATGCTCTTCATGCCCCGAATTAAGAGACAGTATCAGAAACCCCTATATATTTTCTAAATCTATTTTATCTAACCCCTACAGAGGTCCTCTTTATTGGGATGATAAAAACAAAATACAAACTTATGGATCAAATTTATGCAAAGCAGATGATAAAGTCTTCATATAGGTCCCAGATGACCCATATATATATAACTTAATTCTGTTTAGGTTTATGTGTATGAGTATTTTGTTTGTAGTATGCCTGTGCACCTCATGTGTGTGTGCCTGGTCCCCATGGAGGTAAGAATTTGTGAAACTTAAGAAGGACACCTTGGGGCTGGAGAGATGGCTCAGTGGTTAAGAGCACTGGTTACTATTCCAAAGGACCTGGGTTCAAATCCCAGCACCCACATGGTAGTTCGAAATGGTCTGTAATGGCCAGGCATGGCAGCATATGTTTTGAATCCTAGCACTTAGGAAACAGAGGCAGGCAGATCTGTGTAAATTCAAGGCTAACCTGGCCTACATAGTGAGTTCCAGGACAACCAGGTACATAGTGAGACCCTGTCTCAAGAACCACACCTCTTTTTCATCAACAACAAAGGGTTCTCATTTGACCTTAACACTACCCAGAGTTCTGTGGGCAGCTTTATGAAAATTGCTGCTCCTTTCAGGGCCAGCAACTACATCTATCAATAAACAGTCCACAGGAGCAAGTTTCTTCCACCTACTTGACAAATAGAGACATGTGCTTTCTGGGAGGAACTAGAGGGCAGGCGTGGTGACTACAAGAAGGCAACTACAAACAATGGGTCAAGACCAGGGAAATTAGCAGGGTTGGGTTTATTTTTTGAGGTTTTTTCCCCCCCTTTGGAGAAAGGTAGACACACGGACATAGGAGGCAGTAGTTATGCCTGGTGGGACCCACAGTCCTTCACTACCTGGTCTGGCCTACATTAGGCCTTGTTACACAGGACTGTTCTAGTCAATCTCAGCGTACTTCTCTAGTGAAGAATTACATGACAGGAGCTGGAGAGAGATGGCTCAGTGGTTAAGAGCACTGGCTGCTCTTCCAGAGGTCCTGAGTTCAATTCCCAGCAACCACATGGTAGCTCACAACCAACTATAATAAGATCTGATGCCCTCTTCTGGCCCGCAGGCATACATGCAGACAGAACACTGTGTGCGCGAGCGTGTGCATGTGCGTGTACAAAATAAATAAAATACTTAAATAACAGTAACTGTGTGACAGGACAGAGAGATGGGTGGTTCAGCACTTAGGAGTACTTGCTGTCCTTGCAGAAGAGTTCAATTCTTAGCACCCAAGGGAGCAGTTTACAACTACCTACAACCTCACCCCCAGATCTGATGCCTTGGAGGGCACCACACAAACACGTGCACCCCTTGAATAAGTACGACAGTCTTCACTTTCCTTGCAGTCAACATATAAATTAGGGCATGGCAAGTGGGAGGCTCTGTGACCTCTGAGCCAGAGCCTAAGAACAAAACCTAGCTAGCGAAATAAACCTTTTAACAATCAATTATTTATAAACCAACTTCCTTCAGAATCCAGCAGATATTATTTCCAAAGCATTGTTGCAACTCTGCAGGTGAAGTGTAACCACTACAGGTGATGGGCTGAACCATCTTAGAAAGCAAGACAGCCCCCAACCTCAACAGTGTCACAGCCCACTACAGCACATGTGCTTACGCCACACAGACAAAAACCACGTTTTTCCTTCTCAATTCTTCTCTTTACTTAAAGAATACTTACCTTTTTCAATTTAGGTAGCTTGGGGAGATCTGAAACTGAAAACAAGCCTACACTTATTAAACTGAGGAACTCTAAGTTCACAAATTCATCTGTTAACCCCTCAATTTTTCCATCATTTGCTTTGCAATTGTCCAAGACAAGTTCTCGAACCTGTGGGTACAAACAAAAAACAGTTACGTCTTAAAAACCTTAACAAGAAACAATAGCAACAACAAAGCAAAAACTCAAAAACACAACCCGTTAAACACCCACATTCAAGTAGAATGGCCTTTACTTAGAGTAGGGTCAGCTTCAAATTAGTCTCATAGTAGCAGCATAATATTAAGAACAAAAGACCACGGATAGTTCCTGTTAAAATACATATATAACGGTACATACTCCATATTCTACAAAAGGCACCACACTTCTCAGAACATATGGCCCTGTTCTCTACATGGCTGTGCCTCAAAGGGGTTTTGTCTACACAAGAAAACCTTTTCAGGCTCTTTCTCTTAAAGCCCAGGAAGGGCATGCCCACAGTACCTCTACTATCCAGTGGTTAAGAGCAGTGACTGTTCTTCCTAAGGACACAGGTTCAAATCCCAGCACCCACATGGCAGTTCACAGCTGTCTGTAATGGCTGGGTGTGGTGGCACACACCTATAATCCCAGCACTTGGGAGGCAGGCAGATCTCTGTGAGTTCAAGGCCAGCCTGGTCTACAGAGTGAGTTCCAAGACAGCCAAGGCTATATTATACAGAGAAACCCAGTCTTGGGGGGGACGACACCAAAACAAAAAAACTCCCCAAAATAAAAAACAAACAGGGATTCATTATAGCCCTGGTTGACCTAGAATTTGATGTGCAGACAACTGTCTTCTGACTCAAAGATCTAACTGCCTCTGCCTCATGAGTGCTGAGATTAGATGTATACCACCATGCCCAGCTAAGATGAATTTTTCATTTCCCATATAACAAAATAAAAATGTCACTAATATATCCAAAACAAGTGAGGATAACTTTGAGAATACCAGAGTGGGATAAAAATCACCTCCTGGGTAGCACTTTCAACTGCTAAGGTTCTACTCTAACCACTGTGCAGGGTCAGGGCAAACTTTCACTGGGGAGGATGGGGGTGGGGTGGGGCCAGAGGACAATACTGTGGCAGGCCCATCACCCGCCAGAGGCAGGAGCACTCTGAAGTCAAAGCCAACATCACAGCCACAGAAAGAAACCCAGTCATAGCAAGTAGCACATGGCCCTTCCACATCATACACATACAATAATAATCTAATTAAGAACAAAAATGAAATGGGCTAGGATGACCCTGCACTTCCTGGTGAAGGTGAAGCAACCCCCTCTGGTGATACTGGATGAGCACAGGTGTGGGCTCTCTCACCACACTCACTGTGGCGGTCTGAATAGGAATGGTCCCCACAGACTCCTGAGCTTCAATACTTGGCCCAAGGGAGTGGCACTATTAATTAGGAGGTGTGGCCTTGTTGGAGGAAATGTGTCATTGTCAGGGCGGGCTCTGAGGTCTCAGATCCTCAAGCCTAGTCAGTGTCTCAATCACCTCCTGCTGCCTGTGGATCAAGATGTAAACTCTCAGCTCTGTCTCCAGCACCATATCTGTCCCCACACCAAAATGCTCTCCATCATGATGAGAATGGACTAAATCTCTCAGGTGTAAGTTGACGTGGTCATGGTGTCTCTTCACAGCAGTAGAACACTAAGGCAGTCACCCACGGGAAGACATTAATTTTAAGCAGGGGTAGTAATGTGGCTAAGAAAAGACAGGTCCCTAACTTTTCCAGACATGCTGTGAGTGTAAGGAAGTATCTCACCCATGCAGCAGAGCCCTAGAGGCCCCACAGGATAAGTCACTGGGGAGCAAGCCCAGGCAGTCGGTTGGAGTTGCCATACAAGGCCAAGCCTTAGGCTGCACTCAGAGGAAGGTCTCAAAGCATGGCTGGTTGGCTCCCTTCAAGTCTTTTTTTTTTTTTAGTTTTTTTTTTGAGACAGGGTTTCCCTGTGTATCCTTGACTGTCCTGGACTCACTTTGTAGACCAGGCTGGCCTTTAACTCACAGAGATCCGCCTGCCTCTGCCTCCCGAGTGCTGGGATTAAAGGTGTGTGCCACCATGCCCGGCCCTTCAAGTTTTCAGCAGAGTCTGGACTGGTAGTACAAGCCTGCCATGCAAGCCAGCTTCTCAGGAGGCTGAGGAAGTAGGACCACAGGTTCAAGATCATCTCAGAAAAAGCAGCCAGCTGAACTTGGTGGCCACACTTTTAATCCCAGTACTTGGGAGGCAGAGACCAGCCTGGTCTCTGAGTCCAGGACAGCCAGGACTAAATAGTTAGACTCAGTCTCAAGCAAACAATAAAACCAAAATCCCTTAAGGAGGGGAAAGCTGGCCCCAACCTGCACATCTGTGCATACACTGGAGAGCCCTGTGGTCCAAGACACAGCAAGGTGACCTTCTGCTCCAAGATGGAAAGGTTAATCTTGAAAGCCAAGTTTACTCTTCTCATTGGTGATTCTCCAGTGGAACTTACTTTTTTCCTCAAATGTGAACAAAGTAAATGTTTAAGAACTAAAGCCAGTGCTGGGTGTGGTGGCACACGTCTTTAATCCCAGCACTCTGGGAGGCATAGGCAGGCAGATCTCTGAGTTCCAGGTCACCCTGGTCTACAGAGCTAGTTCCAGGACAGTCATGGCTACACAAAGAAAACTTGTCTCAAAAAACAAACAAAACAAAAAAGAACTAAAACCAAATGGTGCAGTGCCTCAGGAGTTCAAAGTCATTCTCAGAGTTTGATGACAGCCTGGGGTATGGAGACTTGCTGTCTAATTATTTTATTTTTAGGACAGAGTCTCACTGTGCAACCCTGGCTGGCCTAGAACTCAGAGATCTACCAGCTTCCCTTTAACTCTTGCCCTGGCTTTCCTAGTTATGAGTAATGCTAAATATTCAGCACTACTTTTTCACTAAGTTTTTCCTTTCTTCTTCTCCAACTTTTCTCAGTTCCATTCTTTCTTAGTACATTTCCTTCATTGGGAAATTACCAATTTTACCTACAGTCAGGGTTGGGCAACCTTTCCCAATTACATACTTATCCTAGGAGAAGGCAAAGGCAGAAAAATTAAATAATTCTGAGCTGTAGTGGTTTGAATAAAAATGACTCTCACAGGCTCATGTATTTGAAAGCTAGGTCACCAGGGAGTACCACGACTTGAGAAGGATTAGGAGCTGTGGCCTTGCTAGAGGAAGTGTGTCACTGGTGATGGGCTTTGAGGTAATCCACGCTAGGCCCATCACCCCCACCTCCCCACACCACTATCTTCACATTTATGGCAATCTTTCTGCCTAGTGCTGGGATTACAGCCCTGTGCCATGAAAGGCTACCAATTTCCAATCCTTTTAATCAGAAAAGTACTCAGTAAACAGTTTGTTACTGCTAGGCCTGCTTGTCTCTCTGGAGTGTATTAAATAAACTGCTCTACACTAGATAATCCAAAATCTATTCTCACACAGTAGAAAATAGATTCCCCAAGGAATCTCAGGAACTTACAGTGGAATACACATACATAACATTTTAATTTCAAAAATAAAGAAGACAAAAATGCTTACAACATGTTTACAGAGGGCAACAGTAGAGCTGTGTGCTAACCCCACATGCTGAGAGCCCTGAATTCACTTTCAAAGCCACAATAAAATGACAAGGCTAGTCAGGCATGGTGGCACACACCTGTAACTCTTAGCACTTGAGGTAAAATTAGGAGTAACTAACTCTAGTTCCAGTGCCAGGACAGCCAGGGCTAAATGAAACCCTATCTCGAAAAACAAAAGGAGACAGGGCTGGGAGAGGAGCTCAGTCTCTAGAGTGCTTGCTTAGTATGCCTAAGACCCTGGGCACTGTAGACCTGTGATCCCAGACTTTGAGAGAAAGGAGTACTGGAAGCTGAAGGTCATCTCCAGCTACAAATGAGATTGAGCCAGGCACAGTGGTACAAACCTTTAGTCACAGAAGCCAGCAGGGAGTCAAAGTTTAAGGTCAGGCTGGTCTACACAGCAAGTTCCAGGACAGCCAAGATGACAGGGCTCTGCAGCAAAAAAATGCTTGCTGCCAAGCCTAACCCTCTCTGAGACCCACATGGAGGAGAAGACCAATTCCACAAGTTGCCTTTTGACACCAACATGCACACACATATATACACAAATAAAATAAAGACTATTACAATCCAAAGATAAATAATTTTCATTCTATCTGTCCCTCAGTGAGCACATTGGGCTCATAGTAGCGGTCCTTCAATGTATTCAGGTGGCAGAAAAGTTAAGACATTCCACCCAAGAAGAAGCTTATGACCTAAGGGTGGATATAAAGGGACAATTCTAAAAACCAATGTGATATAAAACATTAAGTGGCAGATATAGAGAAGCCACTGGAGCTCTCCTTTAAGGATCCAGACAGTACATGTTTACAGCATAATCCAAGGAAAAGGAAAAAAATTAAGCAGTTTTATAGACCACACACCAAAATACACAGACATTAAGGTTAAGTGTGTGTTGCCTATCTTTATCAACTGTTTTTTTTCCTTATCTGCATCTAACTTTCTTCAAAGATGTATTGCTGTACAAAGGAAAACAACCCCAATTAGTTGCTATGCAACCAATTAGAATACCCCATAGAGCTCAGAATTGTATCACACTAAACAACAGATGTCAAAAGCTGGGGTGGGGGCCACAGAAGGACAACAAAAAAGGAAGACACAGCTACAGAAGTCTGTTTCCCCCAGTGAATTGAGTCAAAAGACAGACTAATGAGCAGTGTAAACACACAACACACCAAAGTTCCACAGGGGCAGAAATCAAAAACACTTAGCAAAACAAACACCCCCCCCCCAAAAAAAAAAAAAAAAAAACTCCAGTAAGAAGCTACTTGGACCAGGCATGGTCATGCACGCCTTCAATCCCAGCACTGGGGAGGCAGAGGCAGGTGAATCTCTGTGAGTTCAGAGGCCAGCCTGGCCTACAAAGTGAGTCCAGGACAGCCAGGGCTACACAGAGAAATCCTGTCTCAAAATAACAAAACAAAAAGAAGCTGCTGCTTGGATTTCCCTGACTCGATGAGAACTGTGAAGAGGCAGTCTGGAGGTTAGCTGGCTGTGGCTGCAGGGTGAGAAGGTGCACACCACAGAGCAGCTTGTGTGTGCAGGAGAAGTTGAGAACCTCAGAGAAGAGCAGGTACTCATTCCAACTCTGGAACACAGCAGATACATCAAGACCCGAATTATGTCCTGCTACTGTGATCCAGCATTTTTTGTGGCATACAAAGTATGCTCTAGCAACATAAAATTTCTCAGTGAAACCCCCTTATCCCCAGCTGAGGACTGAACTCAGGGACTTAGCAAGCACCACACCACTGAACTAAATCCCTAACCCATGAAAACTTTTTGTCTCCAAAAGTTTGAGACAGGGTTTCTCTGTGTAACAGCCCTGGCTGTCCTGGACTCACTTTGTAGACCAGGCTGGCTTTGAACTCAGAGATCCACCTGCCTCTGCCTCCTGAGTCCTGGAATTAAAGTCCTGCGCCATCACGCCCAGCTGTGAAAACTCTTAATGTACACATTTCTTTCCTGTTTTGGAGGGTGGCAATGCTGGGAAATGAACCAATGGTCTCACATATACTGAGTCCAGTCTACCACTAAGACACACCATCCTGTACATCATATTATACAAAATAGTTACTGGGGGTAAGACTGGAAGCTTGTTGATAGAGTATATGCCCTATCTGCAGCACCCATCCCCCCAATATTCTATTCTTGCCCTTAAAATGGTATTTATTTTTACTTTTGGTACAAGGTCATTTTATGGCATTTCCTCGCAATGTGTAAACACACTTCTACAAAAGCTTGTTTGGATTTTGAAAAAAAATTTTTAATTAAATATTTAAAAGCCTGCTCTGAAAAAAAGCAGCAGATCCATGTTTGTAAGTAACAGAGGTGCAGCAAGCATATGGACCTGAACTACTTAATCTTGGGTCTTATGTACTTTGGAGGAAAGAGTCAACCAGCAAGATGGCAAATAAGTAATGTTACCAGGATGTCCAAGGCTCAAAATAAAACAGGAATACCAGAAACACACACACGAAGTCCACTTAGTTTTAAGCACCAATATGTATTTAAATACCAAACCTCCACTCACCCTCACTTGACTTTAAGTAGCATAGTTTCTCCATTATGTTCTAGGGCATTACAGTTATAATAAACAAAGAGCTAGATGTTTCTGTTTGTTTTTGAGGCAAAGACTCTCACTGCATAGGACAGGTCTGGTCTCATACTGACCAAGATCTGCCTGCCCCTGCCTCCTGAGTGCTGGGATCAAAAGGTGTGCACTACCACACTCCAGAGGGATGAGCTCATTTAAAAGGCACCATCTTAGAACCTCTCATATGCTTTATGACACTGTGCAAAAAACTTTTCACACCCCTAAAATCTACTGCATTGCTAGGTGTGGCGGTACTAACACTCAGGAGGCTGAGGCAAGTTAAAAGCCAGCAGAAAATACCTACTTATTAAGGTGCCTCAAACAAAACACCCCCCCCAAAAAAACAAAAACCCCAAATTATGTTCAACATTTCCCCTTAAAACCCTTCAGTTTTACATCTAAGTTTTTCCAAGTAAGCATCTGCCAATGGCCTGCCCCCCTTAAGTAGTTTGCACCTTTACGCCCCATAATCTTGGTGGTTACCTGAAAAAGACACACTTCCAAGCCTCCCCCCAACCCACCCAGGTACAAAGGGAGGTAGTGTGGACCCCCGAGTCTGAGGCCCAGGAAGGCAGAGGATACTTTTGTTTCCGCTCACTGGAGGTAAATATGTACTAAATCCGTGGTTCAGGAGACCATGGCTGTCCAATGGTATATCCATCAACCACTTGTTGCTTTGGGGCACTTTAAATCACATTCAGTCTGAGGGCTCAGGCTTGACTTTGTCTAGAAGGTTTAAAATGAAAACAGAGCCCTTACCTAAGCATAGTCACTCCATACTCTCCTGATTTTGTGTGGCTGTCTAGAAGGAAGGGCCCAGGGCATCAAACCCATCTTTTCAAGTTAGAGGGACAAGATGGTTTAACAACTCAATTTCCCAGCACGTGGTGGCCACAAAATGTCTGACTGGGGGACGGGAGGGACACGTGCCGGAGAAGCCCCCAGGGCCCCGGGAACAGGGACACCACGCAATCGGTCCCCAGGGCCCGCCCCGCGCCTCGGTGGTGCCGACCTCAAGGCCCGCGACAGGAACACAAAGCCTCGGGGAAGCCAGGCGCCCCCCCGGCAGGCCGTCTCCACAGGTTACCAACTCGGCGGCCACAGCCGCCCGCGTGCGTCAGCCCAGGCCCGGGGGGCGCCCGCCCCAGACCTCTCCGTGGGCCCCCGGGCGCGCGCGCCGCGGCTCACGAGGGCGGCGTCGGGCCTGCGCACGGCAGGCCGCGGAGGCCGCGCGGAGCACGTGCGGGGCCCAGGCCCCGTCGGCCCCCGTCGCCCTTTTAAGAAGGGGGAGGGCGCCTGCCAGGGGACGAGGCGGCGGCGGCAGTGGCCAAGTGCCGCGCTGCCAGGGCGCGCGGAGCCGAGCCCGCCGGGCGGGGGCGGCCCGGGGACCGACAGGCAGCGCGAGGGCGGCCGGATCACCCGGCGGAGGAAGACGGCGCCTGCCAACATGGCGCTGTGGCGCGCCCCGGCCGGCGCGCGGGGCCGCCGGCCGCCCACACCGAGGGGCCGGCCTCACTGTCGGGCAGGGCCCCGGGCGGCGGCGCGGGGGAGGGCGAAGCTCCCGCGGGGACGGCGTGCCTGACCGACCCGGGAGGCCTGCGTGGGCCAGGCCGGGGGCGAGGGCAACCCGGGCAGAGGAGGGGCCGAGTTGTCTTTTTAGGCTTGAAAAATGGCGGGAAGCGCATCCTTTTTTCAAACTTGGCCTCGGCAGGGGCGGCGGTTGCGCCACCTCCGCCGCCAGGCCCGCCCCTCCCCCGTTCCGCGACAGGCCGCGCCCGAGGGGCTCCGCCCCCCCCCCCCCGGGAACCCGAACCCCCTTCCCGGCGCCGCCCGCGGGGCCCTCCGGGCCGCGGGGCGCGTGGAACCCGGGCCCGGCGGCGCGGCGGCTCCTCGGCAGGCCCGGCCTCCGCCCGGCCGCGCATCCCGGGAGGCTGCAAACATGGCTCCCAGCGTTACACAACCCCCCGCGCCCGCCCGCCCGCCCTCGCCGCCGGCCACACGCACACGCGCTCCCTCTGGGAGAGGGACCGTGCGGGAGAGCGGCTCGAAGTTTGCTTTTCCACCCGGCGTCCTCCCCGCGGCCACGGGGGCCCGCGGGCGCCAAAGAGTTAATGCCCGCGCGCTCGCTCCCCCCCTCCGCGCCTTCCGCCCGCCTTCCCCGTCCCCGTCCGAGCTGCGAGCAGCGCCTTCCCCGCGCCGCGGCCAGGGCTCGGGGGCCCGCAGGTGGCTCCCAGTACTTGCAAGTCATCGGGGGCGCGGGCGCCGGGGGGGGGCTCTGCTTACTGCTGCCGGGGTCCGGTTCCTCAGCTCCAGGTGGATCCTCTTCTTCATTTCCATGTTCCCCTCGTCCCCCCTCTTCAAACTTAACTTTCCGCGGCGGGGGCGGAGGGGGGAGAGGCGACCCGGCCTGCGCGGCGAGTGCCGTCGGAGGGAGGCGGCGGGAGGCGGCGGCGTGGTCCCGGGCGGCGTGCGGGGCGTGCGGGCGTGCGGGCGAGCGGAGCCCCCGGAGCCAAGTTACTCGCGGGAGCGGAGAGAAACCATGGAGGGAAAAGGGGGCTGGAGCGCGGCGCTGGCCTCACTACCGCCGCCCCCCGGCCAAGGCCCCGCACTGCACTTAAACCGGCGACGCGACGCGGCGGCGGCGGCGGCGGCGGCGGCTGCTCGGCTCCACTCGGCCCTGCGCGGCGCCGCTCGGCTCGGGAGCCCGGGCTGCAGCGCGGACTGGGGAGGCGTGCGGAGGGCGGGGCGGGGAGGGGCGGGGCCCGCCTTAAGTCCATCCCGGACTGCGGCGCCGCCTCCGCGCGCGCCTCCCTGCCCTCGGGTCGCACGTGGGCCGGCTGATATAAGACCTTCCGGTGCCGGGGACCCCCCACGCCCCCAACCTCCCCCAGCCCCGCCTGCGCCCCTGTGGACGGGCTTTGCCTCAGGCCTGCCTTCGGGGGCGGTCTCCCGGGCCCAGTTTCTCCCGAACCTTCCGACGCCCTCCGAGGCTGTGGCTTTGGAGCCCCCAGCCCGAACACCTCCTTCCCAGCCCTTGGGTTCCGTGGTGCTGGAAGTGCCTTCGAGGACCCTCGTGAGCCTGTGCACCCTGCCCCGCCGTCGGTCTTGGAACGCGTGGCCCCTGCGAGGAGGCTGCACTACGCACAAGACACGGGCAGTGGCAGCCTCAGCCGCCTGCCCAAGTCACGCAGTATCCGAGCATCCCCAGTTCAGGAGGCTTTCTCGCCGCTTGTTTGTTTTTAAATATTTTTAAGAAATATTTAAAACTTTACTTCTTTACCAGGACGCAAACGGCAAACTAGCCAAGGAGAAACAAAAGAACCATACAAAAATACTGATTTCAAACATTTTAGTATGAGCTACAAGCAAAGAAAGCCATTAACAATTTTAACGAAGCCTCAGTCCACACCCTCTGACTTTTATCTGTTTGTTCTTGGGGCAAACCCGTGGAAGGTGTTTAAATTCTTGGTCTCCATTAAGGTGAATCCTGGGCTGGCAGCCTTTGTCAAGGTCTAACTTTGAGTCCCTGGATTTAAAGCACACACGTTGTGTTAAATCAGATTAAGCACAGTTTTATAGAAATAAATTGTTTACTTAATATTTATATTTACTGCAGAAAAACAATTCTATGCATTACCCTAAGATTTTTGTGGAAGAAGCTTCTCTCCATTCCATTTTGCCTTAGGGACCCTAAGTTTTAAATGGATCAGTTTCAAAAATAACAATTCAAGGGAAAAGAAAATTTGTAGGTTATGGGGAAAGGTCATTCATGACTCCTGGGGTGGTCTGGAAGGCCAAGACCAGAAAAGGGAGGGAGTAGTGTGCTCCTTGTCACAAAAGATCTCTAACTATAAGGTGATAGGTTTCACTGGGCTATGCAAAAAAGCTTTTGCACAAAAAAAAAAAAAAAAAGCTACTGAGACACTTCCATAAACTTAACAATCACTGAGCATTGTCTTTTGAGGGCTTGCTGCGTTATTTCCCACTCAACCTCCAGAAAACTGTGAAGTTAGTGATATCTTAATTGCAAAAATGAAGAATTAAGGCTTAATCACCACCAGTAGCCCCAACAGAGTTAAGTCTTATAGGTCTGGCCCCAAATCTGCCCTAGTTTTGCTCCACCCCAATCTAGTGTGAGTCACCATTGGGGACTCTTATTTGGTACAGTGAATGGGTAACAGCCAAGGGCCTTCTGGGAGCAGGTAGCCCACAGGTGTTGTCATGTGCTGGTGATGGCAGGCATAGTCAGTGCTGGAGAGGAGTGCTCCTAGCTTGTATGTTGAGACTGTTACCTCCTAAAGGCAAAATCCATGGTATAAAGGACTCTTTCCGATGGTAAATAGTCCACAGGATAAATGTGCATTTTATAAGTTTAAGCTACAAAGTGATTAATAAACACAGCCACAGCAGGCAACAAATAAAAAGAAAGCCACATAGTCAGAGGAGAGACTACAGACAGGGTACTGTGCCTTCTTGCACAGCCGGTGCTGGCATGCACCTCTGTGAACAAAGAGCATGTGTTCCAGTGACATGCTTCTTTGTCAGGGGCTGCACTGCCAGAGGCATAAATAACACAGGCAGCACAGGGTGTGTCTCACTGCCGTGCCAACGTATACAGGACTGTCAGTCCAAGGGCCTGAAGGGGCTGTTGTCACAGGGTCTGCTACTAAATGTTACCATGCTTAACGTCACCACTAATGGATCTGCGTGAGGAAGAGGGACAGTATGCAGTCATATCCAACCTACAGTTATTATCTTGCCCATGAATTTATGATTTGAGCTAAAGGCGGGAGAAAATGAAGGGAAGTGAAAACGGTTTGGTCTGTTAGGAGCGACTGTACAGTAGATTTCTTCTCACTTCCATCCATGCTAATGTTCATTCAATAAGTAATGAAAACACCAAGCAGTCCCAAGCTGTAGCATTTCTTTAGTCTTTTCTTTTTTGTTTTTTTTTTTCAAGACAGGGTTTCTCTGTGTAGCCCTGACTGTCCTGTACTCACTTTGTAGATCAGGCTGGCCTTGAACTCACAGAGATCCACCTGCCTCTACCTCCTGAGTGCTGGGATTAAAGGCGTGGGCCACCACGCCCAGCTGTGAACTGCCATGTGAGTGCTGGGATTTGAAACTCAGGTTCTTTGGAAGAACAGCCAGTGCTCTTAACCGCTGAACCATCTCTCCAGCCCCTTCTTTTTTTTTTGGTTTTTCGAGACAGGGTTTCTCTGTGTAGCCCTGGCTGTCCTGGACTCACTTTGTAGACCAGGCTGGCCTTGAACTCACAAAGATTCACCTGCCTCTGCCTCCCAAGTGCTGGGATTAAAGGCGTGCGCCACCACCGCCCGGCTCTCTCCAGCCCCTTCTTTAGTCTTAAAACCACCTGTGCATCAGAATGTGCATGAATTCCAGTAAAGCCTAACATGTCAGAGAGCAAAAACTGAGTGTCGGTAACTTTTTGGACCTGTTCCTCACTTCATATTGGCAAATGCTGCTGGAGGAAACACCACCACTCAGGATAAAAAAAAATCATTACTGCCGGGCGGTGGTGGCGCACGCCTTTAATCCCAGCACTTGGGAGGCAGAGGCAGGCGGATCTTTGCGAGTTCGAGGCCAGCCTGGTCTACAAAGCAAGTCCAGGACAGCCAGAGCTGTTAAACAGAGAAATCCTGTCTCGAAAAACCAAAAAAAAAAAAAAATCATTACTGTTTAGGGCTACCCAGAGGACCAACATGGTAGAAAGGAGAGAACTGACTCCCTACAAGTTGTTCTCTGACCTGCACAAAACATGCTCTGCTGCACTTTTGTGCATTCAAACTTACAGGCACACACTAAATGTGAAAATAATTGTTAAAGAAGCTATTACTCTATAAATACTAAATACCTTTATTCTTACCACCCCCTCCAAACACATTCATACATTGGTAAGAACAAGACTTCCAACTCACCCTTTTGGTTATATTTTTCAAATAGGGTCTCATGTAGCCATGGTTGGCCTCAAAGTCACTATGTAGCCCAGGATGATCCTAAATTCCATCTCTTCCTGCTTCTATCTCTCAAGTGTTGAGATCACAGGTACGTGCCACCATGCTAGTTTCTCCCCCTTTTTTTCTACACCTTAATGTGGATAACAAATGATAATTTTTAAAAGACTTCTAGAAACAGGATTAGAGGTCAGTATTAGAGCCTACAATGTACATGACCCTGAGTTCAGTCCCAAAATCACACTGGAAAAAGGAAGGAGGGGAAAGAAAAGGGGGGTGGGGTGGAGATCTAACAACTACATAGTTCTAAATGATTATGGTTAGGAGGAGGAGCTCAAGGGCCAACTTCAGAGCGTAGCAACTTCAGAACAACAGCAAATGTGCATGTTGCAATTGATGTCAGATGTACTAAGAATTGGGCAGCTTAGGCTGTTGAGGAAACAGAAATGCAAATAGTTGTTAAGAACTAGTTTGAAGGCCGGGCGGTGGTGGCGCACGCCTTTAATCCCAGCACTCGGGAGGCAGAGGCAGGTGGATCTTTGTGAGTTCGAGGCCAGCCTGGTCTACAAAGTGAGTCCAGGACAGCCAGGGCTACACAGAGAAACCCTGTCTCGAAAAAACAAAAACAAAACAAAACAAAAAAAGAACTAGTTTGAAGCCATCATGGTCTAAGAACAAAATCTAGGACAGCCAGGGTTACACAGAAAAACCCTGTCTTGAAAAAACAGAGACAGATCCTATTACTCACCAAAAGATAAAAGCAGAAGAGGAAGGGTGGCCAGAAAGCACACAGCCTCATCCTACTCTAGGCCCTGTGGAGGGAACCAGGTTCCTGGATCGTCCAGTCTACCAATTAAGTGCTGTCCTTGTGCTGAGTGCTGTGCTGGAGACGCTTGCACACACTACTCCTCCATGCTGGAATAGAACTATTTGGGAGATGGGTAGTGAAGCCAAGTGGGTTTGCTGGCAACTGTTTGAGGCTGATTTCTCTGCTGAGGGTTCACTGTGGTTATTCTCATCACTTTGATCCACTAGTCCTCACAATTTCTGAAATTGTGTCATCCACATTTCCCCCCCTTTAAAATTTACATACAGTCCCCCGGTGTGGTAGCCTAAGCCTTTAATACCAGCGCTCCAGAGGCAGAGGCAGGTGGATCTCTGTGAGTTCGAGGCCAGCCTGGTCTACAAAGTGAGTCCAGGACAACCAGGAATAGGATACACAGAGAAAACCTGTCTCGAAAAACCATAAACAAAACCAAATATATATATATTACATAAAGTCATGCATAATAGCACATCTCTCTCATTCCAGAGGCAGGTGTACAAGACTAAACTGTTTTCGGGCTGTATAGGTTTATATAATGAGACTTTGTCCCCAAAACCAAAGAAACTTGATCTGGGGGTACACAATTTTAAATCCCATCACTCTGGAGGCAGAGACAGGCAGGTAGAACTCTGAGAGTTTAAGACAAGCCTGCTCTACATAGCGTGTTCCAGACCAGCCAGGACTACAGAGTGAAACCCTCTCTAAATAAATAATAAAAACATTTACATTTTATTGTGCATATCTATAAAGGGTAAAAGCAAAAAAATACTAAACAAAAATCAGCTCCCCCCCCGGGGGGGGGGGTTGGCACATGCTTTTAATCCCAGCACATAGGCAGAGACAGATGGATCTCTGTGAGTTCTGAGGCCAGCCTAGCCTACAAAGAGAGTTCCAGGACAGCTAGGGCTACACAGAAAAACTCTGTTTCAAAACCAACAACAACAAAAATCCCTTCCTGCCATTTTGACAAGTCAGAATTCATCAGGATAGAGGATTCCAGCAAGGTGGGACTCTCCTCCCATCCCAGCTGTATGCCTTTGGACAAACTCCGAGACCTCTCTGAGTCTCAGGTTACCTGTAAAAATTTTATTTTGTGCTGGGCGGTGGTGGCGCACGCCTTTAATCCCAGCACTTGGGAGGCAGAGGAAGGCGGATCTTTGTGAGTTCGAGGCCAGCCTGGTCTACAAAGTGAGTCCAGGACAGCCAAGGATACACAGAGAAACCCTGTCTCGAAAAACCAAAAAAAAAAATTTATTTTGTATACATAATTTTTCACACTCTTAATATGTTTTTGTATGTGTAGGTGGCCATTTGTGTGCCACAGCGCTCAAGAACCTTGCAAGATTCAGTTCTACTTGAGATTTTCAGACTTGGTGGCATCACCATCACTGACTGAGCCATCTCACCAGACCTGTTTTTGGTCTTTGAGACAGGGTTTCACTATGCAACTCAGGCTGGCCTTGAACAATGATATCCTGCCCCATCCTCCTGGGATCCCCCTACTTCTCTCACCTCAGACATGCCCAACTGGGTGCAGCACCTCTCTAGCCTAGCATCTGATGCTCTGGCCATAACGCAAGCCCAAGACCCCCCTTCAGCCTCTGGCTTTCTCAGGGCTCCCAGCTTTCTGCTGTGTGTGGCTGCTGCCCCCTGTACCTATCTCACCCCTTTGGCAGAGGGCTCACCTCAGACTGATGTTTTGGATATTTAAGGAGTCTGACTCAGACTAGATAGCTAGAGTCTCATAGTTAAATTTTGAGTTGTTTAGGAATCAAGAGGGTGATCTGGATCTAAGAAGATGTTTTTAAAATTGTGATGAAAGTTAGGATGAAAGCTGAGTTGGATATAGAACTTTAAACTCATGGAGATGGTTAGATAGTAGAATGTTAAAGTCAGGGGCCAAATACGTATGGACTGGACACTCATAAATGTGGCCTAATTCTTTTTGTTGTTTTGTATTGTATTTGTTGTTATAAGAGAAAGAGGCATTTGCTGGACTGAAACGGGGAGCTGTTGGGGGAAAAAGATATACCTGAAACTTAAAAAAAAAAGGAAGTGGATGGGGGGATTAAGGGGGAAGAGGGTGGGAGTATGGGACCGGAGGGGGGAGTAGGGAGGGGATTGGGATTGAGATGTAACTTGAAGAAATAAAAAATAAAATAAAATTGAAAAAAAAAAAAAGAAGTCCGATTCATCGTCTGTTTCAGTCCCTGGTCTCTCTTGAGTAGCTTGGAATGTGCCCCTGAGCTAGACTGGGAAAGAGCTGAGTGCCCTTCCCGCCATCATTGGCCTGCACCACACCATCTGGAGCCTCTCCTAGCACACATGGATTTCCTCGTCCAGGAGGATGAGGGCTGATCAGAGCACACCTCCACTGACCGAAGCCACCATCTGTTCCCCAGCTCCCCTTACCTGCTCCTGCCCAGCCAGGAGCCTCTGCAGTGAGTATGTGCTTAGTTTTCCCTCATCCTGACCCTGCCGGCTCTGAGGTGCTTTACCTGGACTCCTTAAAGTGGTGGGCTCTGTGATCACAGAGATCAAATCCCAGAGAGCCTGGCACTCTCACTCTCTGAACCAGGGCAGCCAGCCCCTACCTTTGTGTCATCAATTGGCAAATAAACAGAAACAAATGAAAAGGTCACCCTGGCCTGGTGAATCAGGCTTGTAGTCACAGCTAATTAGGTGGAAGAAGCAGAAGGATCACAAGTTCAAGGCCAATATGAGCTACCTAGTGAATTTCAAACCAGTCTGGGCTACAGAATGTGACCTCATTTGAAAATAATTAATTAATTTAAAAAGGAAAGGTGTTAGCAATATAGCTCAATGGTAGAACAGCAACCTAGCATGTGTGAGAGGCCCTAGATTCAATCCCCAAGTACCCACAACTAATTGATTAATTAATTAAAAATAAAAATGTCAGCCGGGCGGTGGTGGCGCACGCCTTTAATCCCAGCACTTGGGAGGCAGAGGCAGGCGGATCTTTGTGAGTTCCAGCCTGGTCTACAAAGCGAGTCCAGGACAGCCAGAGATATTCAGAGAAACCCTGTCTCGAAAAACAAAACAAAAAAAAAAATGTCTGTTCTGGGGGCTGGAGAAATGGCGCAGCAGTTAAGAGCACTGGCTGCTCTTAAAGAATGCTGGGTTCAATTCCCAGCACCTACATAGCTGCTCACAACCGTCTGTAATTCCAGTTCCTGAGGATCTAGCACCTTCACACAGACATAAATGCAGGCAAAACACCAATGCACATAAAAATAGATGAAACCTTAAAAAAAAAAATCCTGTTAAAACCAAATGTCTGTTCTGCAGCAAGCACTGTTCATGCGTAGATGTCTTTTCTCTGTATTTGTGACTCTGTCTAACATGTGAGAACTACCATGAAAGAATGAGAAGACCACCTCAGTGCAGCCGTTCAAGAGGAGGGGAGATGGACCACCAGCTTATATTCATATCAGCAATTGGAGAAACCCTCACTTCAAAAATAAGTGAAGAAAAATAGCATAGTCTTTAGGAAGTGCTGTGTGTAGTACATCTGAGGTTTGGGTTCCTTTATTATTTTGTGGGCTTCTGTGGCCATGTGTATGTCCTACTGCTCGTGAGGAAGTCTGAGAACAATTTATGGGAGTTGGTTCTGTCCCTCCACCATGTAAGTCGTAGGGACTGAACTCAGGTTGTCAGACTTGGCAGCAGGCACTTTTACTGCTGAGCCATCTTGAAGGTCGCAGACATTTCTTTTGAATATGACACTGAATAATTTTCCATACTACTTATCCCTTAACGATATTCTACCAAAAAAGGTTTGTTTTTTCCTACTTTTATTTTAAAGGTTGTTTTTTAAAAAGTTGTTTCAGCCAGGCATGGTGGCACATACCTTTAATCCCAGCACTTGGGAGGCAGAGGCAGGCGGATCTCTGTGAGTTCAAGGCCAGCCTGGTCTACAAAGCGAGTCCAGGACAGCCAGAGCTACACAGAGAAACCCTGTCTCGAAAAACAAAAACAAAAAACAAAACAACAACAACCAAAAAAAACTGTGCTACCTGCATACATTGCCACTAACAACATACAATCTTCCCTTTCACCTTTGCCTAAATCAGAGGTTATTTTGTAAGAGTCTGGTACAGCAGGCCTGCTGGAGCAGACAGGACTATACTCCTAGCAGTCAGGGAGGCTAAGGGAGGAATAAAAAAGTCCAAGGCCAACAATGGTATTTTTTTTCCCTTGTTTTGAAATCAAAGTTCAAAAAAAGAGATGAGCTGGGGTGGTGGCGCACGCCTTTGGTCCCAGCACTCAGGAGGCAGAGGCAGGCAGATCTCTGTGAGTTCGAGGCCAGCCTGGTCTACAGAGTGAGTTCTAGGACAGTCAGGGCTACACAGAGAGACCCTGTCTGAGAGAGAGGATGTATGTAGCTTAGTGGTAAAAAGCTAGCATGTCATGCATGAGACCCTGGGTCCAATCCCAGGACTGCAAAAATTAGCAAATAAATGGAAGGGCTGCATGTATCCCCATTCCTATAGTGCCTACCAGCATGTACAAACCCTGGGTTAGATTCCCCAACCACACAAGGCTAACCACAGCTGCGCACATCTGTAACACCATCACCGTGGAGGTGTGAGTGTGACTGCCTCCATTGCCACATGTTCCTGGGGAAATCAGGGTTCCTGGCGCTGGGGGGACGGGACTCAGTCTCACAAATAAAGTATTTTAGAAACAGACTCAAATGGCAGCTTGAGAACAATTTTATTAGAGTTGAATAGAAAAAATCCCAGGTCAGGCAAGTTGTAAATCTTGGCAGCTGCTTAGAGGAGAAGAATGAAGAAAATAATGGGGAAAGCCATGTCCTTTGAGTTAAATCAGCATGGAGATCAGACACAAAGCCTGAAATGGAGCTGCAGGAAAAGAGTGAGGAGGGGCTGGAAAGATGGCTCAGAGGTTAGAACACCGGCTGCTCTTCCAAGAGGACCCACGTACACACATGGTAGCTCATAGCAACCTGTAACTCCTGTTCAAGGGAAGTGAGACTCTCGCTGCCCTCAGAGAGCAGCAGACATGTATGTGGTGCGCAGATGTACGTGCAGGCAACCCCCCCCCAACACACAAAGTAATAAATTAAAAAAGAAAAAGAAGGGACTGGAAAGTTCGATTAGATTTGGAGTTGAATTCCCAGCACCCACTCACATGGAGGCTCACAACTTCCTTAGGTACTACACATTTGTGTGGTGCATAGACATACATGCAGGCAAAATCACCTATACACACAAAATAAAACTAATCTGAAAAAGAGAATAGAACAGGGAAGCCCCAAGTATCAGGAAAAGCACACAGAGTCTACCATCAGCACCTGAAAGAAAATGACAAAAGAAAAGGTTAGACGGATGTCGGGCGGTGGTGGCGCACGCCTTTAATCCCAGCACTTGGGAGGCAGAGGCAGGCGGATCT
>CAJQZJ010032188.1:15822941-15868282 GCA_907164525.1 Lophiomys imhausi
TGTGTGTGTGTGTGTGTGTGTGTGTGTGTGTGTGTGTGTGTGTGTGTATCTGTATGTGCCCATGAGTGGTGGTGCCCTCAGAGGCCAAAGATATCAGATACCCCTGGGCCTGGAGTTACAGGTGATTGTGAGCCACACACATGGATGCTGGTGACCAAGCTCTGGTCCTCTGCTACAGCAGTGCCTCTTAAGTGCTGAGCCACCTGCACCACCAGAGCCAAAATCTTTACTTTCTGGAAGTATTCATTCAAGATTTGCCCTGTAGGGTTTCAAAATACACCCATGTTCTCTGGCCACCGTAGGTAGCCATGTGCCAATCTTCAGAACAGTTGTGAACCATGACTCCGTGGATCCTCCTAATGTTCAATGAGATCTGAATTTGAGGCTGGGGGTAATGCTCCGTGCTTAAGAACGCTTCCTTCTCTTCCAGAGACCCCCACCCACGTTCTGTTCCAGAACCCAGACTGTCCAGATCATAATTGCCTATAACTCCAACTTCAGGAGATCTGGTACCCTCTTTTGGCCTCCAAAGGCACCAAACACAAGTGGCATGAACACACACACACACAGAGATAACTAAAAAAAAAAAATAATAAAGTTCATTAAAGATATCTGAATTTGGTTTCCAACATTGAAATATCTGGGATTAATTTTTAAATTTCAATTATTATTATTATTAGCATGTATATGTATGTGCATGAGTACGTGTGCAGGAGCTATCAAGTGCAGGAATGTGTATGACAAAGCAGGTTTGTCGAGGTCACAGGACAACTGTTGGGACCCAATTCTCTCAGTCTCCTGTGCTTCAAAGACTGAAATATGGACACCAGGCTTAGCTGGCAAAGGGTTTTACCTGCTGAGCCATCTTGCTGGTCTAAATGAATTAGTTTTCTTATACATTTACTTAATCCTTTTTCTTTGTTGTTGTTTGAAATAGTCTCACTGTGTAGCTGGGCTGGCCTAGAAGTCACTATTAGCCTAGGTTGGTTTTGAACGCTAAGAAATCTGCCTGCCTTTGTCTTCCAAATTCTTGGATTAAAGGCACGCACCATGCCTAGCTGCATATTTATTTCTTTAAACATTTAAATTACACTTATTTATTTTGTGTTCATGTGTGGACATGTGCATGCCGTGGCATGTGTGTGGTAGTCAGAGGACAATTTGTAGGAGTCATTTCCCTCCTTGTACTGTGGGTCCAGGGATTGAACTCAGAGCGACAGGCTTGGCTTCAGGGGCCTTTACACACTGAGCCATACCACTGGCTCATACATATGAATTTGAAGACAAGTTCTCATATAGCCCAGGCTAGCTTCAAACTTGCTATGTACTCCAAGAGAGTAACCTTGAATTTCTTTTTTGGTTCTTCTTTTTTCTTTGAGACAGGGTTTTTCTGTGTATCCATGGCTGTCCTGGACTCACTTTGTAGACCAGGGTAGCCTTGAGCTTACAGACATCTACCTGTTTGCCTCCCGATTAAAAGGTGGGATTCAAGGTGTCCGCCACGCTTTTAATTAACTACAGAATGCTGTGAACTGCCGTGTGGGTGCTGGGAATTGAACTCAGGACTTCTGGAAGAGCAGGCAGTGCTCTTAACCGCTGAGTCATCTCTCCATCCCCCCCCCCCACTTTTTTTTTTTTAAAGGTTTTTCGAGACAGGGTTTCTCTGTGTAACAAACAGCCCTGGCTGTCTGGGAACTCACTCCGTAGACCAGGGTGTCCTTGAACTCACAGAAATTTGCCTGCCTCTGCCTCTCAAGTGCTGGGATTAAAGGTGTGTGCCGCCACACCCGGCCTGGCCTTTGGCTCTTTTTTAAGACATATGCTTATTTTCAAAAAGATTCTTAAAATATACCACCATCAGTTCAGTTTTGTTTTTGTTTGTTTTTTTTTTTAGTTTTTTTGAGACAGGGTTTCTCTGTGTAGCCCTGGCTGTCCTGGAACTCACTCTGTAGACCAGGCTGGCCTCAAACTCAGAGATCCATCTGCCTCTGCCTCCTGAGTGCTGAGATTAAAGGCCTGAGCCACCACCAGCAGGCTGTGACCTTGAATTTCTGATCTTCCTGCCTCCACCTTGAGAACGCTGAGAGGTTTGTGCCATGCTTTTTAAATTAAATTAAAATTATTATTATTATTATTATTATTATTATTATTATTATTATCCTCTTCAGAGATAGTTTCTCTGTGTAACAGCCCTGGCTGTCCTGAAACTCTCTGTGACCAGGCTGGCCTCAAACTCACAGAGATTCACCTGCCTCTACTTCCCAAGTGAACAGATTAAAGGTGTGTGCCACCACATCCAGCATGCCATACTTAAAAAAAAAAATTACTATTATTTTTAAACAGGGTCTTGCTTTTTAGCTCAGGCTGGCTTCAAATCCTCAAACTCAAAATTCTCCCGGCCTCAGCAGGCAGAGCTGGATGGTTTTTCTGCTTTGTTTTGCTCAAGACAGTGTCATTAGGTAGCCCCAGCTAGCCTCAAGCTCTTCACCTCCCTGCCACAGCCTCAGTGCTGGGGGAGTACAGATGTGTACCCCCATGCCTGGCCATGTGGGTGACGGGTGTTACCCCTTTCAAAAGTGGAGCTGTGGGAAGAGCTGCTAAAAGAGGTTCTGGATGAGGGAGCCCTGAGAAGAACTGACCACCACACACAGGGCATGTCCTTCACTGTGTGTGTGGTAAGACCCACCAGAAGGCCTCAGGACACACACACAGCACCTTCAAGGTGTGCAGCCTTCGTGCTACCTTGTTCCTAAAGGTCTTCTCACAACAAAAGGAAACCTTGAATCCATCAGGATGTTATTCAAGCTTGCCTCTGTGGTGGTGGAACCCTCTCTTTTGTCCTTTGTTATTCTCCTGTCTGGTGAACACACACGTCTGTTCAGGTTGGTATCAAACTAGAGCTCCTCCTGCCTCTAAGACTACTGATGTGCCAAAGCGCACCCTGCTTTACATGACATTTCAGTAGTGTGTGGGTAAGAGGTTCTAGAAATGGAAGCCAGGGCCCAGTGGTGGCGCACGCCTTTAATCCCACATTCAGGAGGCAGAGGCAGGCGGATCTCTGTGAGTTCAAGTCCAGCCTGGTCTACAAAGTGAGCCCAAGACAGCCAGATACACCACGCCCAGTTCTTTTTCCTTTTTTTTTTTTCTTTTTTTGGAAAACTTGTATTATCGCTGGTTTCAACAGGAAAATGAGTGACCATTAGATGTGTCAACAGGCTGTAACAGCAGTTGGGGAAGAGGAGATCTGTAGTTTTCCCCTCTATACCACACAGGAGTAGAACCTCGAGGGAAGAACCAGTTCCTCTCCACACAGCTGGGAGCCCAGAGACTAGCACACTGATGGAAGTCTAGGGTAGCTGTTGAGGGCAGGAGGTGGAGGCAGCCGAAGGCTAGGACAGAGAGATGGCCATCGTAAAGCAGGGTCCAACTCCCCTGGGGGATGTCACCAGGGGTGTTATGGGCCAAGGATTCTGAAGATAGGACATCAGCACAGCAGAGACTGACAACCTAAAGCCACTCATCTACTTAGTGTCCTTGGAGTCAGCAAAGCTGAAGGAGGAGCCTGGCTTTTTGTGTGGGTGTGTGGGATCAAACTTATGCCCTCACACTGGTATGGCTGGCACTTTACTGACTGAGCCCTCTCCCCAACCCCAGTTCCAGCTCTTGATCACCACATTTTGCCTTGCTTTGTTTTGTTTTGTTTTTGTTTTTCGAGATAGGGTCTCTCTGTGTAGCTCTGGCTGTCCTGAACTCACTCTGTAGACTCAGCTGGCCTTGAACTCACAGAGATCCGCCTGCCTCTGCCTCCTGAGTGCTGGGATTAAAGGTGTGCACCACCATCGCCTGGCCATTACAGTTTTGAACTCCCATGTGGGTGCCTGGATTTGAACCCCGGTCCTTTGAAAGAGCAGCTAGAGCTCTTAACTGCTAAGCCCTCTCTGCAGCCCACCCCCCTTCTCTCACCACCCCACCACACCAGTTCTTTTTTTTAACTTTTTATTTTGAAATAAGGTCTCACAAAGTTACCCAGACAGGATTTAAGCTCATTTTGTAGCATGGGCAGGTCTTGAACTTGCATCACCAAGCTTGGAAACACTTCTTAGTTTGGTTTTTTTCCTCTCTGTCTCTCTTTTTCTGAGACATGTTCATAATAGTAAATCTGAATATGTTTGTTTTAATTATATCATATGCTTATTTTCTTTTTTTGGTTTTTCAAGACAGGGTTTCTCTGTGTAGCTGTGGCTATCCTGGACTCACTTTGTAGACCAGGCTGGCTTTGAACTCACAGAGATCCACCTGCCTCTACCTCTCGGGTACTGGGATTAAAGGCATGCGCCACCACGCCCAGCCAGTTTTTTTTTTTTTTTTTTTAAATAATGACAGTAATTCCTTTTCCTTGGGATAAGGGTCATCTTGTCCTTTGGAATATATGTCAGGCAACAGCTCATGCCACAAGTTGCTGGCCCCTTTCTCTTCTAATGATCATGGCTCATTTTATTCTTCAAGTATTCTTCTCTTCTATAATTAGCATGCTTATTATGCAGTGTATTCAAATGTTAATATGCACACTGTACTGACGCTATTGTGAGAGTCATTTTGCTCAGGAGCTAAAATTATGTTGCCATCCTGCCGGATGCTAGGGACTCTGTCTTGAAACCTGTTTCCACATGCAAGGAGCCAAGGCTGTTTAATGAGCACGCTGAGCTGGAAGGAGAAGAGTCTGACAATGTGGTACCTGTAAACTAAACGGGGTCAACAAGCAGAGAGGCCTGCTCACTTGGAAGGAGCTGCCCATCACTATGGCGACAGTGCACACTTAAGCCGGCTGGCTGTAGGGCAGGCTTCACTTGGATTCTGTTGGGGCTCGACAGCATTATCTTTCTTCAGGTTAGGCCACCAGAAATTACAGTTCTGACCCTTAGAAATATCTCCCAGGAATTTAACTAAAATCAGATCAAGTTCTCACTTGGTGACTGTACTTAAGAGGAGAGTGACCTGTCCGGAGGTCTGTGTGCTTGTCACAGATCTTTGGATAGTCAAGGTGTCTATCCCCTCAGTCAACTCAACTGTCAGTCAGTCTTTCTTCTTTCTTTCTTCTCTCTCTCTCTCTCTCTCTCTGTTTTTCGAGACAGAGTTTCTCTGTGTAATAGCCCTAGGTGTTCTGGACTTGATTTGTAGACCAGGCTGGCCTCGAACTCACAGAGATCAGCCTACCTCTGCTTCTGGAGTGAGTGCTGGGATACCACGCCCAGTTTTTCTTTTTTATTTGTTTGTATTTATTTATTTTTATGTTGTTTTGTTTTTTGGTTTTCAAGACAGGGTTTTTGTGTAACAGCTCTGGCTGTCCTGGACTCGCTTTGTAGACCAGGCTGGCCTTGAACTCACAGAGATCTGCCTGCCTCTGCCTCCAGAGTCTGATAGTACAGACTAGCAGGCTGGATTGAATTCAAAGAGATCCGCCCAAATTTGCCTCTCAAGTGCTGAGATTATAGGTGAACAGTGTCATGCCCGCTTCACTCCTCTCTTTCTCTCTTTCTTTCTTTCCCTCCTCCCCCTCTCTCTTTCTTTCTCCCTCTGTCTCTGAGAACCGTCCAGCCAGCTGTTGTCTGCTCACTCCAGAAGCCAGAACGCCAGGCACACCCTCGCTGCAGTTTCCCAGGAGTGGGTTCCCTTTCCTGCTCACGACCAGCTGAGACCACCACAAACACTTGAAATCATATGTCGCCACTTGAGCAGTTGGCTGTTCAGATCGAAACAGGATCAGTCACCTGCTACCATTCTATATCAACCTTTTAAACCTGCCCCTGTTCTTTGGCTTGCCAGTAAACTTTTGTAACCTGAACTCATATTTTCTCTCTACAAAGGTAACCCATCTATCCATCAATATTGCTATTTTTATGTAAATCAAAGTTTAAAATTCCTGACAGAAAAACCTTCATCTGCTATCATAGACTTGGAATCAAAATATTCTTTTTTTGTTTTGTTTTTTCGAGATCCGCCTACCTCTGCCTCCCAAGTGCTGGGATTAAAGGCATGTGCCACTATGCATGGCTGCATTCAAAATATTCTTGCACACAGACAGACAGACAGACAGACACACACAAAGCCCCAGTACTCTCACTTCCTCATCATAACTATTAATTCCTGTGGCCAGGGAGAGAAAACACCAGACACCATTCCAGCTTGCTAGCCGGTTGGCCAAGTCATCCAGGAAGAGTTGTCGTGAATAAGTGCTAAGCATGGCAGGACAGGAGGCTGGGGTGTGATGCAATTGAAGCCCACACATGCCCGGGGGGGACAAGGCTAGGAGAAAGATGTGTGACAGAATCTAGGGACACAAACTGGACTCCCAGCTGCAGGGTTCCATATGGTGGCCACATGTAAACTTGGGCTGGGATTGTGTTGTAGACCAGATGTGAATTGTCTCCCAAAGGCTATGAGCTAAAAGCTTGAGTTCCAAGTGACACAAGTTTTGGACAGTGGGAAAAGGTTATGAGGGACCACCTGGGGACAGTGGGAAAAGGTTATGAGGGACAACCTGGGGACAGTGGGAAAAGGTTATGAGGGACAACCTGGGGACAGTGGGAAAAGGTTATGAGGGACAACCTGGGGACAGTGGGAAAAGGTTATGAGGGACAACCTGGTGGGAGGGAGCTGTCGGGGGTGGGGGCAGGCATGCCCTGGAATAGTGTATCATATCTATGGCATCCTCCTTTCTCTTTGTTTTAACTTTCTGGTTTTCCTGATAGCCCTTCCTGCTATTATGTTTGGCCTCACCACAGTCGTGAAGAGATGGAGCCAAGTGACCATGGATTCAAATCTTTGAAACTATGAGCCCAAATAAATAATGTCTCCTTTAAGTTAACTTTCTCAGGCATTTTGTCACATGAATGGAAAGCTGACCTGGTGTAACCTCTGGGGTCAAGAACTTGTCTGTTGTTGGGAGCTGGTCCCAGCACTCAGGAGGCAGAGGCAGATGGATCTCTGAGTTCAAGGCCAGCCTGGTCTACAGAGTGAGTTCCAGGATACTCAGGGCTATTGAGTATCCTGGATTTATTACACAGAGAAACCCTGTCTCAAAAAAAGAAAGAGAGAGAGAGAGAGAAAAGAAATTGTCTAACATGTATAAGGCCCTGCCGTGGTTTGATGTTTGATTCTCATATGTGAAAAATAACTAATTTAACTTTTTTCAGATTTACTTATAATCTTATGTGTATGATTATTTTGTTGATTGAATGACTATTCACCATGTGTATGCCTAGTGCCCTCAGAGATCAGAAGAGGGCATTGGATCCCTTGGGACTGGAGTCACAAACAGTTGTGAGCTGCCATGTGGAGGCTGGGAACCAAACCCAGGTCCTCTGCAAGACCAACATACACCTAACCACTGAGATATCTCTCTGTCCCCTAAATAAAATAATTAAAGTAAAACAAACTATGAAAGTGCTCAGTCTTAACTCCCTTCAGGAGTTCAGTTGCTATGTGTGATTGATTAGGGCCTTATTGAATAAGACAAAGTGTGTGTGTGTGAGTGTGTGTGTGTGTAAGTGTGTGTATGTGTGTGTGTGTGTGAGTGTGTGTATGTGTGTCAATGTGTGTGTGTGTGTGCTTGCTGCTGAGAATCAAGCCCAAGGCCTTGGAATACTAAATAACAACTCTACCACTAAGTACAGCCTCAGTCCTTCCATTCTGGAGGGTTCCTGAGAAAGGCCAGGTAAGATCATTCTCACAACAAAAGCAGCGAGTGTTGTGAACAGCTGAGCCATCTTCCTAGCCCTGGGGATGTCACCTTAGTGGATGACTCTTCAAAGTTACATTTATCTTAGTGTGTGTATATGGGGTGTGTGTGGACACATGGAGGACAGAGGAAAAAGTTCAGGTCGGCTCTCTCCTTCCACCTTATGGGGCTCATGGCTTAAACTCAGGTCTTCCGGCTTGTCCATAAGTACCTTTACCTGTTAAACTGTGGAGCCTCAAGATGAATCCATCTTGAAAAAAGATTCCATTTTGTATTAAGTTTGACTCAGAGCTGACCTCCAGTTCCATAACAACAACAAAATGTACCCAGCCTTGTATTCCTGAGTGTTCCCTTGTCATCACCAGACAGCTCACTCTGAGAAAGCACCCAAAAAGTCTAAACAAATTTTCTGATGGTCAAGCTGACCACAACTGGTTAGTCAGTAACAACGAGCCAATCAGAGATGGACATGACTAGGTATCCAAATGACATCCAATCATATGGTAAAGAACCTGCTTCTTTGTCTGAGTCTCTATATAGACTCTGTACTTTTGGGTCTGGGGGCTCTCAACTCGAACTGCCGTGTCAATGAGTATTGAGAGTCCAAGCTCTGAGCTTGAATAAACAACCCTCATGTATTTACATCGGAGTTGGTCTTTGGCATCTCGAGAACCGGGCAGAACAGGACCATCTTGCTGGCCCAGAATATCATTTGAGTGAAGTCACTTTCCCATGCGTTCCTCCAAGACCTACCTGAAATGTCCATCCTTTATGAAATTCTTGGTGTGTGACTACCTGCTACAGGAGCTGGGCATTTTGAGGGACACAGTTCTTAGTGATGATGCTTAGGATTTACTAATGCTGCACTGCTTCTCCTTGACCTTCCTTCAGTGTATGTCTGAGGATGGTATCCTCTTTAAAAAGAAAAAGAAATAAAAAAGAAAGCAGGAACTCATTCTGTATTCAGGCTAGCCTGGAACTCACACCTTACACTTTAAACCAGGCTGGACTTTAAGTCTTGACAAATCTCCTGCCTCAGCCTCTCCTGTGCTGAGACTACCACATTTCCACCAACAGAATCACCACTCCTGGCTTAAAATATCCTCCTTGATAGAGCAACAGGATTTGGAGCCTAGACAGATGCAGCAGGAGCTGAGATGGAAGCTAACACTCCAGCCAGAACTGCTGAGTCCACTACCCCTCCATAGCTGCAAAAATAGGTTTATACCAAAGTTTTCGACCTACAGGCCTCAGCTGTTCCATAAGCCAGGCAGTCAAGAAGCGGCAGTGAGCCAGGCGTGGTGGTGCAAGCCTTTAATCCCAGCACTGGGGAGGCAGAGGCAAGCAGATGTCTTTGAGTCCAGGACAGCTAGGGCTTGTTACCCAGGGAAGCCCTGTATGGAAAACCAAAAAAAAAAAAAAAAAAAAGAGCTGGAGAGATGGCTCAGTGGTTAAGACTGCCCTTCTGAGGTCCTGAGTTCAATTCCCAGCACCCACATGGCGGCCCCCTACCGCCTGGTGCTGTCTTCTGGGATGGAGATGGAGATGTATATACAGACAAAGTAACCAAATCCATTAAATAAATGAATCTTGTAAAATAGAAAAGAAAAATCTAGCAGCTCTGCCATTCTACTTTTGTTGTTGTTGGTTGGTTGGTTTTTTTTTTTTTTTTTTCGAGTCAGGGTTTCCCTGTGTAGCCCTGGCTGTCCTGGACTCACTTTGTAGACCAGGCTGGCCTCCAATTCACAGAGATCTGCCTGCCTCTGCCTCCCAGTGCTGGGATTAAAGGTGTGCAGCACCACGCCCCGCTGCCCTTCTACTTTCTAATCTCTCTAGAATGCCTCCTTCCCTGTACCACTAGATCCATGTTCATCTCTTCCCTCCCACCGCAAAGCTCTGAGAGATAGCAGTACCAGCCAACCACATTTTCTTCCCTAACAATTTCAGTGGCTCCCTAGAATGTAATGAAGGCTCTTGTGGCCCCCAAGTGACACTTCTGTTCCAGATTTTCCTCCAACCTCACTGGGCTTCTGTTCAGAGCCAAGAAGCCCTCTCTGTCCCCGTGTCTTTGAATGGCTAACTTCCTCTATCTTAGATCCAGATTGATCCCCCTTCCTCTGATTCCTAAGAGTGTGTGTTACAGACAGGCACCACAAAGCTTGGCTTTCCCAGTGAATTTTTTGTTTGTGTGTTTGTTTTTCGAGACAGAGTTTCTCTGCATGTATCCTTGGCTGTCCTGGACTCATTTTGTAGACCAGGTTGGCCTTGAATTCACAGAGATCCACCTGCCTCTGCCTCCCAAGTGCTGGGATTAAAGGCGTGGGCCACCACATCCAGCTTTCCGGTGAATTGTTTTTTTTTTTTTTTTTTTGGTTTTTCGAGACAGGGTTTCTCTGTATAACAGCTCTGGCTGTCCTAGACTCACTTTGTAGACCAGGCTGGCCTCGAACTCACAGAGATCCGCCTACCTCTGCCTCCCAAGTGCTGGGATTAAAGGCGTGCGCCACCAACACCCGGCATTCCGGTGAATTTTTACACTCCACTTACTAAGCATCTTCTGCAGAATCTTCCCTGAGCCTTCAAACAGATTCATCAGCGATGCCCAGAACTGAAGGCGTTGGTCATCACACTTCCTGCGCATGATTGCTCATGGGTCTGTTTCTCTCAGTAAACTGTGAGGTCTCACAGGTTGGCAACTGTGTGACTCATCTCTCACCCCAAGTGACAGCACAGGTCCTTACTCATAACCAGCACTCACTGCTAGCCAGGCAGACTGGCCGGCATCTTCACCATTCTCAGCCTCTGCTGCGGCCCAGAGAAGTGACAGCAAGGTCCCATGTTCCCTTCAACTCCTGGGAGCTCACTCACGGGCTATAGAGGCTGATGGCCCTGGAGGCTGAGGGTGTGGGCAAATAGGAGAGGCCTGCAGCTGTCTTGCTGAAAGTTTCTCTTTCTATGGCTGTGACCCCAGCAGACGTGCGGCCCAGCACAAGCCTCTTTCTCTTTCTTGTTTTTCATTAAACACTGGACTCCTTAAGGAATGCTTTCCAAGAAAACTGTTTGAGGCTAACTCTGTGACAGAAATTGGTGACGGCACAAGAGGGAGTTTTTTTATATAGTAAGAGTGTCCCTGGCTAAAGAATGTGAGAACTAGAGGCAGGCGGATCATTGTGAGTTCGAGGCCAGCCTGGTCTACAAAGCGAGTCCAGGACAGCCAGAGCTGTTACACAGAGAAACGCTGTCTCAAAACAAAAAACAAAACAAAACAAAGAAAAAAAAAAGAATGTGAGAACTGGGGTTGAAGAGCTAGCTCATCGGTTAAGAGCACTGGTTGCTCTTCCAAAGGACCTGGGTTCAAATCCCAGCCCCCACATTGCAGTTCACAGCTGTCTGTAATTGCTGGGCATGATGTTGAACACCTTTAATCCCAGCACTTGGGAGGCAGAGACAGGCAGATCTCTGTGAGTTCAAGGCTAGCCTAGTCTACAAATCAGTGAGTCCAAGGACAGCCAAGGCTGATACACAGAGAAACCCTGTCTCAAGAAAAAAAAAAAAAAAAAGAATGTGAGAGCTGTTAGCAACACTCTGCTTGCTTTTGATGTGGCTAGCATCTAGCTATGCAGCTCCCAAGTGTTAGGATTATATGTATGAACCACCATGCCTAGATGCCTAGCTTGATGCTCTCCCCACTACAAGACACTTTCAGCCTGGCTGTGGTGGGTCATGCCTTTAATTCCAGTACTCTGGAGGCTGACCCAGGCAGATGTAGCCTGGCTGTCCTGGAACTCTCTATATAGACCAGGGTGGCCTTGAACTCACAGAGATCCTCCTGTCTCTGCCTCCCAAGCAGTAGGATCCAAGGAATGAACCACTCCACCCAGTTTCAGGATTATTATTTATAATGACACTACTAACATCCTGCAAGGGAAAGTGACTGGCTGAGCCGTGGCCACACATATTAAAAGCAAAGGCCTGTAGACTTGGAGTCACTCTCACAGGGCCATGAGGCAATAATTACAACCATAACACATGGGGCTCTGCACTTTTCTTTATTTGGAGATGGGGAGATGGTTGAGGGAGAGAGGATTTTGGATTGGGACTTATGTAGCCCAGGCTAGCCCCATGCAGCCAAGGCTTGCTGGGAACACCTGATCCTTCTGCCTTTACTTCTCAAACATGGGAATTATAGATACATGCAACCACCCCTGGCTAAGGGTTTTCTTTTCTTTTTTTTTGGGGGGGGGCGGTTTTGAGACAGGGTTTCTCTGGTTAGTTCTGGCTGTCCTGAACTCTTTGTATACCAGGCTGGCCTTGAACTCACAGAGATCCACCTGCCTCTGCCTCCTGAGTGCTGGGATTAAAGGGGTGTGCCACCACTGCCCAGCATGAATCCTTTTCTAATAACCTGTGGCCATGGAGGGACTTTAGTTACTTCTTGGAAAATTTGATTAGATGACATGAAATGTTTCTCTCAAAGTCTCGATTTATTTTGAGATGGTGTCTCAGTATGTTGTTCAGGCTGCTTTCAACTCTGGACACTCAAATCCTAACCTCTTACATAGATGGGATTAAACATTTCATAAATTTAGTATGTACTGTATCTCAAGTTCATTACACGCTAGAAATTATGGGTTCTAAGGGAATTCCAGAGCAAGAAGTATTGCATCTGCCTGGCTTATCAAAGAGTGAAGACTATCCCCTCTTTCAGCTATCTATTTACCACCCTTTTCTGCCCCTCTGGCTCTCTACAACATGGACATATTACCTGACCAATCTGTGCTTCCGCCACCAGTGAGGACCAGGATTTACAGACAAAGGACTTTCTTCATAAGACCAGAGACAGAAGTGTCAGCAACCATGGCTCAGATTTTAATTTAAGTCCCACTGAGAATTCAATCAACTAGTTAGGAAGGCTTCACTCTGTTTACTCCATCCCCTGGAGATGACTATGTCCTTTAGGGTGCCATCTTAGGGAGTAGATATGAGGAGGAGATAATTAGGTTTTTGCTATTGTTTTCTTTTTTCCTGCCAAGACAAGTCATTGAATCTACAGCTTTAAGAATGGTAGGCAAGCCGGGCGGTGGTGGCACACACCTTTAATCCCAGCACTTGGGAGGCAGAGAGAGACAAGTGGATCTTTGTGAGTTCAAGGCCAACCTGGTCTACAAAGTGAGTCCAGGACAGCCAGGGCTACACAGAGAAACCCTGTCTCAAGAAAAAAAAAAAAAAGAATGCTAGGCAGAGCCGGGTGGTGGTGGCGGCAGCAGCAGGGGTGGCGCACGCCTTTAGTTCCAGCACTTGGGAGGCAGAGGCAGGCGGATCTTTGTGAGTTGGAGGCCAGCCTGGTCTACAGTGAGTCCAGGATAGCCAGGACTATTACACAGAGAAACCCTGTCTTGAAAAACCAGAAAACCAAACAAACAAAAGAATGCTAGGCAAGCATTCTACCACAGAGCTACTACTGCCCAGCCCAAGAGGTAATTTTTTGTTTGGTTGGTTGGTTGTTTTTGGTTTTTCAGACAAAATCTTGACTCATGCCAATCCTCCTGCCTCAGCCTTTCAAATACTCAGATTCAGGTTATTCCATTACATCTAGCTTGGGAAAGGAGTTGTTTTCAGTTTTTAGGTGGGTCTCATGTATCCCAAGCTGGTCTTGAACTCTCTGAGGTAAAAGGTGACTTTGAATTCCTGTTCTTCTCCCCTCCCCATCCCCCGGGTACTGAATGCTGAGATTACAGACTTTCACCACCATACCAGCTATGAAGGAAAGTGTTTGCTTTTCCTTTGGATGCAAAGTTCAAGTTTTCACTTTGTAGTTCAGGCTGTACTGAAATTTACTGTATAGGCAAGGCTGTCTCAGAACTCATTATGCAGTCCAGCATGGCCTGAGTCTGATGATAATCTGCCTGCCTCAGCTTCTCTTAGCTGAGATTACAGGCTATATCTATCATGTCTGCCAAGAACAGGGTTTTGATATGTCAGATACTTATAAGGTGTCCTGGAAGGACAGTTTGCATTAGCCAGATGAATTAAGTTATTTAAGAAATTTACCGCCGGGCGTTGGTGGTGCACGCCTTTAATTCCAGCGCTTGGGAGGCAGAAGCAGGTGGATTTCTGTGAGTTCGAGGCCAGCCTGGTCTACAAAGTGAGTCCAGGACAGCCAGAGATACACAGAGAAACCCTGTCTCGAAAAACCAAAAAAACAAAATAAAAAAAAAGAAATTTACCCTGTGCATGGTGGTACACACTTGTAATCATAACATTTGGGAGGCGAGACAGAAGCATTAGAAGTTCAAAGTCATATATATATATGAATATTACATATAGAGGTCAAGGTCAGCCTGGGCTACATGAAACCTGTCCACTTATTTACTTATTTATTATTTTGGTCTTTTGAGACAGGGTTTTTTCTGTATAGCCCTGGCTGGCCTCTACCTCAGAGATCTGCCTGCTTCTGTCTCCTGAGTATTGGGATTAAAGGCATACACCACTACCAACCGGCAGAGCCTGTCCTGTAAAATAAAAAGGGGGGGGTTCTATTTATGTGCAGGGTTCCTATGTTTGTTCAAGGTTGTGTGAGCTTATGTGTGCTGCATGTGTGCACCTGCCCATGCAGGGCAACAGGATCAGAACGGGCAGCTGTGAAGCACATGATGTGGGCACTTTGGGAACTGAAACAGGTAATAAGTGCTCTTAGCCACTGAGCCATCTCTCTAACCCAAAACCTGTCTTAAAGCAAATAAACAAAAATGTTTTAGCTAGGTGTGGTGAAGCATGCCATAATCCCAGAACTTGAGAGGTAGAGGCAAGAGAATCAGGAGTTCAAGGCAAGCCTTGACTACACAGTGAGTTCTAGGCCAGCCAGGGCTTCGTGAGACATTGCTCAAGTAAAAAAAAAGCAAACAAACAAAAAAAAAGAACAAAACTGTCTGCTAAGCTTCTGCCCGCTCCCCAGTATGAGAACAATACATTGTACATGAGTTCCAGCTGAGCCAAAAGAGAAGTTGAGACCATCTCTGCAACATTAGACACTCTACCCATATGCCGATTCCAGAGTCCAGGCTCTGGCAAGCATAAGGGTGTGTGCTTATAGTCCCAGCACTTGGAAGGCCGAAGCTAGAGGATTTTGAGTTCAAGATCAGCCTGCGCTACACAGAGTTCCAGGTCAGCCTGGGCTACATAATGAGACCCTGTCTCAAGAAAAGAAAAGGAAAGCCCACAAGATGGCTCAGCAATAAAGGCACTTGCCACCAAGCCTGACAGATGCCCCAAGGCTGACCCCTGGAACCCACAGCAAAAAGAAGAGAAAGCAGCTCCCGAAAGTTGTCCTCTAACCTTCACTGGCAGGTGTGTGGCCCCTGCAAATAAATCCGTGTAATTAGAAATATGGAAAAGAAGAAAAGGAAGGGAGAAGGAAGAGAAGGGGAAAAGGCAAGGTGAGGCCCAAGCTCTACTGACTGTGTCACATTGTTTTCTGACGGTAACCGCTCCTGTGCTGCCAGGGAAGAGACCTACAGTCCACAGTGTTAACAAGGCAGGCTACATGCTTTATGGAATGCATGCCATCCAACGTCTATTTTGTCAGAAGGCTTTTCAGATAGAGAAAGTCTGAGTCACGATAGCGGTTCGTAGCAGTCTTTGAGGATGGCTATTCTGCCTGGGTTTGTTTTCATTTCTCTCTTAATTATCAAGGACATTCTGACATTTAAACACATGGGAAAGAAGTGCTGGGCCAGTGAGATGACTCATTGGGTAAAGGTGCTTGCCACCGAGAATGAAAACCTGAATTTGATTCCCAGGACCCGCATGATGGAAAGAGAGAACCAGCTCATGCGGGTTGTCCTCTGGCCTTCACAGGCACACTTTGGCAACATGTGTTCTCTTCCCCCGATGCACACACAAAATAAAACTAAATGTAATAAAAGGAACACGATTCTGGGCCAGCTGTGTTGACTTATACCTGTAATCCTAGTTGAAGCAGGAGGATTGCCACAATTTTTCGGACATTGTGGATTACATTACACAGTTTGAGGTCAGCCTAAGCTATAAGGCAAGATCTCAGTTGGCGGGTGTGGTGGCTCACACCTTTAATCCCAGCACCTGGGAGGCAGAGGCAGGAGGATCTCTGAGTTTGAGGCCAGCCTGGTCTACAGAGTGAGTCCAGGACAGCCAGGGCTCTGATATAGAGAAATCCTGTCTTGAAAAAAAAAATCCTGTCTTAGAGAGAGAGATGGAGGAGAGGTTTCTCATTGCTGTTGGGACCCTCCTCACAGTCTATATAGGCCTGTTACCCCTTCATTTCATTTCCAGTGGAGTATGAGACTTTGCTCTTGGCCTACACACAGAAGTCTGCCAAGGCTAAGCAAGGCTGGCTCCCCTATTTTTATTTTTTTTACTTTTTGAGTCAGGATCTCATGTCACTCAGACTGGCCTGGAACTTGATATGTAGACAAGGATGACCTTGAACTCCTGGTCCTCTTCCACCCAGAATGCTGACGATAGCGCCCCATCCCCCCCCCCCCCCCCGCCCCTGGTTAATGTGGTACTGGGGATGGAATCCAGCTCTTCTTCCAACTGAGCTGCATTCCCAGTCCCACTCTGGACTCTCCGGAATGAGACAGAGTGATAACTACAAAGGGTGACAATTCAGAACACAGAGAAGCACAGGCTCACCTTTGAGTGTTCCCAGGATACCTGGGGATAACACCAGACCAGAGCAGACCAGATCCTAAGCAACCTCTGTTAAAGGTGCTTACAGTTGCTTAGGAGCATGTCAGGCAAGAAAGACCTGCTTGCTGAAGTCATTCCTCCCCCGCCCCCACCTGGCTAAAAATACAACCCGAGAGTCACTGGATAGTAACAAAGCCGTAGGAAAAACCCTAACGTTTGTTGAGCAGAGTGTAGTACGCTGTCAATTAGCTACGGGTTTGGTTTGCAAACACTCTCAGTGCTTAACTCGCCCAGAGGAGGACTTGGAGGAAAGAGGAAACAGAATGTCAGAGAATTAGGGAGCAGACTGGTGTCCCTCCCAGGAAAGTGCCAGAGAAAGAGCTCAGGACCCAGCACCCAATCAGAATCACACAATTACCATCCATGTCCAGCAGAGGCACCAGCATCCTGATGGGTTCACACGGAGACTCTCTCTCTCTATATCCCCTGGATCCTCCAGCAGCCACCAGAGTTACACTGTCTCCTTTGGGTTGGAGTCGGCTGTGGGTAATTACAGCTCTAAACTCCAGTTCGTGGGTACAGAATCTACTAGAAGCAGAGCGTTGAGCTTTCCAAAAGAATGCACATCAAGTCGGGTTCTAGAAGGTAATCTATGCAGGGAAGCTAAAATTCAAGAGGTAGAAAAAAAAAAAAAACAAAAAAACCAAAAACACCAGCTAGAACTGAACAGTTGAACATTCAACTGTGGACCTCAGAGAGCAGCTGGTGGTGACAGAGGTGGGTGGCAGTCTAGGGAGTGAGCTGAGTCCTTTGCTCTAATTCTTTGAAACATAAAGCAGCCCCAGCAAAAGGCAGTCAGTTTAGTTTCACAACAGATCTGGACCTGAGTTCCAAGGCCTATGACAGTAAGTCAGAAGTTGGGTATGGCAGCTGTGCCTCTAATGCCAGCACATGGGAGCCTAAGGTGGGAAAGTCTTTAAATGGCAGCTAGTTGGAACTACATAAAAGAGACCCTCTCTCATTAAAAACCAAATAAGCTGGTGCTGGAGAGATGGCTCAGCAGTTAAGAGCATGAACTGCTCTTCCAAAAGAACGGAGTTCGGTTCCCAGCATCGGCAGCTCACAACTGTAACTCCCAGATCTGACACTCTCACACAGACATACATGCATGCAAAACATCAATGCACATAAAATGGAAATAAATAAATACACATTTTTTTGTTTTGTTTTGTTTTTCAAGACAAGATTTTTCTGTGTATCCTTGGCTGTTCTGGACTCACTCTGTAGACCAGGCTAGCCTCAAACTCACAGATTCACCTGCCTCTGCCTCCTGAGTGCTGGGATTAAAAGTGTGTGCCACCACGGCTGGCATAAATAAATCTAAAAAAAAAAAAAACCAAACAAACCCAAATAAGCTGTCTCAAAAACAAAACAAAATAAAACAAACAAAAACCCCCAAATAAACAAATATAGAAAATATGGATTACAGTGATGATTGAAGCTGGGGCTTCACACATACCAGGCAAACACTCAACCATTGAGCTATATCCACAGCTCTCTTTGTTGCTGTTGTTTTTTTTAACCTATTTATTTGTAAAAATAGCAAGAAAACATTATTCAAAAGCAAAGTGATAATACAGATCAGAAATATACTGCAAGCGAGGAGCAGGCCACCTGAGTAAGAAAATACTCAAGAGTCCTTTTAAATTTATTTAATTTTTTTGAGACAAGGTCTCATTGGAACTTGTTGTGTAGACAAGGCTGGCCTTGAATTCCTAGAATCCCACCTGTCTCTGCACCACAAATGCTGGGATTAAAGGTGTGCTCCTCTTTTAGGTTTCTATGCTCATGTTTTTAGGGAGGAAAAGTTGCCTTCACGTACCCAGCAGCTTATAGTAGGGCATTCAACACATGAATGGAGAAAGAACAAGTATGAGAGAGGAAAAGCCAAACAGAGACAAGGAAGATACATATATTGCTACCTTATTGTGCTGAATACCAGGAGAGTAGACTTGAGAGGCAGGAAAGCAGAGTAGTTAAAGACAGGGCCAGCCTGGCAGTCCAAACTGCCTCTCTCTGCTACTGAGGACGTTGTCCTGATTAGCTTTAGCCGTCGACTTGGCATAACCTAGACACCGCCGAGGAGGGCCTGCTTTAGGGACTGCCCAGATCAGATTGGCCTGTGGGCATTCTGTGGGGGACTGTCCTGCTTGTTAATTGATACAGGAGGACCCAGTCCACTGTGGGTGGCACTATTCTACGGACAAGTGTCCTGGGCTGTCTAAAAGAGCTGGCTCGGCATGAGTCTTCGTGGTCCGGGAATGTTCCACTCCTCCATGGTTCCTGCTATAGTTCCTTGCCTGTACACGAGTTTCTTGGTCAGAGGCAATATGTGTGGAACAACAGGTACGTCTGGCTGCAAGTTCCTGCCCTGACGTCCTTCAATGATGGGCTGTAACTGATAAGCTGAAATAAGCCCCGCTCTCTCCCTTTTTGCTTTTGGTATGAGCATTATGTCACAGCGATGAGTGAAAGGTGGGGAGGTGTGACATGGGTCTAGTTCCTGCGCTTCAGTGGTCTCCTCTATAGAATGAGCACTGCCATAGTATTGGCCTTGAAGGAGGTTAACAAGAGTTTTTATCATATATAAGGTAATGTAGGACAGTGCCTAGGATATAGCAAGCAAAGGCTTAGTAAATATTAGTTATTACTATTGTTTCTGAGAAATAAAGTGAAGAATGTATCCCTATAAGGAAAAAAAAAACAAGATGCTATTATATCATTTTTTAAAAAAGATTTATTTATTATGTATACAGTGTTCTGTCTGCAGGTATATCTGCAGACCAGAAGAGGGCACCGGGTTTCATTATGGATGGTTGTGAGCCACCATGTGGTTGCTGGGAATTGAACTCGTGACCTCTTGAAGAGCAGCCAGTGCTCTTAATGGCTGAGCCATCTCTCCAGCCCAAGATGCTATTATATCAAACAGAACTCTGCTATATCCTTTCAGTCCCAGCTGATGGCCAAGGACAGGGTCGTCATCACAGGCTACAGCACGCAATGTCCTCACCTTTTCGGTGCCGTGGCAGCAGCCTTATACATCCATCTCAGCCATGAGAACAGAGAGATATTAACATTAAAAGGACCATGGTGTAGCCAGGTATGATGATGCTGTGAGTACCTTCAGCAGCTGGGATGCCGAATCCAAGACCAACCTGCCGTATGCGGAAAGGCCTGGTTGCCAACAAACAAAAATGACAGCAGAAATGTATTCAGTGTTTGGTGATTGAATATAACACAGCAGATGTATCTATATATGAAAAAAAAATATGTGCTAACAAGTGAGATCATGGCTCTGAAAAGAGAGACCATGCCAGATAGGAAAAGGCAGCGGGATTGTAGAATCAGGCAGCATTGGTTTTGAGCCTTAGCTCTGTCTCTTTTGAAGTCATGTGGCTTAGGGGTGTAATTTAAACTCTTCACAGTTTCTTCCCAGGGAAATAGGAATAATATTGGCTGGCAAATCTAAGTGAGATGATTCAGGTTAGTACCAGTACCTACTGTGAGTTCCCAGAGTGACTAGCCTCTCATCCTGTGGCCTTCAGCACTGTTAGCAAAGGATTTGTGGCGTCATCACTTTGCTGCCTAGCAGGTTGGACACAGGGAAGAATACTGGGTAACCAAAGGCGGTTGGTGTACTGTGGCTATTAAAGGAGAAACAGGGAAGGCAAGTGGTCCTGTTCAACTGGAATGGAAGAGAACACTGGGAAGCTGACCTTACCTTCCCGACCAAGGTTAGTCTTTCTTCTGCAGGCGTGCTGAGACTTCATATGATTCTGAGCAGGGTAATGATGGGTTCAATTCCAGCAGCAGGAGAAATGTTCTAGCTATTTGTGCAGGATGGGCTGGGAGAGTGGGCCAGAATAGAAGGGATAGAGGGGAATGAACCTCTTCTGAAGTTTTCCTCATACTTCTAACTAAGGGGTGGAAAAGGTAGAGGTGGCATGAGGAGAAACAAGGATAGGAGGAACATTGGCAAGACGGAGTTCATGGTGTTGTATAGGAAGGTGGACTGCTGGCAGTCAGCAGCCAGCCTTCTCTACAGAGTGAATTCTAGCCAAAGCAAGGTTATACACAGTGAGACCTTGTATAAAAAAGAAGAGGAGGAGGAGGAAGGGGAAAAGCAGGGCCTCGTGGCACAACCTGTAATCCCAAATCCTAGCTATTTAGGAGCCTGAGCCAAGAGGGTTGCAAACTGAAGGCATACTTGGCTCCAGAGTAAATTCAAGCCCAGTCTGGGTAATTTAGTGAAAAAAAAACTTTCTCAAAATAATAAGTCTTAAAAACAAAACAAAACAACAATAAAAACCCTTGTTATTAAAAAAAAAAAAAAAGGATTTGGAGTGTAGCTCAGCAGTAGGGTCCTTGCCTAGCATGATCAAGGCCCTTAGGTTCAAGCTCCAGTACCACAAAGAATGTATTTCCTGTTCATTTCCCAAATAACATCAAGCTCACCTCTCTTAAGAAGGCTTTTTGACTGCTTCCCTTTATCTTGTTTAGACATCTGTATTGGTATTATTTTGTTTTTTGAGAGGGAATCTCATGTAGCCTAGACTGGCCTTGAACTCACACTATGCAGCCAAGGATAGCCTTGGATTTCTAGTCGCCCTGATCCTGGGATTACAGATGTGCAATCCCACACCTGTTTTATACAGTGCTGGGAATCAAACTCAAGGTGTCATGCAGGCCAGGCAAACATTATATCAACCGAGCTCATCCCTGGCTCAGCCCCGCTAAGGTGCAAGCCTTGTGAGGCCTCTCAGCAGTAATGAATGATCATCAGGAAATACTTGGAAATGAGATCTTTATACTTATGTATGTTCATACTACTGCATAGCTGTAATAGTTGAGAATAGATAGTTGGGTCAGCCACCTAAGATGGGAGTATAAAGTCAAATGAACCTTGAAGGGGCTGATAGGTTAATATAAGTTAGATTTAGTGAATACCTAAGTTTCTGATACAGTCTCTTTTTTTTTTTTTTTTTTTGGTTTTTCGAGACAGAGTTTCTCTGTTTAACAGCTCTGGCTGTCCTGGACTCGCCTTGTAGACCAGGCTGGCCTCGAGCTCGCAAAGATCCGCCTGCCTCTGCCTCCCAAGTGCTGGGATTAAAGGCATGCGCCACCACCGCCCGGCTTGATACAGTCTCTTAATTCGGGGCATGAAGATCAACTGCTGTGAGCAATTAGCTTATCAGCTTATGGAAGAAGTCAGGTGAAATGAGGGGAGTCTCTTTGGACTGAAAAACAAGGTTGAAGCCAGGTGAAACAAGGAAAGACCTGGCATTTATGACCTGGCATTGCTTTCAACTGCTAAGTGGGCAGAGCCCAAATTAAGCTGAAGCAGGTGGAACAAGGAGTGATCCTATTTAAGGACAAGTGGATGACACCAGAGAGCTGCGTGCTAAGGGCCCCCGATATGAGAGAGCTCCGAGAGTCCTGCTGGAGAAAGTTCTGGTAGACCAATGGCCAGATCTCCCTGAGGCAGAAGGAAGCTGGTGAGCAGAGAAAGCCTCGGCAAGACAGCAAAAGGCCAAGGACTAAACCCTGTGGCTCAGCTTTTGCCTAGAGGGGTTTGACCTGTCCGAACAGTGGCCTGAACGGAACTGTGGCCAGCTTTAAAGACTGAGGCAGAACGGCAGAGTTGCTGATACGAAGGAAGTAAGGTGGCCTACAGACGCTGAGGTCTCCCAGAGAGAAGAAAGCCTCAAGCCTTATTTAAAGTGAGACTTCGATAGCCAATTTACCCTGACGAACCTGCGTCTGAGAGATCCAGAAAAAGGACTGCTAAGTGCGTTAAAGAGTCTACCCCCGAGACTGGTTTCCTGACGACTGAGGACCTGCCCCAGAGACTGTATCATTCTAAAAGGGTATGAAAGTAGTTGTTATGATTATCAATAGGTTTAGTGGATAGGTTAAAGGGGTTGTAGGAATTTATAGGATTAATAGTTAAGAAATTGTTGGTGTTATAAGTGAATTTAGTAATAAATAAATAAGAGTTAAATAAATAATAATTTAAAAGTTCGGTTACAGAACCTGATTCATCAGCTGTCAATCCCACCCACATCTAAGGGGAGTGACCTAGCAGTCTGTGAGGGGGAAGAGGAGAGTGGAGATGAACACCTCAGAGAAACCACGGTCTATCTGAGTTTCAAGGAGGAAGGAAGGAAGGAGCTCAGAGTGAGCTAGCTGCAGAGAAGTTGAAGAAAAGGAGCTGAGTAGGTTTTGCCATTAGGAATACTTTGATTAAACCCGGCTGCGGAGTTGCACAGCACACACCTTTAATCTCAGCACTAGGGAGGCAGAGGCAGGCGGATCTCAGGTGTTCTCGGACAGCCTGATCTACATAATGAGTTCCAGGACAGCTAGGGCGGCACAAAGAGACCCTGTCTTGAAAGACAACAACTCACTCGGGAGGCAGAGGCAGGCGGATCTCTTTGAGTTGAGGCCAGCCTGGTCTACAAAGTGAGTCCAGGACAGCCAGGGTTACACAGAGAAACCCTGTCTCGAAAAACCAAAAGAAAAAAACAGAAAGACAACAACAAAAAGCACACAACAACAACAATAAAGGAACGCTCTGTGTCTTAGGTGAAAGGAAAAGCCAGAATGCAGGTTCATGGGAGTGAAGTGCGGTGGGTTTCAGGGCTGGGTACTAAACTCAGCATCTTGTTGACCATGTGCGGCCTCTCAGCTCCACCTCTCACCCCATGACAGTGGTGTGGGAGGCGGAGGAGGATCTGAGAAGGCATTATTAGTTCCATTGTTCAGGGTCGAGATGGCGGCTTAAGGTAGAAGCAGAAGTGTCTTTCCCCAAGTGAGTGTTCATTCCCTCACACCTACTCACCAGAGCCTAGCTGAGCTATTATTAAAATACTTTAACATGTGTGCATACACACATTAGAATACACACATACAACATAGTATCATGTTTGTTTTGTTTTGTTTTTTTCCTGGTGGTGGTTTGGAATTCTTTTCTCTTTTGTTAAAAGGGGAATAGTAAATGGGGACCAGGTGTACCCCTGGGCTCTGGGGAAGAGGCATGCAGGGAACCCCGGGGCTGGGTAGAAGAGTCCTGGAGTTTCCCATAATCCTTTGCAGGACACAGCAATGCTGGCAGATAAGGAGGTGAAGTGGGGATAGCGGGCCAAGGGGCTTGGGGCTCACTCTAACATGCACAGTCCAGTTGGCCCGCAAACCAGGTTGCTTTTGAAGAGCGACGTACGTATGAATAGACACAGCTACATGCACACATGCCGAGAAGGCTCTGCATTCCCAAGGGTGGGGATCTAGGCCTATTGGCCCCAAGACAGGAGTTGGCATGCCTTTGCCACCACGTGATTCTCTGAAATACTCCAGTGGTGGGGCCAGGCAGGTAAGTCTTCATTGGAATAGCTGCTTTGTCTTAAATGCTGCCAACCAGGTACCCAAGCCACTTTGAGTCAAATCCATGCGAGCTGGGGGTGCCTGTGTTGTGAATTTGCATGCGCGCAGCTGTGCATATGCTGGCGCAAGACTGCCTGGCTAGAGTCCAGTCTCTCCCCTCCAGGGCTCTGGGGTGTAGGGGTGCAGACAGAGGAGGGGCGAAGGGGCCCACAGAGACATCCTCTCCCCTACCCCAAGGGGTTCTGGCCTCCGGGATGGGGGAGGGGCCTCCCTTATCGCTCTGCCTCCATGGCAAGGTGGACCCTTGGTTGTGAGGTGGCCTGTTGGGGAGCCAGGGGAGGCCAGTCTGAAGTTGGGGAAGGAGGTGCGGGAGTCCATAGGGAGTCCATAGGGGCGGTGGTGGCTGGGCTGGTGGTGCTGTGGGCCCCCCTGGGGCGAGGCTGCAGTTGGCCAGCTGGGTGTTGAGAAGCTGCTAGTGGCATGGGGGAAGTGCGGTGGGGGTGATGTGGCCGACGTGGCCATTGGGCTCCCGCTGTCACCACCGTGGAAACTTTCAGAGGCCTTGAGATGGGAGAACATGGTGAGGGCATCGAGGAAGTTGGGGGGCGTGGCAGGGGTGTTGGCGGGAGTGCACATCATCTGGTGGTGTTGGCTGTAGGGGATGTTGGTCTCCTGGAAAAAGGCGCTGAGGGCTGTCTCGAACTGCTAGTGGGCCGCACAGCCTGCTGTCAGCACCAACTGGTTGATCATGACCTGGTGTTTGAGCTCCAGCATCCCTGTGCTCTCGCCTTATGCGTCCACCATTAGCGAGCCGCCCCGGCTAATACCATAGTATCAGGTTTAACATTAAAAGTATTCGTGGGCCAAGCGTGGTGTCACACGCCTTTAGTCCCAGCACTTGGGAAGCAGAGGCAGGCGGATCTCTGTGAGTTCAAGGCCATCCTGGTCTACAGAGTGAGTTCCAGGACAGCCAGGGCTGTTACACAAAGAAACCCTGTCTCAAAAAACCTAAAAAACCAAACCAAAACAAAACAAAAAGTATTCTTGTATATTTTTTAGGTAAGAGTGGCTAGACGGAAGCCAGGCTTCAGTCACTTGAAAGCTGTAGAAGACATTATCTGTATGTTCAGGGCGGCATCTGTGTGAGCAGAGACAGTGCCCCTTATCATATACCACAGACTGAGAGGGAGACAGCCGACAAAGCCCGTTCATTCTTTGAGGAACAGCTGGATGGTTCCACAAATATTCCGTCAAAAAGGAGTGTAGACTGGCGTGGTGGTGCACACCTTTGAGCCCTCGGTTTCTTTTGCTATAAAACAGAAAAACCAGGTGGATTCTGTGAGGATAAAGGAAACCATGAGAGTTCTTTGGGAAATGAGAAACTGCAGATGTGGGGCCCACACATCTGGGCAACATTCATTGCATGACTGCAAAATTCCAGTGAGGCACCTGGGTTGGTGTCTAAAATACACTGGGGTAGAAGAGAGAAGCCTCACTGTGCAGCCCTGGCTAGCCTGGAACTCACTAAGTAGACCAGGGCGGCCTCCAACTCACAGAAATCCACCTGCCTCTGACTGTTGTGTGCTGCAAGGACCCAATGACATGCTAAGTGAGGCCCTGTATTAGGTTAATTGTCTGTTTCCACCATCTTGAAAACTCTTAATGATGTTCAAAGGGAGAGACCTGGGTTTTCATTTTGCCCTGGGCCTCAGCAAATTACGGATCTGGTCTAACCTGTATGTCCATAGCCAAATCTATATTTAACCTCCCTGGGTGTCACGGTCTGTAATGAACTGAATTGAATCATTAGGAAAGAAATTGTTAGGGCAATCTACACATCTTCCTTTTTCACATCAGCAAAATCTGACAAGTTTAAGGGAGCCATGAATCCTCCCCAACTAACCAACTTTCTTTTTTTTTTTTAAACATTTATTTATTTATTATGTATACAGTATTTGCTCTACATATATGCCCGGGCAGATCTCAATGTAGATGGCTGTGAGCCACCATGTGGTTGCTGGGAATTGAACTCAGAACTTTGGGAAGAACAGCCAGTGCTCTTAACCTCTGAGCCACCTCTCCAGCCCCTAACCAACTTTCTATCTGACTTCCTGCACGGCCCACTTTTCTGGTTCTCTGTCTGGTGGCCGTTCCCCTGGCTGCGCTCTCCCTCCGGGGTAACACATTCTACTAAAGTGCCCATCTTTCCCACATCATCCCCTTCTGGTAATGACAGCTCCATCCTCCCAGATGTTCAGATCCAAACTTTTGTCTTTGTTTTTTTTTCTTTCTTTTAAAAAAAATTATTTTTTGTTTTTTCGAGACAGGGTTTCTCTGTATAACAGCTCTGGCTGTCCTGGACTCGCTTTGTAGACCAGGCTGGCCTCGAACTCACAGAGATCCGCCTGCCTCTGCCTCCCAAGTGCTGGGATTAAAGGTGTGCGCCACCACCGCCTGGCTTCCTTTTTATTTTTTGTTGTTTGTTTTTTGAGACAGGGTTTCTCTGTGTAGCCTCTAGTGTCTTTGAACTCACAGAAACCCACCTGCTACTGCCTCCTGGGGGCTAGGGTTAAAGGCATGTGCCACTGTCTTTTAAAAAACTGTAAACCACATAATGTCAGGGACTTCCTTTTTTTTTTTAGATTTCAAACAGGTCTTGCTGGTAGCCCAGGCTGGCCTTACACTCTTCACTCTCCTACTTCAGCTTTTGTTTTTTTTGTTTTTCAAGACAGGGTTTCTCTGTGTAACAGCCCTGGCTGTCCTGGACTTGCTTTGTAGACCAGGCTGGCCTTGAACTCAGAGATCCATCTGCCTCTGCCTCCCAAGTGCTGGGATTAAAGGCGTATGCCACCACACCCAGCCCTATTGTCATTCATTAATGCCTAGCTCACAAAAGCTGAAGTATAGCCCTGTCTCGAAAAACCTAAAAAAAAAAAAAAAATGTTAAGGAAATCACAGCAGCTGAACATCCCTCATTCCAGGCAGTTGTCCCCACACAGAGGTGAGGGCACAAACAGGTGCCTCAGGATTGGTACTTGCCCATCCTGCCAAGAGTTTGTGGCCTATCTAAGACCAACAATCAATAAATGGGACCTTATGAAACTCAAAGCTTTTGTAAGGCCAAGGACACTATCAATAGAATAAAATGGCAGCCTACAGATTGGGAAGAGATCTTCACCAACCCGATTTCTGACAGGGGGGCTAATATCCAAAATTTATAGAGAACACGAGAAATTAAATACTAACAAACCAAATAATCCAATAAAGAAATGGGGTACAGAGCTAAACCAAGAATTCACAAAAGAGGAATCTCTAATGGGTGAGAGACACTTGAAGAAATGTCATCAGGGAAATGCAACTCAAGACAACTCTGAGATTCCACACCTGTCAGAGTGGCTAAGATCAAAAACTCAAATGACAGCACATGTTGGCAAGGGTGTAGAGAAAGGGGAACACACCTCCATTGTTGGTGGGAGTGCAAACTTGTACAACCACTTTGGAAATCATTCTGGCAATATCTCAGAAAACTGGGAATAGTTCTGCCTCAGGATCCAGCCATACCACTCCTGGGCATATATCCAAAAGATTCTTCACCAAACTAACCACAAGGACATCAACTCAACTATGTTCATAGCAGCTTTATTTGTAATAGCTAGAAACTGGAAACAACCCAGATGTCCTTCAACAGAAGAATGGATAAAAAAAAAAAAAAAAACTGTGGAACATTTACACAATGGAATACTACTCAGCTATCAAAAACAAGGAAATCATGCAAATTGCAACCAAATGGATAGATCTAGAAAGCTCATCCTGAGTAAGCTAACCCAGACCCAGAAAGATACACATGGCATATATTCACTTTTAACTGGACATTAGCCATATATTACAGGATAACTATACTACAACCCACAGACCCAAAGGAGCAGGAACCTAGCATAATTATCCTATGAGAACCCAGAAGCAGATCAAAACAGATGCTGAGACACATAGCCAAACATTAGGTGGAGGTCTGGGAGTCCTATATGAGAGGGAGGATGAACAGAGAGACCTGGAGGGGACAAGAACAACACATGAAGATCAACAGAACCAACCAACCTAGGGTCCTAGAGGCTTACAGAGACTGATACACTAACCAAAACAAACAAACAAACAAAAAACAAAAAAAAACTTAGACTAGACCTAGACCCGATACATATATAGATAATAGGCAACTTGGTCTTCATACAGATCCCTTAGTCTCAGTCATGGACTCTGTTGCCTGTTAGTGGGACACCTTACCATAGCTGTGCTGCCATGTCAGGCTCCAGAGCAAGAGGAAGCTCTTAGCCCTCATGTGAGCAATGAACTGAGGCGGGTGAATATGGGGGAGCCCCCTCCCCCAGGAGAAGGTTAGGAATGAGAGGAGGAAGAGAGTGGGAGAGAGGGGGCTGTGATCAGGCTGTAACTTGAATAAATAAATGTTTGGGGGGAGGGAAGAATTTGTGGCCTAGACGGAGTGTTTATGCACACATGAATACATCTCTAGAATAAGGCAGCTTTTGTTAAAAAAAAAAAAAGATCTGGCCTTATAGGTGGAATGGTTAGCCTCTCACGTTCTGGTAATAGAGCTAGACACAGAGGGCTTGCAAAATAGCAGCATAGCTATTTCTGTCTCAAATTCCCGCTCTTGACTACTTATCACACCAGACACCTTGCCTGACTTCCAATCTAGTTCCCTCCAAAGTGTGTCCACTGGTCCCCTCCACCCAGCATCACCCTCAATTTCTTGTTAATTTGAGACCCCACCCTCCAGAGTCTCTCTTTATACTGCTTCTAGATACAAGGAAAGTGAAGGAGTGGCAGAGAATGGCCTTGGGGACTTGTCACAGGGCATAGAGGATCTAAGCTCTATTTCCTTCCAATAAAGATGTGTGTCCGTGGGCTGGCAATATGGCTCAGTTGGTAGAGTACTTGGCTGACATTCATGACACCCAAGGTTCCATCTCCAGCACCAGATAAGCTGGGCATGGTGGCGCCCACCTGTAATTCCAGTACTCCTGGCATTGGGAGGGGGAGGCAGAAGGGTCAGGTGTTCAAAACTCAACTTCAGTTACATAGTGAGTTCAAGGCCAACCTGGGATACAAGAGACCCTGATTTTAACAAACTATTGTCCTCTAAGAGCTCAGGGCCTATATTACTCACCTCTGTAGCCTGACAATTTTGCTCAGAAGGTAGCACAGAGAGGACATCCTGTCCAGTCTGCTATGTCCCTGAACAGCTGTCAAGAGCTCTGGGAAAAATCTGATTTAGCAGAAGTCCTGCCATCCTCTGAATGTGTTCTCAGAAAGATAGTTTTATTGGACTATCACCCAATATTAAGAAAGAAAACATTCTAGGACTAGACATGGTGGCACATGACTTTAATGTCAGCATTCAGGAGACAGAGGCAGGTGGAGCTCTGTGAGTTCAAGGCCAGCCTGGTCTACAAAGTGAGTCCAGAACAGCCAGGGCTATGTAGAGAGACCCTGTCTCCAAAAACAAAACAAAACAACCCAAGAAACCCCAAAACCCAGAAAAATCCAAAACAAAGCCCCAAAATAAAAAAAAAAAAACAAGCAAAAAGGTCACAATATTTAAAATCCTGGTCTAGATTACAAAACATAATTTTCAAAATTATATTGAAGTATTTAATCCTATATACGAAAATCCAAAAAAAAATCTAAGAGGTAGATTAGAATATCCCTGTTATTAATCTCCATGAGGTCTCTCTGGAGTTATCTGAATTTTCAGTAGTTTACTTGAGAGAAAGATCAAGGGACTAAGAAACAGAATGAATTATAAGACTTGCCTGTTTCCAACAAAGGTACATTTTAGTGGCAGGGACTTGGGTGTTTGCTGTATCATTCCCAGTGCTTTTCAGAATGTTTAAAAACGTATTCCTTGGGGCTGGAGAGATGGCTCACCAGTTAAGAGCAGTAGCTGTTCTTCCTAAGGATCTGGGTTCAAATTCCAGCAACCACATGGCAGTTCACAAGTGTCTGTAATGATTAGGTGTGGTGGCGCATACCTTTAATCCCAATACTCGGGAGGCAGAGGCAGGAGGATCTCTGTGAGTTCAAGGCCAGCCTGGTCTACAGAGGGAGTTCCAGGACACAAAGAAATTCTGTCTCAAAAAACTAAAAAACTCATCCCTCAGCTATCATGGTGCCTGGCATATGCAATCGTAGCACTCAGGAAGCTGAGGTAGGAGGATTGTGAGTTGAGGTCTGCCTAGGCTGTGTAAGGGGATCCTGTCTCAAAGCAAACAAGAAGAATAAAAAAGGGAACTAGAGTTTGGCAGATCAAGCTAGAGTTTAAACTCACTACAAAACTCTTAAGTACCCCCACACTCAGCTGATTACCACCTAGTACATATGTACAAAAAGAGAAAGAAGGTGGCAGGAGAGGCAGAGGGAGAAGGAGAGGGAGGGGCAAAGGCTCTCATGTAGCCCAGGCTGGCCCCTAACTCCATATGTAGATGAGGCTACCCATAAACTTCTGACCCTTCTTGCCTGTACCTTCCAAGTGCCAGGATAACAGTGTCTGTCCTTGTGCTGGGCCCATATTTTTTTTTTTTCGAGACAGGGTTTCTCTGTGTAACCCTGGCTGTCCTGGACTCACTTTGTAGACCAGGCTGGCCTCGAACTCACAGAGATCCGCCTGCCTCTGCCTCCCAAGTGCTGGGATTAAAGGCGTGCGCCACCACGCCTGGCCGGGCCCATATTTTTATTAGTAATAAATCAGCTAACATTGAGGTTCAGTTTGATAGATACCAAAGGTACCACTTATCAGTGTGCCAGGCATGTGGATGATGGCTTCCATGGCTGAGTAGATCTGACATCCCTGGGAATCCACAAAGCCATGCTACTGTCTTCCTGCTCCAGGTCTGCACTGGCTCTGGAACTCAGCCCTTTCTTCTCTCAGTCTAGCTCCAGAACACAATGGGGCCTGTGTCTCTTGACCTTGGTCTCCACATTCCCTACTTGGCAGACTCATGGACCCCTGTGCCTACTCTCTTCATCAGTCTGCTTATCCCCTGGAGATAGAACAGTTACTTTGATTTCAACTTCATTTCTGGAACATAATGCCATGCCTTTTCACTCAAAGAGGTTTTTCCAACTCCTCACCTGGGTGGGTTAACAGCTGGTTTCGCTGGTTATTCTGACTGGTGAGCACAAGTGTGGAGATTAGCTTTGAAGGCCTAGTTAGGGCTTTCTATCTATTGTCTATTCTAGGTCATAACAGCAAGACTTGCTGATAGTTTGCAACAGTTTAAAGGGAAAAGAGCCACACCCACGAAGATTAATCAATAGCCAACTCTATAATCTTCACTTTCATAAGAAATATATGAAGTAGGCAAGAGTGACTGTTTACTCATTTTGCAAATAGTGGCACAGGAAAGGGATGTGGGCTGCTCTGGGCCACCGAGTTGGTCAGAACCTAAACCCAAGGTTCTTTCTATCCTTGGCCAGCTCCATGCGTGAAAAAGCCATCTCTCGGGCCACAGTCTGGAACAGCACAGCCTTCAGTCATCTGAATCCAGGCACTTGCTGGCACCTGGAACCACATGGCTGCTGGGCAGGAGGCTGTACATGCCAGACTGTGCCACAGGGGTTCCCCGTATAAACATTGAGCTGAAGCCGGGCGGTGGTGGCGCACGCCTTTAATCCCAGCACTTGGGAGGCAGAGGCAGGCAGATCTTTGTGAGTTCGAGGCCAGCCTGGTCTACAAAGCGAGTCCAGGACACAAAGAAATAAAAAAAAACCCCGCCCCAAAAAAAACCAAAAAAAAAAAAAAAAAAAAAAAACATTGAGCTGGATGACAGGACCAGGGCCGGCCATTTCCCCTTCCCACCTGTGCAGTGTGATAAAGAACATGGAATTTGCACACAGCTGTGGTCTAACCAGATAAAACTTAGGCGGGAAGTGACAAGCAAACTTGAATGTGGGCTTTTTTTTTAAGTGTTAGTTTTGAAATTTTCAAAAAGCTTTTAGACTGCCTGTGAAGTTGGAGAGAATGCCAAGAAGGCGTTGTGGCGAGGTGGACATGGGGAAGGACCAACCTCACCCAACGCTCCATCAGACCCCTGAGCCTCATCCACAGAAGTCCCATGCTCCAGGTAACAATAGACCTTCAGGGTGCTGGCTGCTGGGGAGACATTACTTTCCTCTCTTTTTAAAAATTGATTGGTTACAGGTTGGATGAAAAATAGCAATGGGATACATCCATGGGAAGATGGATTGTGACCCACTGAGCCAGATTTTGATGCTAAGAACCTAACAGTCTAGAACCTAATGGTCTAGAGAAATCCAGATAGAATTGAACAGATTGATAGTAAGAAATTCTCTTCAGTGGGAGATAGTGAAAATACCCAGGTCTGAGCAGCTGTGGCTAACGGGTCACACTCTTGGTCTGTGGCAGAGCAAGCTGGCAGGACGTTTGAAAGGATGTGGTAAAGGGAACTCCACTAGGTCCAATCTGTCTGAATGTTTACTCTTTTGGTTTCTAGTATCTTAAGGTCTGTTCTAAAGTGCCATTTCTCAAAGTGTTTTGTAGAATCCTGGGCTCTGAGATACCCTAGGGCACAGTTTGAAAACATAGCTTCTGATGAACCTATAGACCCTTCCTTGGAATAAAAAATAATTAAATACATAACATTAAATAAATGGGATTACAAATGCTATCATTGTATTAAGACAGTTACCAAAAATTGTCAAAATTGTATTATAGTGGCCTATGTGCTTATTTATAGATGTATTAAGTCACACCACATATTAGTGGGTCTAATAAACATAGTATCAAACCCAAAAGATCTATATCCACAAGCCATCACACTGAAGCTACATGTAAGAATTGTAGTGTCACATAGGAAAAAAAATTCTGTAGTGTCTTTGAGTGATAAAGTACCACACTGCTAAAACCACTGTGGCTTTTACTCACATTCATACTTTGAAGGAAACTGAAATTCAATTAGAAGTTGATAAAAATAGAATTTTTCCCGGACAAGAATCTCTGGACTGGGAACACAACTCAGTAGCATGATGCTTGCCTAGCATGGGTAAGGCTCTAGGTTCAGTTCCCAGCACTACCAGAAAGAAGGAGGGAGCGGGGGAGGGAGGGAGGGAGGGAGGGAGGAAGGAAGGAAGGAAGGAAGGAAGGAAGGAAGGAAGAACGGAAGAACTCTTTCCCTAAGAACAAAAGTAACCCTGGTCCAAGGTCATGTCCTTTCTTGGAGTTCCCAGTACAGATCAGACACTCCCACAGGCTGCGAGGCTCTATTTCAGAGACCTATTAGTTTTTCTCAAATTTAGGTGAATAGATTTAAAAATTTTTTTTTCTGCCATGTGTGTTGGCACACACCTTTAATCCCAGAACTCGGGAGGCAGAGGCAGGCAGATCTCTGTGAGCTGAAGGCCAACCTGGTCTACAGAATGAGTTCAGGACAGCCAGGACTACACAGAGAAACCCTGTCTCGAAAAAAACAAATAGAGAAACAAATAACTTTTTTACTTAAAAACATTCTTTTTAGCCAGGCAGTGGTGGCGCACGCCTTTAATCCCAGCACTTGGGAGGCAGAGGCAGGCGGATCTTTGCGAGTTCGAGGCCAGCCTGGTCTACAAAGTGAGTCCAGGACAGCCAGGGCTACACAGAGAAACCCTGTCTCGAAAAACCAAAAAAAAAAAAAATTCTTTTTGCCTGTGCGTGTGTATGGTGTATATTTGCAATCTGTGTGGACATGTGTGCGTGTGGGGATGAGGGAGAGTGTGCATGTAGGCCAGAGGTTGACACCAGATACCTTTTTCCTTCATCATTCTCTACAGTAAATACTGAGTTAGAGTCTCACACTTGAACCCAGAGCTTGCCAATTTGACTAGGCTGCCGAGCCAGTTTGCTAGGCAGGGATCTCTGTCTCAGCCTGCAAACTAGGAAGGCATGCAGACCACTATACCCACTTAGCCCAGACATTTGGGCCCTGGAGACATGAACTCTGGTCCTCAGACTTCTGTGGCAAGTGCTTTACCTGCTGAGCCATCATCCCAGCCCAGATTTTGATTTCCACAGTACCCTTAGTATTCCAATTTATTTTTCATTTTATTTTATTTTTTAGGTTTTTTGAGACAGGGTTTCTCTGTGTAACAGCCCTAGCTGTCCTGGAACTCACTCTGTAGACCAGGCTGGCCTTGAACTCACAGAGATCCACCTACCTCTGCCTCCTGAGTGCCGGGACTAAAGGCGTGTGCCACCATTGCTCTGCTGGAGCAGACATTTAATGAGCATTTGACTGTGAAAAGCTTAGAGTCCTACACAGATGGTGTTTGTTCATCAGTGTGCTATCAACCTACTGACTTATTCAAAATAAATTTGTATTTATACAAATAATTTAAAAAAAACAGGCCATGTTCTGTCATCTTTAACATAATAGCCTGCCTTCATTGCTTTCCCTGTTTCTATCCAGGGCATATATTACACAAAGTAGTAATGATAGCATACCGTGATTTTATCTTTTATTAACCTAACATTAAATCAAAAGTAGTTCCTTGGCACAGTCTTCAGCACTGTAATTTTCCTGTGACATGGTACTTAAACTAGGTGATGCATTCTCTAGCCAGTCACTCCACTCACAGGAAACACATAGCATGTCATCACTTTTTTTCCCTTATACGTCAAATTGTAATAATAGTTAACTGATAGCTGGGCAGGGGGGGCACACGCCTTTAATTCCAGCACTTAGGAGGCAGAGGCAGGTGGATCTTTGAGTTTAAGTTGGAGGTCAGCTTGGTCTACAGAGTGAGTTCCAGTACAGCCAGGGCTGCTACACAGAGAAACCCTGTCTCAAAAACACAATTAATAAATAATTAATAATAATATCCAACTGAAGTAAGCATATACATATAACCATTCTTTTTTTTCTTTTGGAGGGAGGAGTGGTAGGCAGGCTCTCCCTCTGGTATACCTAGCTGACCTTGACTTCCCTGTCCTAAGACCCCTGAGTGCTGAGAGTTAGAGGCATGTACCACCACACTGTGCTTACCTTATGCTTTTATTATTAGATTTTTTCCCCCTTAGGATTGTGTTTCTTAAATATATGAGATAGTAGCTGGGCATGGTGATAACACGCCTTTAATCCCAGCACTTGGGAGGCAGAGGCAGGTGGATCTCTGTGAGTCCAAGGCCTGCCTGGTCTACAGAGTGAGTTCTAGGACAGCCAGGGCTACGCAGAGAAATCCTGTCTCAAAAACCAAAAAACAATCAAGGAAACAAAAATTCTGCTCCTCTGGGTGTGTTGCTACATGCCTTTGACCCCAGAAGGACAGGCGGATGTCTGTGAGTCTGAGGCCAGCTTACATAGCAAGTTCTAGCCCAGGGCTACATAGTGAGACCCGTATCTTAAAAAAAAAAAAAAAGTCTGCTCCATACTTTTTTTTAAAGGTGTAAGGATAACGAAGACATAGTCCTTGACCTAAAAAATCCAGGGTAAAACCAGGATAAGGTTTCTAAAATTATGTAGGGAGGCTGGAGAGATGGCTCAGCAGTTAAGAGCACTGGCTGCTCTTCCAGAAGTCTTGGGTTCAATTCCCAGCAACCACATATCGGCTTCTAATTCCAGATCGCCAGGGTATCTGGCCTCCTTAGGCACCAGATGTGGTGGACAGACATTCACACAGGGAAAAGACCTATACATGTGAAATAATACAATTTAAGAATAAATAATGAGCAAACAAACAAACTTTTGGTAGGATACTTGCTTAGGAAACACCAGAGGTCACCAGCACACTCCTCACTAACTTTCTTTTTCATCCAGCAGCAATCACTGGAACTTGGAGTTTGAGAAACAGAGAACAACTCAGGAAGAGAAAAGCAGAAACACAGGAGAACCAGACCTCACTATGGCTCCTCGGGTAGGTTCCTTACCTGAGAGGGAGGACTGTGGTCGCCCACATGCCCATGTTCCCGGCCACACTGTCTTCCCAACAGTCCCCTAAATCAGTTGTGCCTGTGTTTTTTGTTTGTTGGTTGTTTTTAACGTAGAATCCAGTGAGTTAACTCTCTTGGCCAATGTCACAGCAGTAGAGTCGTGACCACACAGTTTATTTCCCCTGCATTCTTTCTCTGTTGAAGCAGCAGGCTGTAGCTATTTAAGGGTGCCTGCTTGAACTACCTGAGGTAGCTCCTGCTGCCCTCTACTGGTTTTGCTAGGGTTAAGAAGGTGCATAAGGCTTGACTTGGTAGTGCATACAAGTAAGGCCAGCACTCAAGAGCGGTGTTGGGAAGCTATGCTTGAGTCTGGTGCCTTAGACCATCCTGACACGCTGAGAGAGAGAGAGAGAGAGAGGTGTTGGAAGATGGTGAGTTACATGCTGACAGTGCTCAGTGAGAACACATATTGAAACAAAAGCTGTAACTCTTTTGCCTGCTTTTGGGACCCCTTTCCTCCTACTGGGTCATCTCATCTAGCACTGATATGAGGGTTTGTGCCTACTCTTATTGTAACTTACTATGCCGTGTTGGGTTGATATCCCTAGGAGGGCCTGCTCTTTTCTGAAGAGAAACAGGGGAGGAGTGAATCTGGGGGAGAGAGGAGGTGGGGGAGGATCTGGAAAGAGTCGAGGGAGGGGAAACTGTGGTCTGGATGTGATATACAAGTGAAGAATAAAATTTAAAATAATAAATAAAAACAGTAATAATAAAAGAAATGAAAAGACAAGGGCTGGAGAGAAGGCTCAACAGTCAAGAGCACTGCTCCCAGAATCCACGTGGCACAGACACAAAGGCAAACAAGCATTCATGCACATTAAAATTAGAGGGGTGGGGGAAACTTGCTGATAAGCAAAAATGCCCCTAACTTCCTAGTCATTGACCCTTGGCATATTACTGAACATCTTAGTGGACCTCAATTTTATACTCTGCAAAATAGAGATAATAGCATCCATCTCATAGCCTGAAGTAACACAAATAAATCATAATAGTGCCAGCAACATAGAAAGGACTAGAGATGGCTCCTATGGTAACACCACCATTCTAACCTACACTGTGTTTGTGATTCACTCATGTAAGTTGTATGTAATTATTTCAGCCACCATATAAAATTGGGAGGTATTATTTATCTTGTTTTATGTATAATGCAGTCAAGAAATGGAGAGGTTGAATGACTATGCCTAGTCATAAAGGTGCATGTACTAAACTTTAGGCCCTTCAGATATTTTTGTATCTCTAAAACACATTTTAAGTTAGTATCATTTTATATGTGTGAGTGGTGAGTGTTTTGTTTGTATGTGGAGACACACTCCTAACCACTGAACCATCTTTATCTGGCCTTCATTATTAGTATTTATTAGAGAGAGAGAGAATTACCGTGTGTATAGGTGGAGGTCAGAGCTCGGCTTTCAGCAGTTGGTTCTTCACATCCACCATATGGGTCCCAGTGATGGAACAGGCTTGGTACAAGTTCCTTTACTGCTGAGCCATCTCACTGGCTCTGTTTTGTTTTAAGATTTATTATTTTTTAAAACGTGTTTGCCTGTGTATATGGATATGTGCACATGAGGCCAGAGGTGCATGAGATCCCTCTGGAGCTGGAGTTATAGGCAGCTGTGAGTTGCCCCACGTGGATGTTTGGAACCCAATTTGAGTCCTTGGCAAAAGCAGTATGTACTTAACTATTAAAATATCTCTCCGGGGGCTGGAGAGATGGCTCAGAGGTTAAGAGCACTGGCTGCTCTTCCAGAGGTCATGAGTTCAATTCCTAGCAACCACATGGTGGCTCACAACCATCCATAATGAAATCTGGTGCCCTCTTCTGGCCTGCAGATATACCTGCAGACAGAACACTGTATACATAATAAATAAATCTTTAAAAAAAAAAAAAAGATATCTCTCCAACCCCACAGGGTATGACTCTGTAGCCCAACCTGGCCTGGGATTCACAGCAATCCTTTTTTTTTTTTTTGAGACAAGGTTTCTATGTATACTTGGCTGTCCTGGACTCAGTTTGTAGACCAGACTAGTCCTTGAACTCACAGAGATCTGCCTGACTCTGCCTCCCTAGCACAGCAATCCTCTTGCCTCTGCTTCTCAAGTTCTGCGATTTCAGATGTAAGCCATCATGCCTTGCATCATTTTCTTTTTAAGCTGGACACTTGGAAGACAATAAGAAGTTTACATTAGGGGCTGGAGAGATGGCTCAACAGTTAATAGTGGCTGTTCTTCCAAAGGACCCGGGGTCAAATCCCAGCACCCACATGGCAGTTCACAGCTGTCTGTAATGGCTGGGCATGGTGGAGCACGCCTTTAATCCCAGCACTGGGGAGGCAGAGGCAGGTGGATCTCTTTGAGTTCAAGGCTAGCCTAGTCTAAAGAGTGAGTTCCAGGACAGCCAGGTCTGTTACACAGAGAAACCCTGTCTTCAAAAACCATAAAAAAAAAAGAAAGAAAAAGAAAAGAAGTTTACATCATAAATTGTGGCCAGCTAAGTGGCCCAGTTGGTAAGAGAGCTTACCCACAAACCTGATAACCCTGAGTTTTATTCTCCAACCTACATGGTGGAAGGAGAGAGCCAGATCCTGAAAACTGTCCTCTGAACTAAACACACACACACATCATTGTGGTACATGCATTTCCCCCACCCATGAAATAATGTAAGAGGGGGAAAAAAAGAAAAAGAATTGTCATTTGAAAAATTTAGTCTTAGAGGTGCACATCTATAATCCAGCATTGTGGGGTGGGTGGGTGGGGTGGGGGAAGGAGATAGGGTCTCACACTGTAGCCCAGGCTAGCCTGGAACTTAAGACAGTCTCCTCCTCAGTCCGTAGAACACTGTGTTTGCAGGTATGACCCACCACAGCACAAACTAGGACTTCTGGGGAAGCAGTGTCCACTCACACAGGGTATTTCCATCCAAAACCTTTATATACTTTTGTTTTGGTTTGAGACAGGGTTTCTCTGTATACAGAGAACAGCCCTAGCTGTCCTGGAGCTTGCTCTATAGACCAGGCTGGCCTCAGATTCAGAGATTCACCTGTTTCTGCGACCTGAGCGATAGGATTAAAGCCATGTGCCACCACCACTAGGCTCTTTAAAAGTTATACTTTAAGTTACATTTTATTTATTTAGTATGTGAGTGTGTGGGAGCATCCGCACATGTAGAAGTCAGAGGACAACTTGTGAGAGTCAGTTCTCTCCTCCCACCATATGGATCCTGGGAATGAATTCTGGTCACCGGGCTTGGCAGTAAGTGCTGAGCCATCTCCTCAGCCCTAATTAAGTTTTAATTTGGGGCTGGAGAGATGGCTCAGAGGTTAAGAGCACTGGCTGCTGCTCTTCCAGAGGTCCTGAGTTCAATTCCCAGCAACCACATGGTGGCTCACAACCATCCATAATGGGATCTGGTGCCCTCTAGGCATACTTCCAGAACACTGTATACATAATAAATAAATAATATATATATATATTAAAAAAAAAGTTTTAATTAGCTTATGGAGTGACAGGTTTCCATAGGCTTTTTCATACATCCTTAGTTTGGGTTAACATGCTCCCTCTCTCTTATAAATGCATGTGTATGTGCAGGTACATGTTTGTGTGTGTGTGTGAGTGTAAGCCAGCCAGAAGACAACCTCAAGTATCATCTTTCTTCAGGAACAATACCATCTGCCTCTTTTGAGACAGGATCTCTCATTGGCCTGAGTTCAACAGTTAGATTTAGCTAGCTGGCCAGGAAGGCCCAGGGATCTCTGCCTCCCAGTTCAGAGACTACAAACTTATGGCACCACACACTCCATATTTTTATGTGGGTGCTGGAGATAGATAGAACTTGGTCAGGCCCTTTACCATTGAACCATCTCCCCAAGCTCTCTGTCTGTCCCTCACTCCTTCCATCACACACACACACACACACAGTACACTTTAGCTTTAAAACCATAAAGTCACTGGGTGTGACTTTAATCCCAGCACTCAGGAGGCAGAGGCAGGTGGATCTCTGAGTTCGAGGCCAGCCTGGTCTACAAAGCAAGTCCAGGACAGCCAGGGCTATTAAACAGAGAAACCATGTCTCAAAAAACCAACCAACCAACTAACCAATCAACCAAACAAAAAACCAAAAAAAAAAAAAAACCCCAACCAAACAAACAAACAAAAACCCTAAAGTCCTAAAGGAACACTTTCCTAACAATTTTTCCATTTTGCAAACATAGAAATTTATGTCTGGGGAGATTAAGGGCTTGTTTAAGGTTATGTAACAAGGCCACAAGAGCAGAGGTAAGCATTCATTTGGATCCTGTAGCCCTGCTGCTGACATTAATTCTGGTCTCTCTGCAGAGAACAGAGAAAACGCAAGTGTCAGAGAACAGGAAAAGGATATCAAAGAGGCCAAAAGAGACAAAGAAACACGAAGCTGAAGAGAGAGCCTCAGTCACATACAGAAAAGGAAAGGGGGCAGGAAGTATTGGTACCCGCTGAGGGAGAAACAGAGCTCCCTGTCACCCTTGTAACTGAACCCTTCCGCTTGGTGGCATCCCCCACAAAAGCTGTGTCTGCAGAGCACTGTTCCGAAGTACACCAAGAAAGCATTCAGTGCCAGGAAGTAGCAATGCAGAACCATTCCCAAACACAGCAACAAAAGGCCACACCTGAAGACTTCTTCCCTACCATACGCCAAGAAACAGCAGTACTTAAACATTCTTCTAAAATGTGCCAAGACAAGGAGGAACCTGAAGAATTGTCTCCTAAAATGTGCCAGGAAACATCTGTGGCCCAAAACAATTCTTCTAAAGTACCACAAGGTATGACTGAGCCTGAGGCACTCTCTCCTAAAATGTGCCAGGAAACAGTTATGGCCCAGACCCATTCTTCCAAAGTACCTCAAGGTATGGCTGGACCTCAGGCACTCTCTTCTGAAATGTGCCAGGAACCAACTGTGCTTCAAGAACATACTTGGAAAATGTGCCAAGATGTAGCCATACCTGAAGTCCTCTCTCCTAAAGCAGGACATCAAGAGATGGCTGTTCCCAAAGCCTTTCCCTGTACAACACCTGGAGATGCTGCTGGCCCGGAAGGATGCTCATCCAAAGCATTCCCCCAGTCAGATATGTCTGAAGGCTGCCCACTTGACACACTCCCCAAATCAGGCAGACCAGAGAAAATCACTTTCCACCCAGATCAGGGAATGGCTGGTACCGAAGGCTTCTTTTCTGAAACCCGAGAATGCAGTGTGTCTGAAGATGTTTCTACACAAACACACCAAGAAGCAGTTGAACCTGAATTCATGTCTCAAGAGACCTATAAAGAAATCACTGTGCCTACAATCTTTTCTCATAAAACAACCCAAGAATCACCTGGGCCTGAAGAATATTCACCTGAAATGTGTCAACCAACACCTGGGCTTGAGAACTATTCACCTGAAACCTGCTATGAAGTGCTTGGGCCTGACGACCTCTCTGTCAAGACCTTTAAGAAGAGGGGTGGGCCCAATCACCACTTTCCAGAAGGAGCCCAGGAAACAAGTGGGGCCCAAGGGCAGGCCTCTGATGCACACCAGGATGGCGAGGATGCTGGCACTTTCTCTCAAGGTAGGGGATTTGTACAGCAACAACTCCCTCAGAATTTGTGATTTAAAGCTGTCTTAGGCAGTAGCTAGTTATCTCAATGGGAACTATGAGTACTGAAACTTTTCAAGTAAAAAAATTTTCAAGCGACCAACATTATCCATTGACACATTTCCAAAAAATTTAAATAATTGAAAATTCTAGTTACCCATTTTGAAAAACTACAGTAAGAGAAACAAATCTGGAATAGGATTAATTATGTGCAAAAAATGTTCTTTTTTGGTTTTTGAGAAACTGTGTTGGTTGGTTTTTATGCTTGAAACCAAATTCTGGTCCTCTGGAGGAATAGCAAGTGGCAAGTGCCCTTAAACAGTCATTTCTCCACTCCTAAAAAAGACCTCTCTCAGCCGGGCATGGTGGCGCACGCCTTTAATCCCAGCACTTGGGAGGCAGAGAAGGCGATCACTGTGAGTTTGAGGCCAGCCTGGTCTACAAAGCAAGTCCAGGACAGTCAGAGCTGTTACACAGAGAAACCCTGTCTCGAAAAACAAAAACAAACAAATAAAAAAAGACCTCCCTCCCTCCCTCCCTCCCTCCCTCCCTCTCTCTCTCTCTCTCTCTCTCACACACACACACACACACACACACACACACACACGTACATACCTTTTAGAACCCAGAACCCTGAGCTGTGGCTGGGAGTGGTGGTACATGCCTTTAATCCCGGCACTGAGAAGGCAGAGGCAGGGTCTTCCATACAACTAGTGCAACATAATGAGACTGTCTCAAAAACCAAACCAAATAAACAAAAACACACTTTGGGCTGGAGGAGAGAGGACTTAGAGGTTAAAAGCGTGTACTGCTCTTGTAGAGGACTCAAGTTTGGTTTCCAGCATACTGTTCTTTAAAGACAGAATTCCAAGATTATAAAAACACCGTCAATCCTATGACATGGCATTTTAATGTCTGAGTATCTAATCCAGCTGAAATGTGTGTGCACGAGCTGTGCTGTGGCCTCCCTTCCCAACTGAGTAATTGACGATGCCAGTGTTGTTATTGAATCTATTATTTTTGTATTTTATTTGATTTTACAGAAATGAAGGAAAAAGCCAAAGCAGATCAAGATCCAGAAACTCCAGCGAGTCCACAGGGTCCTCCAGCGATCTGTCCAGAAAATGACATCCATAGCTATGCTGTATTTTAACAGTACTCTGTGATAAAGCTGGGGTCTAACTGAAAACACCACACACATCTTCTCTTGTGTGATTTTATTGAAACGTTGCAGTAATCGCTACAATTTGCATTGCTATTTTTGTTTTGTTTTGGTTTGGTTTTTCCAGACAGGGTTTCTCTGTGTAATAGCCCTGGCTGTCTTGGACTCACTTTGTAGACCAGGCTGGCCTCAAATTTACAGGGATCCACCTGCCTCGGCCTCCGGAGTCCTGGGATTATGTGTGCCGCCATGACCAGCTGCATTACTATTTTAACTTGTGTGTTTTTTTCCATTTGTAGATCATATCTGAGAGAATTAACAATTTCTGTTTTCTTGTGATAGGGTTTCTCTGTGTATCCCTAACTGTCCTGGACTCATTCTGTAGACCAGGCTAGCCTTGAATTTATAGAGATCTGCCTGCCTCAGCCTCCTGAGTGCTGAGATTGAAGGTGTGTGCCACCACGCCCAGTGAGAATTAACATTTTTAAGGCTCTAAAACAGACAATAGTGTGTGTGTGGGTGTGTGTATCTGTGTGTAAGTTTTCTCAATTGAGTGCACATGCAAAGGTGTATATATGTATATGAGGAAAAATAGTAGAGGGAAGGGACCAATAAGAGCAGGAGAAGGGGTGAGTAGTCGGTTTTCCGATCTAAGAAGAAATATATATTTGGTAATTCTGAGGAGCAGATAGTAATTTCATATGAAAACTTAGTATTTTGAAAGTATATAGTTTCTTGTGAATTTTGTCAATTATTGATGTAACATCAGAATATATATATATATATAAAGGCAGGTTTATTGGATATGAGAGGGGAAGAGAAACAGCATGCACATGGAGAAAGAGAGAGAAGAGAGAGGAGAGGAGTGAGAAGGAGGCAGAGAAGAGGAGAATGAGGGGGAGAGGAAGGAAGAGAGAAATAGAGAGGTAACATCAGAATTTTATTTGTTTTACATGGCTCTCTAAATTATTCTGAGAAATTTTTTATTTTGATTATTTCAAGACAGGGTTTCTCTGTGGTAGCCCTGGCTGTCCTGGATTCGATTTCTCTCACTGGCCTCGAACTCAATGAGATCCACCTGCCTCTGCCTCCTAAATGCTGGGATTAAAGGCGTGTACCACCACACCCAGCTTAATCTGAACAATTCTTATCCTGGGACTTCTGGCATGTTATTTTGGAATTAATAAATGTCATTTACTTTTGTGTGTGAACCTGAACCTTCTATTTCAATTTTTTAAATCTGTATTTGTAAAAAAAAAAAATGTATATTACACCATTACTATGGGCTTTGCTGTGTTACCAAGCATGTTGTCTTGGTATGTGCTGGGGTGGGGTGGTAAAACACTTAAATGGCACAACGTCTTTGCTCAGTAGGTTTAATCTGGTCTCATGGAGGAACAAAACAGAAAAATCACTACAAAGGAAAACAGGGAGTGCAGGAGCTTCCTCTCTGAGGAGCCTAGGCCTTGGTTCTTGGCTGTTTTCCTTTCTATGAGAGTGCCTCTCTTTCTCTTAACTTTCATGCTTAAAATCTATATTAAAGTATCATTAATAACCTCCCCCAGGGGAAACAGTGTTGGAGCCATATGAATAGTACTTGCAATAGAAGAGTACTTACCTAACCTTGAGGGATGGGGAGGATCTCCACAGACCTAGTGCAGTACAATTCAAGGTCAAGAGAACTGCGTGCCAGCTGTGTCAGGTCCATATGAATGCAGCTAATCTATTATTGGAGTGTAGAGACCGGCCTGGACCTGCAGTTACAGGAGGCTGTGAGACATCTGACATGGGTACTTGGAACCAAACCTGAAAACCTGGATCCTTTCTGAAAGGAGTGTATTTTTTAAAAATATTTACTTTTATGTTCATTGGTGTTTTGCCTGTGTGTATGTCTGTGTGAGGGTGTCAGAAGCCCTAGAATTGGAGTGACAAACAGGTGTAAGTTGTCATGTGTATGCTGGGACTTGAACTCCAGTCCTCTGGAAGAGCAGCCAGGGGTCTTAACCACTGAGCCATCTCTCCCACTCCCAAGGGGAGTGCTTTTGTTTTTTTTGTTTTTTGAGACAAGGTCTCACTGTATAGCTCCAAATTGACCTGGTTCCAGCACTACGCTGGCTTCAAACTCAGAGATCTGCCTGCCCTCTGCCTCTTGAGAGCTGGGATTAAAGCATACACTACCACACTAGGCCACAGAAAGCACTCTTAGCCAGCTGAGCCTTGTCTCCATCCTTGGGTGTAGACTTAAGTGACTTAATCATTTATTAGGTAACCAAGGAGTAAGGCTTTTTAACAATGAAGGTTAAGTTTTTGTATTTCAGGAACTGAACTGCTGACAATGGTCACAGTGAACTGAAACAACAAGATACAGGGAGGGGATACAAACAATTCTGAGTGGGAAATGTTTCAAAGTATTCCCTGGTATTTTGTTGGTCTGGATTTTCCTTGGGCTATTATAGGAGACTAAAAATAAGACACTTTGACAAATAAAAGCTCATTCAGAAAGACCATGTGCTAAGTTCTGAGACTATCAAAAAGACAAGCCCAGCCCCACCATGGAGAGGTGGAACAAATAGTTGTTCTTGAAGCACTTGTGGTACAGCCACCAGGGGAGTCTTCAAGTACACAGGTGCTCAGGACTCTCCCTAGGGTCCTGCTGATATTAGAGGTGACATCTAGGCATATATATATATATATATATATATATATATATATATATATATATAT
>CAJQZJ010032188.1:15868292-15889778 GCA_907164525.1 Lophiomys imhausi
ATATATATATATATATATATATATATATATATATATATATATATATTTGAATGACTTTATATTCTAAAGTTTTAAATTTTAAAAAATTTTATGATTAGCCGGGCGGTGGTGGCGCACGCCTTTAATCCCAGCACTTGGGAGGCAGAGGCAGGCGGATCTCTGTGAGTTCGAGGCCAGCTTGGTCTACAAAGCGAGTCCAGGACAGCCAGAGATATACAGAGAAACTCTGTCTCGAAAAACCAAAAAAAAAAAAAAAATTTTATGATGTGTATGAGTGTTTTCTGCATGTACATCTGTGTACCTCATGCATGCCCACAGAAGTCAGAAGACAGCATCAGACCCCCTGGAACTGCAGTTAGGAGAGTTATGTCTGTCCATGTGGGTGCTGGGAATTGAACCCAGGTCTTCTGCAAGAGCAGTGAGGGCTCTTAACCACTCAGATTTTTCTTTTCTTTATTGTTTGTTTGTTTGAAGACAGGGTCTTCTATAGCCAGGCTGGTCTGAAACTCACCTTGTAGGCGTGTATTACCACACCTGGCTTTATGCAGTGTTAGGCCTTGAACCAAGGTCTTTGGACCTACTAGGCAAGCACTCTTCCAACTGAGCTATGTCCCCAGCCTTTATTATTTTTTCTAATGTGTATATGTGCTCTCAGGTACCGGTGAAAGTGGGTTCATGGGTGCCTATGTATGAACATGCCTGTGAAACCAAATGATAATGCCTGTCTTCCTTAATTGCTTTCCGTATTATACATTCAGCCAGGGCCTCTAACTTGAATCCAGAGGTTTAAGTCTAGCCAGCCAGCTTGTTCCAGAGACTACCTGTCTCTACCCCCTGAAGGCCACTACATTCACCCAGCATTCACATGGGTGCTGGCAAACCACTCTAATTCCTCACTTGCATGGCAAGTGCTTTACCCAGAATTATCTCCACAACAACTTGTCCTGTTTCCTTCCACCATTCCCTGTAAATTCATTACTTTCTTACTATTCATATCCAGACACTGGTATAAATCAAATTATCCCTGTTTTCTTGTTGGCTTAGAGCTTTGAGGTAATGAATTAGAATCTCCAAGAATGTACCTTAGCTCCATTTTGGGCTGCCCTCTTCTTGTGGCAGGAAGGGGTCTGGGCATGCCTGAGCTACATCTGAAGACTTAAAAAAAAAGTTTTGTGTATAGCTTTGGCTAGCCTTCAATTTACAGAGATCAATCAGCGTGCCTTTGCCTTCCCAGTGCTGGGATTAAAGGCACAGGTTACCATGCTCAGCTTTTGTGTGTGTGTGTGTGTGTGTGTGTGTGTGTGTGTGTGTGTGTGTGCGTGCGCGCGCGCAGGTGCCTGTAGAGGCCAGAAGAGGGCATCAGATCCTTTGGAAGTGGAGTTAATACTGGTTGTGAGCTGCCACATGGGTGCTGAGAATCAAATCCTGAATCCTCTAGAAAAGCTGCTGGTGCTTTGAACTGCTGAGCTCCCCTTAAGGTATTTTTAAAGACAGATTCCTAGGTCTAGTGTCTCCAAGTCTAATTTTTTGAGTGTCAGTAGTTGGCCCAGTTGGTAATTGTCCACTTTTGGTATGATTATCAAGTGACTAGCATGTCTTTCTGGCCTACAAATACCTTTTAGTTTTCAGTTTTGACTATCGGATTAACAGCGCCAACTAGTGGCAATTGCAACCTATTCAGCCCATTTTACAGTATGTAGATGTTGCCCAATGGCACTCAAACTTGTTTCTCCAGCTAGACAAGAACAGTATCTCCTAAAAGAAAAAGGGGAAAAAGCCTTTTGCAAATTTCATGTACTAAATTCCTTATAGGGGGACACAATATCAGTTTTAACTTTTTAAAAATCCACAATTTTCTCTAAAAAACTTGTCTCCTAATATTGTTTATTTCCTACATGTGACTTGCTACTCTGACAAAAACCACTTAGAAACAGCTTTTTCAGGATTAAGCTTTTAATCTAAGGACTTGCATATTTTTAATATTTTATATTACAGGTAATGTGAGGTGGATCCCCCCTTCTAAACCAACAATATTTTGAAACCCCAAAGAGTTTGGATAAAAGAATCTTACTAGTGGTTAAAAAGCAGGTAATTGTTGCAGAGGGGGACAACTGGATATTGCATGAGATTAAAATGGGATTCTTGCTACCTCACTTTCCAAGTACGTGCTGGCTCTTTTTACTCTCTCGGTTCCGGTGGTTTGGAGCTCAAGAAACATTCCCATTTATCAACTCCTAGCCTACCTTGGTTGTAACACGCACCACTCTTGATTTTCTTGTCCTTTTCTGAAAAATAGTTATTACTGAAAAAGTGGAGCAGAGTGATAAATATAACCCGTATGCCCATTCCCAAAAATTTTAAACATTTAACCTCCAGCTCTTGGGCAAATAGATGGCTCAGCGGGTAAAGGAACCCAGTAACACTCACGACCTGAATTTGATCCTCGGAGCCACGCGGTGAGAAGAACCAGCTCCTGAATTTTGTCATCTGACTTCCACATGCTCCCGCACACACATTAAAAAAAAAAAAGGGCCCCAAACTCCAGTCCTTTTTGCAATGTGATCATAGGTAGTAGGCATTCACATACTGTCCCTTTAAAACTCAGGATTATTTTTGGTCATGGAGGCCGCGTATAATTAAAGGTTATCTTTAGGTGTACATCTCTACCCACGTGTCCTCCCTTGTGGAGACACCGCAGGCTGTCCCGAGCGCGCACAGCCACTCAATGGGTGAAAGGTGGGCCGCACGGTGTCGCGGAAACCAGCCCCAACGCATTGAGAGCATTATCCAAGACCCGGCACCGAGCGGCGTCTGCGCAGGCGCCAGAGCAGGGCGGAAGCGGAAGCGGAAAGCGGCGCAGGGAGCGTGGACGACTCAGCGGCCTGTAACCATGCGCGGCTTGGAGAAGCAGCAGGGTTCCTGTGCTACAGCGGCCCCGTGCGGTTGCACCCAGCCGGCCCTGGAGACAGGTAACTTCCAGGAAGCAGGCGGCGCCGCTCCCTGAGTGGCTTCACGCTAGGCGGACAGCTTCCCTACCGGGAAGAACGCGGACTGCCTGACGTGTGTTCTTGTCCTTGCCGCCAAAGTTGAGGGTCAGGTCACGTGTCCAGGTGACCACGTGACATGCCATGGCCAACGGGAGTGACGCATTACGTATTGTAATTACGGGGTGTGGCCTGGGTTTACTCAATGCAGTAGTTGGGTTGGCCACGGTTATGGTCTTTTCCCTTTAGGGAATTACAGGGAGCTAGGATGTGTGTGACTGATGCTGCCGTTTGGCCCTAGTTTCATCGTCTTTAATCCTGTTCTGCAGGAGTGTGGACGAGGATTTAAAAACATCAGACGACCCAAACAAAACAAAAATAATACAGCAGTAATTGTAAATACTCTTGGAAAAAAACCTGAAAGTTGTCAGAAGCGTACACAATATAGATGGACAGAAGAAGGCTAGTCTAAGAAGATAATTTACAGTGAGGTGTCTGCTTTTATAAAATTCAAAGTAAATGAAGTGTTTAGGCTCAAAAGTACATATGGTAAGATCATTCTGAAAGGAAATAAATGATAAAGATCACATTGCAGCTTCTGGAAGCAGCCTTCAGATATGATAGTAGTTAGTGGAACTGTGGTCTTTGGTATGGCTGGTGGGTATATTATGTTTTAACTTACATACTATATATAATTTTTCCCCATGTATGAATAATAGTGTCTGGTTCCCTGCCCCCTCCCCCCAGCCCCACTCCCATTTCTCTATGAAGCCCTGGCTATCCTGGACTTGCTTTGTAGGCTAGCTTCGAACTCAGAGATCTACCTGCCTCTGCCTACTGGATTAAAGGCATGTGCCACCACCCTCTGGCAGAAATAAAAGTTTTTATAAATAAAAAGTAAGGAAACAAAGGAACAGGAACATAGATTTTTGTTACCTGTCAATGAGACACTTTGCCCTAGTGGTGCTACCTTGTAGGCCCCCAGTGTATGAGGAGGCTCTTGGCCCTCATATGACTGCTGAACTGGGGTGGAGGAATGTTATGTAGGGACACTCCACTCCAGAGGAGTGGGATGGAAGGGTTAGGGGGTAGAGAGTGGGAGGGCAGGACTGGGAAAGGTGGAAAGAGGGCACTGTGATGGAGATGTAACCTGAAGTAATAAACATTAAAAAAAAAAAAGGAAACATTCTGTGAGAATCAACCCCAGATCTTATTGACTGTGATAATAAGATATAGTAGGATAGCTTTGATGCAAATGAAGTAAAATGGAAATCTGGAGTGTCTCTTCAGAGAACATATAAAGAAATAATCATAACTATAAATTATAATTTATACCTCATAACATGCAATCAACATACTACATTAAATTAGTTTATATATTTATATAACTATAAATTAAGATGGGGTGGGTATGTTGGTGCACAGCTGTGATCCCAGCAGTTAGGGATGGGGCTGTGCTAGAGGTTCCTGAATTTGGGGCTGGCCTGAGCTACAGAGCAGGACTCTTTTTTTAAGCATGTTTTTGGTTTTTTTGTTTTTTTGTTTTTTTTTTTTCCCAGACAGGATTTCTCTGTGTAACAGTCCTGGCTGTCCTGGACTCGTTTTGTAGACCAGGCTGGCCTCAAACTCAGAGATCCACCTGCTTCTGCCTCCCAAGTGTTGGGATTAAAGGCTTTAAACAGTTTATTTTTATTTTATATACATTGGTGTTTTGACTGAATATATCTGTGTGAGGGTATTAGATCCTCTGGAACAGGAGTTACAGAGAGTTGTGAGCTGCCATGTGGGTGCCAGGAATTGAACCCAGGTCCTCTGGAAGAGCAGCCAGTGCTCTTAACTCCTGAGCCATCTCTCCAGCCCCTGAACATGTTTTTTTTTTTTTTTTTTTGGGTTTTTTTCGAGACAGGGTTTCTCTGTTTAACAGCTCTGGCTGTCCTGGACTCTCTTTGTAGACCAGGCTGGCCTCGAACTCGCAAAGATCCGCCTGCCTCTGCCTCCCAAGTGCTGGGATTAAAGGCATGCGCCACCACCGCCCGGCTCTGAACATGTTTTTAATAGTTGTGTTGTACCTAGATTTTTTAGAGCTATGAAATCAATACATGAGAGGAAAAATGTTTTCTTTCATCTTTGACCTTTTGAGTAACGATTCTCACCCAGTTTCCTTCCATAGGGAATCTTTTAACTGAGCCAATAGGCTACTTGGAATCATGTTTCTTAGCCAAGATTGGCACTCCAAGGCAGCCGTCCATCTGTAGCCTCTCCAGAGCCTGTTTGAAGATCAGAAAGAGCATCTTTAATAACCCTGAACATTCCTTGATGGGCCTAGAACAATTTTCTCATGTTTGGTAAGTTGCTTTCTAGTTAGAAGTGGTAACCTGGGCCCTGAAAGTACACCAGTTGAAGACAACTTTGGAGTCTGCCATCTATATCACCCTTAGTTGTATGGTTATGGATTATGTATGAATTTCCATTCTCAATTTGTACATTTGGTTGTTTGCATCCTTAGACACTGTTAGGAACTCAGGATTCACTGAAGGAACATGTTTTAATTGCTGCTTGTTCTAATTATGATAGCTGTCTTCTGTTGAGCTGAAACCATAGACCTCCTTCATTCTGCCCATAGGTCATTATGCTGGTCTCTAGAACAAGAGTCAGGAAAAACAAAAAAAAAAAAGAGTCAGCCTGAGGGCCAAATATGGTCCATTGCTTACTTTTGTACATTTATGGGGTCACAGCTGTGTCCACTGTATAGCATGATCTGAAGCTGTATATTGTCTATGGCTGCCTATTGGTTTATATGTGGCTACCACTGTAAAATTCTGCTCCAGTAGCAAAATAGTTGAAGCAACTGGTTGGCCTCAAATCCTAAAATACTTAGCGTCTGACATCTGACCTTTTACAGAAGAAGTTTGTGGGCCCTGTTTTAGGCCCTTGAAGTTCAGTGTATTCTCCCTAAAAGACAAAAAGGACAAAAAGCTTTAAAAATCTGGATACTAGGGCTGGAGAGATGACTGAGCGGTTAAGAGCAGTGCCTGTTCTTCCAAAGGACCCTGGTTCAAATTCCAGCACCCACATGGCAGTTCAAAACTGTCTGTAATGGCTGGGCATGGTGGCGCACACCTTTAATCCCAACATTCGTAAATCCCAGCATTCGGGAGGCAGAGGCAAACTGTGAGTTCAAGGCCAGTCTGGTCTACAGAGCTAGTTCCAGGACAGCCAGGGCAACACAGAGAAACCCTGTCTCGAAAAACAAAAACAAAAAAACAACAACAAAAAATCTGGATACTACTTGCTCTCATTAAGAATTCTATTTCTAACCATGTTTATGTTGTCCAACAGGGAAATGCAATGTTACATTTTTAGTTCATTCTCTTAATTTTTATCGAGGCTCATGTTAGCTGTTTTATGGTTCCTATAGAAGTTACACATTCTTATTCTTTGCTTTGAGACCTTTGTGTTGAATTCTTTACTTGGTGATTTATGTTAGGATGACCTATACATTGTAAATATTGGCTAACTCACTGTGTATAGCAAACATCTCACATATCTGAATGTAATGATTTAATGAATTCAAACCTGTTAACATTTTCCCTTGTGGTTTTTGGCTTTCGTATTCTGTTTAGATAAGCCACATTGAGTTGAATTTCTCTGAACTTCAATTTTTTCACCCTCAGAGTGGGGGCTAAATTATACTTCCTAGGACTCTTAAGGTACGAAATGAGTGTGAAAATGTCTAACATACCACAAGGTAAACAGCAGGCACCTAGAAGTAATGTTCACTTGGCTGTGTGAGAAGTCTGTTAAGTTTCTGCTGTACAAAAGTCATTGTTGGGTGCAAAGAATGTGGAGACGATGCTCTTCCTACAAGGAGGGAGGGAGGACTTATTTTCTTATGACTGATAAACTTAGTAGAAACTATTCTTCCTGGTAATGAGTGGGAGATTACGTTCCCTTCTCAAGTCATTATACTAAAATAATTTGTCCCCATCTTAAACACGTGTTCTGGTTTATTTTTCAATAGGATTTTGTTTGTTTTTCACAAAAATGGCCATTTGAACTACAAGGCAAAAGTGCAGCCCCCTAGGCTGAATGGAGCAAAGACTGGAGTGTTCTCCACAAGGAGCCCACACCGCCCTAATGCAATAGGACTGACGCTGGCCAAGCTGGACAAGGTGGAAGGTAACTCCCTGTGCTACCTTGCTGATGCTGGCCAGCCAGGGGAAGGGGAAGGGAGTCGCTCACTTCTACTTTGACCTTTCCTGACTTACTCCTAAAAGTCTTACAAAAGCTCCTTATCGTTCACTGCTAGCTGCTGCTCATGCCAACACTAGTGGTGTCAATTTTGAGAGCTCCCAGACACTTAGGAATATATGATTGAAAGGGTGTCAATATTGGGAACACTACAAAACAAGCTCCTGGAAGATGCTCAGATCTTGTTTTTATATTCTGCTATAAGAAACTAGTGAGGGGGCTGGAGAGATGGCTCAGCGGTTAAGAGCAATGCCTAGTGCTCTTCCAAAGGCCCTGAGTTCAATTCCCAGCAACCACATGGTGGCTCACAACCATCCACAATGTGATCTGGTGCCCTCTTCTGGAATGCAGGTGTACATGCAGACAGAGCACACATGCATAAAATAAATAAAATAAATCTTAAAAAAAAAAAGAAACTAGTGTTATTTTTTAAAAGTTCGTTGATTTTATAATCATTAGATTAGTAATAAGATTTTATTAAGACTTGGGATGTAGGAAATACAGGATGATTAAAATTTAATGGCTATTTTCAGTTGTGATGCATAGTTCCCAGTTGTTCATGCATTTCTAGAAAGCAGGAGAAGAGTAGTGTTACTTCTTCTTTGCAGCCTGAAGGAAAGAGACATTAGGGCTACAGTGCAGGCCATCAGCTGTGCTGTGTGTTCATGGCCTGTGATGAATTACATTACAGGCTCTAACATCTGTCAAATTGTAGAAGTGCCACAGTAGAATACTGGATTTTTTTTTTTTTTTTTTTTGGTTTTTTTGAGACAGGGTTTCTCTGTGTAGCCTGGCTGTCCTGGACTCACTCTGTAGACCAGGCTAGCCTTGAACTCACAGAGATCTGCCTGGCTCTGGCTCTGCCTCCTGAGTGCTGGGATTAAAGGTGGGCACCACCATGCCTGGCATTACTTTCTTTTCTTTTGGTTTTTTGAGACAGGATTTCTTCATATAGTCCTGGCTGTTCTGGAACTAGCTCTCTGTACCAGGGTGGTTTCAAACTCACTGAGATTCGCCTGCATCCTGAGTGCTGGGATCAAAGGCGTGCACCACCAGGCCTGGCTATTAATTACTTTTCTATTGTTGTGATAAGACACCACCATGACCAAGGCAATTTATAAAAGAAAGTGTTTATTTAAGACTTACAGTTTCAGCTGGGTGTGGTGGCGCACACCTTTAATCCCAGCACTTGGGAGGCAGAGGCAGGCGGATCTCTGTGAGTTCGAGGCCAGCCTGATCTACAAAGCGAGTCCAGGACAGCCAGAGATACACAGAGAAACCCTGTCTCGAAAAACCAAAAAAAAAAAAAAAAGTCTTACAATTTCAGATATTACAGTAGTGACTGTCATTTGGGGAGCACGGTAGCAGGCAGGCATGGTGCTCAAGCAGTGGCTTTTCACTTACTTCTTTTTTTTTTTTTTTTTTTTTGGTTTTTCGAGACAGGGTTTCTCTGTGTATCCTTGGCTGTCCTGGACTCACTTTGTAGACCAGGCTGGCCTCGAACTCACAAAGATCCGCCTGCCTCTGCCTCCCAAGTGCTGGGATTAAAGGCGTGCGCCACCACCGCCCGGCTTCACTTACTTCTTGATCCAAATGCATGAGGCAGAGAAAGATAACTTTGAAATTTCAAAGCCCACCCCCAGTGACACACCTTTTCCAACAAGGCACATCCAATCCTTTCCAAACAGTCCCTCTAATTTGGGATTAAGTATTTAAATATATGAGCCTTTGGAGCCTATTGTCATTCAAATCACCACCCTACACTTTTTTTTTTTTTTTAAATCATTGACTTTGTGCCAGGCCTTGTAAGTAGTAGAGATAACATTGGTGATTAACTCATAAACATTCCTGCTCACACAGAACTTAACCTTCTGTTGAGGGAGGTGAAATCAGAAAAGTGAATGGGTAAACACTAATCAGTAATGAATAATGTAGGGGTGGACACAGGAGTGCTGCTTTTTATTCCTTCATAAAAGGTCATGAGCCAGTCACTCCGTGTCAGAAGATCAGTTTATAAGAGAAAAGCATAACAAATAATGTTCATTCACAGGGACAAGTAACAGCCTGTAGCCAAGGAGAGTGTAGGCATTTCCCATGAAGTCTCGGGTTCTGTTCCATCATTAAGATAGTCCAGAGATTAAAAAAAAAAAAAAGATAGTCCAGAGACATCTCTCCAAAGTCCCGGGCTTGCACACTGAATGTCTCAGACATCTGGGTCTTCATGCAGTCTTGTTTTTCTTAAATAGAGTCAGAGTCAACGTGAGCTCATGCTGTGTTTTGGCTCTTCTTATTCAGTCAGTGTTCCAAGAGTCAGAATAGGAGGCTCTGTACAGTTGCAGAATGTGACAACCAGGTGAGACAGCAGAAGACCTTAATATTTAGTTATGGGGTCTTGAGCTAACATTTTTGTCTTCATAGACATGCTTCTGCTTCTGTGTAACAAAGTGATCCAACGTGTGTCTGTTTAGACAGCACACCTTGATGATGTGTTTAAAGCATTGTTATTTTTCCAGGTCCAGCAGGATGGGCTCATCTTTGCTGGTCCTGTGGAGATTGCTTGTTTACCACAGAGTCCGTTTCCTCATAGGTGTGGGGTTGAGGGCCATAGCTTTGTGCTGGTGTTGGCTTGAGGCACTTTCAGGTCCTAGAAAGGCTTCCCATGTTTCTAGGGCATCTTATGGCTGCTTGCCACCTGAGCTTTTCCAGCATGCCTGGGTTCTCAGGCTGCAGGGAGAGTTTGTCGGGTTGAGTCTGTGGTTAGTGAGGTGTCCTATATGGAAATCATCATTAGAGGGCAACAGAGCTCTTTTGCTATATTCTGAGCTTAGGTGTAAGTTGAACTTAGAGAAGGGGTTATACAGGGCAGGGCACCAAGTTGGAGAGCATGTCAGGCCTCCCGAAATCTGCTTGCCACAGTGGAAATACACATTGGTCTGGATACAGTGAGGACCAGCTTGTGCCTGGGAGTGATGCAGAGATGAATGAACCCCAGCGTGTGTTCCAGGGCCTACTCACTGTCACAGCACAGAGGCATCTGTGAGCCATTGGCATTCTGTGTGAAAAGGCTTGAGTGGGTGGAGGTTTGAACTCGTGCTTCTGTGAGACCCAGAAGAAAGAGCCAGGAAGGTTTGTAAATGAAGTGTTCTGTGAGAACCTTGAGGAGCAGGAGTTTGCCAGATGAAGATGTGGGTTTCCGGGCAGAACAGTGTATGTGGGCTCAGTGAGGTGCAGGCAGCTATTTGAGAAAGACTTTGGGCTAACCCTGCCCTCCATTGACCTGTACCGTCATGCACTGCACCCCCTTCAGGTGGAGCTGTATACCTGTCTGGGATTGACATGATCCATGGCACACCTGTGCTGGACATAAAGCCTTACATCGCTGCCTATGACTCACCACAGAGCTTGGAGTCCTTGGAGGACTTTAACGTACAGAACAACCACCGTAAGCCGAGGGCTGCGTCCCAATCTGATGGCACAGCTGACGGTTGTGACCAGTGGCTGCTCTCAGGGAAAGCAAAGCCCTGCCATAGTGCTGAGGAAAAACCAAAATGCCCTGAAGACAGAACCTCAGGAGAAAACTCCCAGAAGTGCAATGACAGCACAGAAACCCAGCGCACTTTGCCAGAGGACAGAGAGAGAGCAGTGGGCTTGGGACTGGAACCAAGCAGAGGTGACTGCATGGGTGTAGTAGATCAGCAGGGTGGCCCACAGGATCTGAAGAGCTTTCTGGAAGAAGGCATAGGTAGGCCAAGGAACGTGGAAGGTGCCTTGGTCCTGCAGGAGAACAGTGCAGAGACACAGTGGGATGCTTCCTGCCGTGCCAGGACAGCGGACAGAGTGCCCTGCAGTGTCGTCCCCAGATGGGTGAAGGAGGCCCCTGCAGCCCCTTTACAAGTCCGGTTTACTCCTCATGCGGAGATGGACCTGAGGAAACTCAGTTCAGGAGGTGAGCTCTGGTACCCCGGGCCTCCTAGGTCTGAGCAAGGGATTAGCTCATGCTCTTTTGTTTCGTTTTGTGTTGTGGTGCTGGGATCAGGACCTGTCCTGTGGGGGTTAGCTACAGACCCAGTCAACTAATGAGCTTGTCTTCAATGAAATCATGCAGGGTTGCTTCTTCTGGAAGCAGTTACATATATGGAATATTTGTCTGTAACTGGGTTTTTTTAAGGAGCAGGGTTATAAACTCTGGGTGCACTATCACATGGCTCTTTCTGATTGACAGCCATTTAATTGGTTAGTCCAGGTGCTCAGAAGGCATACGTGGAGAGTGGCTGGTGCCTCAGCTGTTGCCCATGACTTGTAGCCCTTATCTTTCACTTATTTAATATGCATTTTATTATTTTAATCGTCTGTCTGCATGTATATCTGTCTTGGGGGTGAGAGCATGTAGGTGCTGGTGCAGGCCAGGGGAGGGCTTCGGATCTTCTGGAGCTGGAGTTACAGGCATTTATGATCTACCCAACATGGACACTAAAAACCAAATTCAAATCCTTTGTATAAGCAGCAAGTGCTCTTCACTGTTGAGCCATCTCTCCAGCTCTGCTTGCCTTTCTCTGTCCTTTTTTCTGATAACATTCAGACAGTGGGTTGTGCTTGGTCTGTACTTGGATGCACTCAATTTCTTACTTGCTTTCCTATCTTGTCAGAGAGATAGCTGTTTAATTCTGTCGGGGGACCCCAGGACTTCACAAGGAGAGAGGAGCCTACTGCCATGATGCTTTCCTCCGCAGCTTATCCACTCCATTAAAGAAAGACCACAGGGCCTTGTTTTGGAGCCCATTTAACACACGGTTCTTAGCATGTGTTATTTGATTTTCCTAGTCCATAGCAGATGGAGAATGAAGGAAGCTGCTGGCTGGTAAGAGGTGGGAATGAGGATGTTCACAAAAAGTCATGGTTTCCAAGGAGATGACAGAATACAAAGGGTTGAGAACTGTTCTTGTCTTACTTTTCAGTAAACAGCAGCATGGCCATAGGAAGAGGGACATGCACTTGTTCACTGAGCTTCTCCAGCACTGTTCTGGCCTTTGAGAGAAAGAAACATCAGCAAGGAAAAGGGACCAGAAGCCCCCTGCCTCCACAGAGCTTGCATCCTAATGGGGGGGAGAGACGAAAGCTCAAGGCATAGGAAGTCAGCACTCTGCTGTGCAAAGCACACAGAAACATGCACTGTTAGAAGGTGCTGGTGCCATAGGACATAGCGCAGAGAAGTGGCTGCGCTTGGAAGTAGATAGCCAGAGGAGGCCTTACTCAGGAGACACATGAGAGCAGACACCAAGGAGATGAAGGAGTGAGTCACCTTGACCAGGGAAAGGGTGTGTATATTTGGTGCCCACGGAGGACAGAAGAGAGTTTTAGATCCCCTGGAACTGGAGTTTCGGAAGGTTGTGAGCTACCATATGGGTGCTGGGAACTGAATCAGGGTCCTCTGCAAAACAAATGCTCTTAACGGCTAAGCCATCTCTCCACCCACCCCCCCCATGTATACTGTATCTTTAAAAATTGAAATAAAGCACACACATGAGAGGTTTTGTCACTTGGAAGGGGGAGCATCAACTTACCTGAAATATGTGATAGGGTAGCACAGTGGCTGGCCCTCTCTGAGGTGCTGAACTTCTGTTGGACCTTTTCAAGTTTTGTCTAAGACTGTCCATCTGTGAGTAGTGGGCCATTGCTTCTGGCAGTAGGTTTTGAATGTCTAGTTTTCTGTCCTTCCTCCTTCCCTCTTTCCCTCCCTGCTAAGTGGCCTGGAGTTTACTCTGTAGGCCAGGATGACCGTAAACTTTCAGAGATCTGCCTGCCTCTGTCTCCTAAGTGCTGGGGTTAAAGATGTTGGCGGGTGGGTAGTGGGTGGTTTTGAGGATACTGGGAATGCCACTTGTTTCCTTAACAATGTCTCTTCTGTTGGGAAGATGACAAGAGTTAAGTTAAAGTGTAGATTGAACACAGAAAGAATGGTATTTGGTGGACAAAAAATGAAAGCTTACCTCTCCTGTTTGGAGACTTGTGAAAAATAACACCATTAGTATTTTTGTCTAGTAGAAGAAAAAATTTGAGGTGCACAGAGGTGATAGTCTCTGAAATGAATAGCTTTCCAGACCCTGTTCCTTTTATGTGATGTGCAAAGTGACCACATTTCATGCCAAACACACTGTTTCAAAGTTTGACCTGCATAGTTGTCAGTACAAGCTTGTGTTCTCTCGTTGCAGATGCTGGCCAGACGCCATTTAAATACTTTACGTCCACAGAAGAAGCCAGATGTGCCATTGAGTCTGTGCTATCGGCAGATCCTCGGTCCGTGTACCGACGGAAGCTCTGTCAGGACCGCCTTTTCTTCTTTACTGTAGACATAGCACACATCACCTGCTGGTTTGGTGATGGCTTTGCAGAGGTTCTGAGGATTAAACCGGCTTCTGAGTCTGTTGAGATGACTGACCCTGAGAACTCCTTGGTGACTTTGGGGTCTTGAGAGGCCCCAGTTGTGTTTTTAGACATCCTCACTGACCTCTGAATGTACCTGCTGTTGTCAATTTACTTCTTTGGTTGGCATGGTTTAAAATATTTATTTGAAGGAATTGTTGTTTTTGGTTTTTTGAGACAAGGTTTCTCTGTGTAGCCTTGGCTATTCTGGAACTTGCTTTGTAGACCATGCTGGCCTCAAACTCAAGAGAGCCACCGGCCTTTGCCTCCCAAATGCTAGGATTGAAGGCTTGGTCTACCATGCCTGTCAAAGGAAATGTATGTCAATAAACTTACTGAGAACTATAAAATACAGAGCACTCACCGTGTGCTTTGCTCCAAAGCTGAAGGCTCCCAAATGCTGCTGTGGGTGACTGCCTGAAAACACTCATCACTCTTGGTGCTCGATACAGAGGACATTCTATTTTATTTTATTGGTTTTTCAAGACAAGGTGTAGAAGGAATAGCTTGTGTACTGTATGGATACATTGCCTGTCAATAAAAAAACCTATGGCCTATAGGAAAAGATAGAATAGAAGGTGGGACATCCAGGAGGCAGATGGAGAGAAGCCAGGAAGATGTAAAGAGGACAGACACACGGTACCTGAGCTGAGGTGACCAGCCACATGGCAGAACTTAGATTAAAATAGATAGGTTATTAAGTCATGAGCTAATCAGGAAGCAAGCCTAGCTGTATGGCCTAGGTATTTGTAAATATATTTTGAATCTCAGAGTCTTATTTCTGGGTGCTTGGGGCTGAGAGGAACAACATACACTACAACATCAACAGAGTCTCTCTGTGTAGCCGTGGCTGTCCTGGAACTTGCTCTTTAGATCAGGCTGGCCTTGAACTCAGAGATGTACCTCCCTCTGCCTCTTGAGTACTGAGATTTAAGGTGTATGCCACCATGCTTGGTAACATTCTAACAGGCCTTTCATGTTGCGTCTGATCCATTCAACAGTTCACATTGACTTTTCTCACTCAAGAGCCTGACCTCTCTCTTCTATTGTAAATCACAATGAGTTATAATGTCTTAGGTAACTAACAATAGAACTGATTGTAGAAATCTTTATGTATTAAATTCCTGCATTTGAAGGACTTTGTGACACACATGCACACACACAAATAAAAGCTTGAGCTTCTTTGAATATCCTTGAGTCAGAAAAGAAAACTCCTCCCCCAACCTCAAGAAAGTCATTACTGGCTTCTCACTTATTCTGTGACTGTTAAGAAGCTGTCGGCCGGGCGGTGGTGGCGCACGCCTTTAATCCCAGCACTTGGGAGGCAGAGGTAGGCGGATCTTTGTGAGTTCGAGGCCAGCCTGGTCTACAAAGTGAGTCCAGGACAGCCAAGGATACACAGAGAAACCCTGTCTCGAAAAACCAAAAAAAAAAAAGAAGCTGCCACGACTCAGCTTTTGATGTTTAACATCAGATGAACAAGATGTGGGGGCAGACTCACGTAGCCCAGCTTGACCTGGAACCTCTGATCCTCTTGTCTCAGTCTCCTGGGTCTGGGATTATAGGCCTGCACCACCACACCTGGCTCAAGATGCATTTTGTGCCACAAGTCTTGGTTTGTGGAGGAAGTAGACATAAAGAAGTCAATGTATTACAGGCTGATAAACTAATTAACACCACACAGTTCTGTACTGTGTAGGAAGTGATTGTGGGAATTTGTGGCCTGTAGGTGATTTTAATGAGATGGTCTGAGATAACTAAAGATTTATGATTGGTCTAACCAAATTAGACACCTGTCAACATGACGCTCTTTCCTAATCTCAGCTGCAGATCTCAGAGCTGATTGATCATGGTTTGGAAATGCCCCCGCAGCCTGTGGAAACTTGTCCAGTCATTGTGGCTGATGACATTCCACTTCTGAGCCAGACTGGGTTTTGCAGCTGTTTGTTACCTTTGACATTACTTACAATGTTTTGAGATGAGATCTTTTTTGTTGTTGTTGTTTGTTTTTTGAGACAAGGTTTCTCTGTGTATTAGTCCTGGCTGTCCTGGACTCACTTTGTAGACCAGGCTGACCTCAAACTCCCAGAAATCCACCAGGTGCCACCACCCCTGGCCTTTGGGACAAGATCTTAAATTTAACTTTTCTAAAACCTTTTTAAAAAAAATATAGATTGGGGGGCTGGAGAGATGGCTCAGAGGTTAAGAGTACTGGCTGCTCTTCCAGAGGTCCTGAGTTCAATTCCCAGCAACCACGTGGTGGCTCACAACCATCTATAATGAGATCTGGTGCACTCTTCTGGCCTGTGGGAATACATGCAGATAGAACACTGTATATATAATAAATAGATCTAATATACATATAAATAAATTGCAGGAAGTTGTAAAAATAGCACAGAGGTCCCTTTTAGCCTTTACATGGCTACTTCCATTGGAAACATCTAGAAATATAGTATAGTATTATAGCTAAGAAGTTGGCATTAGCAGGGCCTACCTCTTCGTCTGACTCTGATGCCTTTTTGTGAGGAGCATATTGTATGGATATGTGCACGTGTATGTGGGTGTGGAGGCCAGAAATGTTACCCACATTTAAAAGATAATATTATAACCTGCCCCTAGAGGCATTGCAGATGTGACTGCTATGTCACATGTGCATCAGTAGGTGGCAGAGAGGACAGAGGTTATATCTACATTCAGTGTTCTGACCTATGAACATCTGAATGAATAGTAGCTTATCATTCCTGGAAAAGAAAACCAAAAGGTAAATACCAACACCACTTTGGCTTCATGGGGTAACCTAAGACGATTACAAGACCAGTACCAGGCAAACACTGGATGGGCTCCCAGGACAGGAAACAAACCAGAAACTAGAAGAACTCTGCTTGGCCCTGGATGTGGGGGTTGTGAATGAGCCAGCCCTGAGGGACTGAGTGTTGGGAGAGCCAGCCCTGCCTCTGGTCTGCTATGTGGTAGTGTTGGCTATGGAGAGATGCCCTCCCCTCCCTTTTGCCCTCACCACTATTGGCCAACAGATCTGGCCCAGATGGGGGGTCACCGGAGCAGGAGAGCTGTCCCTGCCCCTCACATGCTGCAGCACTCAGGAGAGTAGGCCCTGCACCTTTCCATAGTAGAATTGGCCCTGCAAGTGGAGGCTGCAGGTCCAGAACCAGGGCTTTGAGTTGGCCCACCTCAACATCTACCCCGTAGATGAACTGCTGGAGTGCAAGAAGAGGTCAGTTCCACAACCCAGGACTTCAGGATCTCCATGACACAGGACAGTTACAGCATATTTGAGAGGAGTTTCAGTGACGTTCCAGTACTGATGGAGTAGCGGAAACCAGGGGCCTCGTACCAGACCAAGGAGTCATAATGAACATTTGCAAGCAGAATATGTGGACAGAGGGGAAGGAATATTGTGGGACATCTAGAGATAAACTGCAGCTTCCACAATGAACTGTTATTTTTTATGCTGGGACAGACTGCAAGGGTGGAGGATGGGTCTGGGGGGAGATGGGAGGGAACAGGGTGCATGATGAGAAAGTCACAAAATAAATAAAAATTTTCTTTAAAAAATAATATTATAAAAAACTCTTTGAGCTGGGTGTAGTGGTGCATGCCTTTAATCCCAGCCCTCAGGAGGCAGAGTCAGGCAGATCTGAGTTTGAGGCCAGCCTGGTCTACAAGTTCCAGAACAGCTAGGACTACACAGAGAAATCCTATCTCAAAAAACAAAACAAAAACAAAAAAGCCAAATAAGAACATCACCCAAATTAACCAGATCCATTGTCCCTACAACTTAATGAACATCTATACAGTTAGAGTTAGCATTTGGAATGGAAGTCGTAGAGCTTCACAAGTTTTACACTTTCAGTGTTGAATGTTTTGTACTCTATTTTATTTATGTATTTATTTGAGATAGACTCTTATGGCATACCTCTGACTGTAGACCAGTCTGGCCTTGACTTACAGAGATCCGATTGCCTCTGCCTACCTAGTGCTGGGACTAAAGGTGTGCACCACTGTGCCCAGTTTAAATGAGTTTTTTTGACTATATTTTATACTTTTACCCATCACCAAAACACAAGATCTGTGACAGAGTCAGAACTAGAAAAACAATTAGCTTTATATCGTTTTACATGATTTGTATCCATTATTTTTAAGAATACTTATTTTTATTTTTGTGATATGAGTTTATTAAAATAACCAATTATGAGAATGTTTTTCTTTAATCTCAGGTGTGAAGCTGCTTAAGAGACAGGTGTAAAATATTAACCATGAGCTAGCAGGGGCGTGGCTTAGCCAGCTGCAGCAAGTAAATTCTGAGGACTTGGGAGAGAGGAATAAAAAGCCAGAGCCCTTAGCCGGGCGGTGGTGGCGCACGCCTTTAATCCCAGCACTTGGGAGGCAGAGGCAGGCGGATCTTTGTGAGTTCGAGGCCAGCCTGGTCTACAAAGTGAGTCCAGGACAGCCAAGGATACACAGAGAAACCCTGTCTCGAAAAACCAAAAAAAAAAAAAAAAAAAAAAAAAAAGCCAGAGCCCAGAGGAGAAGGGGGCTCTACAAAGAAGTAGGAGAAATGGCTACAAAGAGGAAAGAGGTTGTTGTTCTTCCGGCTGCTGGTGCCCCCCCCCCAAGCTGCTGCTTATTCTTCCTGCTGCTGTCTCCTGGTTTGCTGGACTTCTACTGAGACTGGTATTACCCCCAAAGAACCCAAGGATCCTAATCAGCAGGAAGTAGCTTAAAGAGAACTACGCCCCCTTTCATCTTTAACCTTCTTTCCTGCATAGTGTTGGGAGGCTGGGAAGAACAAGGGGTGGATGGGAGGCATAAGGTATTAAGTATAGTAAAATAAATTAGAGTGTATAATTAAGTACAAAAATACTAAAAGCCATCTTGTTACACTTTCAGTTACGTATATGTGTGCACTTGTATGTGGGTATTGCATATGGGAACAGGTACACAAGGAGGTTGTGACCTGCCTGGCATGGGTGCTAGGAACTGAACTGTGAGACTTCAGTTACATGTAGGAGCGTTTTGCCTGGCTGTATGGATGTGCACCATGTGCATGCCTGGCACCCACAGAGGTCAGAAGAGGGCTTCAGATTCCCTAGAACTGGAGTTGCAGATGGTTGTGAGCTGTCATGTGGGTGCTGGGAATCAAACCTTGGTCTTCTGTGAGAACAAGTGCTCTTAACTACTGAGCCTTCTCCCCAGCCTCTTTCTCTTTTTTTTTTTTAAAGATTTATTTATTATGTATACAGTGTTTTGTCTGCAGGTATATCTGCAGGCCAGAAGAGGGCACCAGATTTCATTATGGATGGTTGTGAGCCACCATGTGGTTGCTGGGAATTGAACTCATGACCTCTGGAAGAGCAGCCAGTGCTCTTAACCGCTGAGCCATCTCTCCAGCCCCTCTTTCTCTTTTTTAAAAAAACATTTTTAGGTCTTTGAGAGCTCTGTAAGTGTTGATTGTATTCACTCCTCCTCCATCTCTTCCCAGGCCCACTCCTGCCTTTCCACCCAACTTTATCCCCACCCCCCCTTTTTAATTTTAAACCTATCAAGAACCAGTTTGTGATTCCCAGTAATTTTGGGTGTGTGGTCTTTCCTTGGGGCATTGTTGACTTACCAGGGCTACACTTTTACACAAAACTGTGTCTTTCTCTCCCAGCAGCTCACAGCTCCACGGCTAGGGATGGGATTTGATGCCTAAGTTCCATCTCCATGCTGGGACTTGGCGGCTGGGGCTGCAGAGGTCTTGCATATGCTGTCAAACCACTGTGAATTCATATGTGCAGCTGCCCTGCTGCATCTATAAGACACCACCTTCTTGTCATTCATCATCTCTGGCTCTTACATTCCTTAAGTTCCTTCTTTTGTAAAGATCCGTGAACCTTGCTTGGTTCATGATTAGGTGTGGTGCAGGTGCTCCACTTAGGGCTGAGCATTCTGAAGTCTCTTACTCTTTGAACCCTGGCATTCTATTCTATTCTATTCTATCCTCAGGTCATCAAGTCTGGCAAGTACCCTTACCCACTGAGCCATCTCACTGCCCCTCTGCCCTGCAAAGTGTGTCTTCACATTGTCAGAGGAAGACTATAATTAAAAACTATTCAACCAACAGAGCAAAACCTAAGAAACTGCACACAACACAGTCGTACTCATAAGCTGGAAATATTTGTTAACTGGTCCTTTTCAGCAAGATTGCTGGCTATTGATCTAGAACATTGATTCTCTGGAGTGGTGTTTAGAGTTCCAGAAAAGTTATTTGTGAATGAAGTTATGTTATCACATACTTCTGAGATATTCTTTATGATTTGAAACGGTTTATATAATTGTTAGAAAATTTGTAGAGCAAAAGGTAAATCTTATTTTTATATTTCCCATCTGTCTTAACTAGGGTTCTTGTTGCTGCAATGTAACACCATGATCAAAAAGAAAGTTGGAAAGAAAGGGGTTTATTTGTCTTACACTTCCGTATGGGTGTTCATCATTGAAGGAAGTCAGGACAGGCATTCAAAACAAGGCAGGAACCTGGAGCCAGGAGCTGATGCAGAGACCATGAGAGAAGCAGAGAGGGGTGCTGCTTATTGGCTTGCTCCTCATGGCTTGCTCAGGCTGATTTCTTATAGAATCCAGGACCAATAGCCCAGGGATGGCAGCACACACAATGGGCTGGGCCCTCCCTATCAACCACTAATCAAGAAAATGCCCTAGTGCCAGATCTTACGGAGGCATTTCTTCACGGAGGCTCCTTCCTCTCTGATGACTCAAGCATGTGTCAAGTTGACACACAAAACCAACCAGTATGTGTACAAAATGAGGTCATACAAATCCATGCTTATACATGTGTAGAAAGTTCTGGAAGGATGGACACACGTACTAGTGAAATTTTTGGTGCTGTGGATTGTGTCCCCTGCCTGCTAGGCAGGTGCTGTGCCCCTGAGCCATGGCCCCAGCCCAATGTCATCTCTGCAGAGGGTTCTCTGGAACACACTGGGAAAGGCACTGTTTGGTATATTCTCTTCAGTCCACTCTAATTTTTTTTTCTGACCAGGAGCACCCATTGCTTTTATATGTGGAACCTAAGGAAAATGTCCTCCATTCCACTTGGAGTGGATCTGACATGTCGGTGTAGCCCAATGAGTTACATTTCTGTGTTTTAAATTCACTATATACCCTTCCTCCCATGCCTTCTGAAATACAGCGCTTATGATAAAGCACATTGCATTTCCTGCCGTGTCACCTTGAATCACAAAGTCAAAACCAACCCATGTCGCACATGGCCTGTGGAACTAACCATGCTTGAGCAGGTACCTGGGGCTAAAGCCTTGTCCCTAGGGGTGGCCTGCTGTTTCCTGCTCTTCCCGAGCTTCGGGCATAGCCTTGTGGTTCTAGGGAATAGAAGGCGTCCCGGTGCGTGGTGCTGCTGGCCGAGGTCTGAGCTACCAGCACTACTTGGTACAGAAATGGCCAAAGCAGTTCATCCCATCTGGACTAAAGTGCTGGGTTTATAGGATCCATTTACTCGTCGTCGCCATCTACTGGCCCGTTGTGTACTTGCATCGTAGAGCACTCACCTATCACGTGACCGCCGAGGTCGCTCTCCCGGCATTCCCAGGGCTGGCTGTGGTCCACTGTACAGATAAGAGCTTTGAGCTGTGTCTTATCAGTAGAGTCGTCAATAATAAAAACCCACTTCAGAACCCAAGCTTGGCTGTGCCCACTGAGTAAGAGGCTGTGCTGGTGTGTGTGTGTGTGTGTGTGTGTGTGTTTTGCTGGGTGTGTGTGTGTGTGTGTGTGTGTGTGTGTGTGTGTGTGTTTTTAGGGG
>CAJQZJ010032188.1:15890505-15920810 GCA_907164525.1 Lophiomys imhausi
TCAGGGCTGCACTGTCTGCAGATCAGCCTGTTTGGCACTGAGTGACAGGGTAAGTCTCCTTGGACATCAACCCAATCACTAAATATATAAGGGAGGCCACCTTGCAGCACCCAACTCGTTCTGAGCTGACCTAGCTGCCAACACAGCTGAACAAACACAAAATAAAACAGAACAGCCAGGAAGGAGAGGCAGAGATGTTTAAAGGCTGAGTTTTTGTTGTGTTTGTTTGTTTTTACACAGGGTCTCACTATGTAGTTCAGCTGGCCTCAGACTTACTATGTAGAGCAGTATGGTCTTGAACTCACGGAGACCACCTTCCTTTGCCTCCCAAGTGCTGGAATCAAAGCCAACTGCCAACCAGGCAAGATGTGTATAGGTTTTTGTTTTTTTTGGGACTCTTTAAAAATTATTTATTTTTATGCACATTGGTGTTTTGCCTGCATGTGGGAGGATGTCAGATCTTGGAGTTAGAGACAGTTGTGAGCTGCCATGTGGGTGCTGGGAATTGAACCCAGGTCCTCTGGAAGGACAGTCAGTACTCTCAATCACTAAGCCATCTCTCCAGCTCCAAGATGTTTATAGTTTTAAGCCACTAAAGTTTGGGGTTGTCTACTATTAAAATCTAGGCTGTGCATCTAGCTACCACACTCCAGGACACAGTGGACTTTACAGGCTAGATTTTACAGAAGTGGTTAGCATGAAAAAAAACAAAACAAAACCCTTAAATGGTAAATGAGGATGGGTTTCTGAAAGAGCAATAATACAAAATAGATAACATCTGCTGTGCCCCTTGGTTCAGGTGTGGAGCTGAACAAAGTTTTGGTGACTAAATAAGGAACCTTTAATATAAGCACAATGTAGCACTCATTATTCACCATCAAAAAAGGTGAGATTCTAAACCAGGTCTGGTACACACCTGTAATCTCAGCACCTGGGAGGTGGGGGCTGGGAGATCAGGAGTTTGAGGCTATCATGGGCTATATGAAACCCTACCTTAAAACAAACAAGCTGGGTGTGGTGGCACACACCTTTAATCCCAGGCAGAGGCAGGAGGATGTCTGGGAGTTCAAGGCCAGCCTGGTCTACAAAGTGAGCTCCAGGTCAGCCAGGGCTACACAGAGAAACCCTGTCTCAAAAACCAAACAAACAGACTGGAGAGATGGCTCAGCAGTTAAGAGCACTGGCTGCTCTTCCAGAGGTCATGAGTTCAGTTCCCAGCAACCACATGGTGGCTCACAACCATCCATGATGAAATCTGGTGCCCTCTTCTGGCCTGCAGATATACCTGCAGACAGAACACTGTATACATAATAAATAAAATCTTAAAAAAACAAACAAACAAACCCCCAAACCAAAAAACAAACCAACAAAACCCCAAACAACTCCCCCCCCAAAACACCAAAGCAAGCAAGCAGACAGACAAACCTCCTGTTGTTTGTGCCTCAACACTGATGAAACCGGAAGACGTTAAGTGAAAGAAGCTGAGCAGAAGCAGACATTTTCCTCTGTGGAAGCTAAAAAGCAGAGGTTGATGAACACTAGGAAGGCCATGGAGAAGGTGGAGAGACAGGGTTGGGTAAAGGATACCAACCTACAGGCGTGGAAGAGGTGCCTAAAAGAAGAACCTAGCACAAATCACATCACTCGACAACGAAATGCCCTGCCCACCTAAGCCTTCCAAGTGAGCCCTGACTCCAGTATAACTGGAGAAAGGAAGGCCACTAGGTTCTTGGGGAAAGTGTTAGCCAGGTAAGGTGGTGGACAACTGTACTCCCATCCCTGAGGAAGCTGAGGCAGAAGGATCTTAAGTTCCTAGTTAGCTTGCGCTATTTAACGAGACCCTGTTTCAAAGAAAAAACAAAACAAAGCCCATCAAACACCAATATTGTCAGAGACATTGAACCCTGGACCAAAAATTATGATAAAGCTCTGTTAAGAGCATGGTGTAAGGTGACAACTTCCTGAACAGAACACCAACAGCTCAGGACTTGAGATCAACAATCAATAAATGGGACCTCATGAAACTGAAAATCTTCTGTAAGGCAAAAGACACTGTCATTCAAACAAAATGGCAGCCTACAGACTGGGAGAAAATCTTCACCAACCCCACATCTGACAGAGGGCTAATATCCAAAATCTACAAAGAACTCAAGAAATTAAATGCCAAGAAACCAAATAATCCAATCAAAAAATGGGGAACAGAGCTAAACAGAGAATTCACAAAGGAGGAATCCCTAATGGCCGAGAGGCACTTGAAGAAATGCTCAACATCCTTAATCATCAGAGAAATGCAACTCAAGACGACTCTGAGATTCCATTTCACACCTGTCAGAATGGCTAAGATCAAAACCTCAAATGACAGCACATGCTGGCAAGGGTGTGGAGAAAGGGGAACACTCCTCCATTGCTGGTGGGAGTGCAGGCTTGTGCAACCACTATGGAGGTCAGTATGGCGATATCTTAGAAAACTTGAAATAGCTTTGCCTCAGGACCCAGCCATACCACTTCTGGGTATACACCCAAATGACTCCTCACCGAATCACAAGGAAGTTTCCTCATCTATGTTCATAGCAGCCTTATTTGTAATAGCTAGAAACTGGAAACAACCCAGATGTCCCTCAACCAAAGAATTGATTAAAAAACTGTGGTACATCTACACAATGGAATATTACTCAGCTATCAGAAACAATGAAATTATGCAATTTGCAGCCAAATGGATGGAACTAGAGAAGCTCATCCTGAGTGAGCTAACCCAGACTCAGAAGGATGCACATGGCATCTATTCACTTATAGTAGGATTTTAGCTATATAGTACAGGATATTGATACTACAACCAACACCCAAAGGGAACATGGACATAGACTTTTTTAAAAAAGTTTTATTTGTTTTTTAGTTTTCTCTCCCTGGCAATGAGACACTTTTCACTGGTGGTACTGCCTTGTAGGCCCCCAGTGTATGAGGAGGCTCTTGGCCCTCATATGACCTCTGAACTGGGGCGACAGACTGTTATGTAGGGACACTCCACTCCAGAGGAGTGGGATGGAAGGGTTAGGGGGTTAAAAAAAATGAAATGTGAAGTTTCGGCCTTTTGCTACCAATTGTCATAAACTGTTTAAGATAATTAAGAAATGCAAACTAATAGTCATGAAAGCTTGTCATTTTGTTAGGTACTATGACAGTCTATTATAGTTATTTTCTAAGCTAATCAGAAATCAAGTTGCTAAGAGACAAGCAACATTTGCTTATCTAAATATAAGAGATAGATAGGGCCTCTTCAAAAACCTCAAGAGATCTGCAGAATATGGCATTCAAAGATGTTTTCTTAACTTTAGATTTTTTGATATCGAGACATGTCAGCTCCTGACAGCACCCCCTATTCTACTCCAAGTAGAAGATGAACATCGAAGAATCTCCAGTGGGAGATGGTTGAATTAGTGACAAGCCTATCTCTTGGCAAGAAAATCCCCTTGCTTCAACTGTAGACAGAATGTTGTCCAAAAAGGACAAAACTTGGAAGCAGGTAAGTCGACAGCCTAGCTCTGCCAAGACAGGGTAGGTAAGTCCTTCATAATTCCTGCTCTACAATCAATGTCTGTCAGAGAAACGGGGCCAAACGGCTGAAGATTGATGCTGTAATGTATGGAGAGAAAATGGGAACTGTCCAGGCAGCCACTGGTATGTCATTTCTTAGTTTTGGAAGCTGCTGGCCCTGCACTTCCTATATAATCAGATATATTTATCCTTCTCCGGTCTCTGAGGTGGTTGAAGAATAGATAGCTAGAATCTCATAGTTAAATTTTAAGTTGTTTAGTAATCAAGAGGGTGTTCTGGATCTAAGAAGTTTTAAAAATTGTGATGCAAGTTAGTATGAAAGCTGAGTTAGATATAGAACTTTAAACTCATGGAGATGGTTAGATAATAGAATGTTAAAGTCAGATGCCAAATACATATGCACTGGACATTGGGAATGTATGCTAAGCCATGTAACTCTCATAATTGTGGCCTATTTACTTCTGTTGGTTTTGTATTGTATTTATTGTTATAAGAGAAAGAACCATTTGTTGGACTGGAGGGGGGAGTAGGGAGAAGATTTTGATTGAGATGTAACTTGAAGAAAAAAAATGAGCATGGTGGAGCCGGGCAGTGGTGGCACACGCCTTTAATCCCAGCACTTGGGAGGCAGAGGCAGGCGGATCTCTGTTAGTTCAAGGCCAGCCTGGTCTACAAAGCGAGTCCAGGACAGCCAGAGATATACAGAGAAACCCTGTCTCAAAAAGCCAAAAAAAAAAAAAAAAAAAAAAGCATGGTGTAAGCCAAATTCTCCATATAAAGGAGTCAGTGTAGAATGCCCTAGTGAGTAAATGAAGATGGTGGGCACCATCCTATTTGAAAATAAGTCTCTAAAGAGATGGATGAAGTTATCGAAGCTAACATCCCAGGTTGTCCTCGGACTTCCACATGCATGTGTGTACACACACACACACACACATACACACACAAAAACACGAACACGAAAATACATATGCATACCCACCCCACTCCCTAAAAAATTGGAAAATATGGAGCTGGAGAGATGGCTTAGTGGTTAGAGCACTCACTCTTGCATTCCCAGCACCTACATGGTGTCTCACAACTATCTGTAACTCCAGTTCCAGGGGATCTGATGCCCTCTTCTGGCCTTTTTTGGAGCACTGCAGCCATGTAGGGAATATACAGAATGCAGGCAAAACACACACACACACACACACACACACACACACACACACACACAGAGAGAGAGAGAGAGAGAGAGAGAGAGAGAGAGAGAGACAGACACACACATAAAAAGGGGAAAACAATTTTTTTTTGAGACAGGGTTTCTCTGTGTATCCCTGGCTGTCTTGGACCCACTTTGTAGACTAGGCTGGCCTTGAACTCACAGAGATCCATCTGCCTCTGCCTCCTGAGTGCTGGGATTAAAGGCATGTGCCACCACGCCCAGTGGGGGAAAATATTTTTTTAAAAGTGGAGAATATGAATTGTGGAGACTGGCTGTTCACCCTTGAGCCACCATTTGGCTGAGAAATGTAATAGCAATTCATCCACAGGTGAAATCGCTGCCTCTGGGGACAGGGTTGGGAGGGATTCAAGGTAGGTCAAGGGAGACAAGCTCTGGCCAGAAGAAGATTTTTAATGCAATTTTATTGGGGGGGGGGGACCCTACTTAATGGTATTACTTTGGAAAAACACCTTGCCGATTTCTAAAAATGAAGCCAAAAGAAAACAGACCCACATTTCCTTCTCGTGCCCCTGTCTCTCAAAGCGTCCATTGCCCCAAAGGGCCGGTTTGGAAATCAGATCCGCCCTGCACTTTCTCAGAGCCCAGCGCAGTGTAGGGTTTGGGTAGCACCGAGGGAGGGAAGCTTGAAGCGGCTTGCAGCGGGTCTGTTCTCATCCGCGGCCACTCATCCCTCCCACGTGTCCAGCCTAGTGGGTCTGTGCTGGAGCACGCAGCGCTTCAGCCCTGAGACCCTGGCCGGGTTCCAGCCCGTGTAGGCACTGCAGGAAGGAGCCAGAGCAATGCCTGCAAGGCTGAGCGCATTCCAGGGCCGGGCGCACACGGTGATGCAATCCCCGCAGCTTCCTCGGGGGAGCCAGGCGCCTGTGACTCCAAGCCCAGCAGGCAGGTACTGTTGGTTGGCTGGTCAGGGCTAGAGAAGCATTTTCCATGGCCACTGTCTTTGGCCTCTGACTCCACCCAGGGCATTCCCACGGGAGTGGAAACCGCTTTATCGCTCCTTTTGACTTCCCGCGTGGTTGAGAGTGGTTTTCATCTTTAGATTCCTGCGTGCCCGAGGTTGGAATGGGTTGCCGTGGGAAGGTGTGAGTTCCCTGCCTGGGGTGCGAGGTGTCTAATTGTCAGCGATGTTGTGGAGGCGAGGAGGACTCCAACACCAAGATGCTATGAGTCTTTGGTGTCCGTTGTCCATAAGTCGCTGCCAGAGAGAGGTACGCAACCTGATGCGGATTTCACAACCGTCTTCCCAGGTCGGTGATGCAAGCTCCTTCAGGAGAAAGCCCCGGCTGCTCCGGTGGACCCTGGGCTGTTGGGCTGGGAGTGCCTGACTCACGCTTCTCAGCCAATGCCAGCATTTCAGAGGGAAGCGATGCCATCTCCCACACTTCCTCTGCTCGCCCCCTGAAGGCAAGCGTCTCCTCTCCAATCCCCTTTCTCCCTTTGACTGCACAGTAACTCTCTGGGAAATCCAACCACATCTCTGACTCCAGCCCTCACCCCTGTGTATCTCCAGCCTTTTCCAGCCCTGACTTCATTCCCGAGCCTGTCGCCCACGGAGCCATCCAGGAACCCAGCATCTTTATCTCCTTTCCACATCTCACACACGGCATATCCGGAAGGGGGCTGTTTCTTCTGCTTTCAAATTGGACACCGCTCTCCAACTTGGTTTGTTTCTGTGTGTGTCCAAGACCCCGCCTGCCCACTCAGGATGGATTTGGCCTTTCTCGCTCCAAATCCATCGCTATCAATTCCTTGGCTCATGGGTTGGCCACTAATTCTGGCCAAAGTAACTGGGCTCATTTCCCTTCACTTCCCACTTCTCCAAACACTGTATCCCTTCCCCACGACTGGGCTGCCGGAAGGGTGTGCAATGCTGCCTCCACCTGTTGGTCATTCCCTTATGAACAAGTGCAAGGCATAAAAGGACAGATACTACCAAGTGTAGGCAGGGACACAGGGCAACCCAAAGCCTGGTGCAGGTCCTGGTGGATGTGTGGAAAGACAAAACAACTCTGGAAGACTAGTAGCATCTGTTCAAGGGGGAAGCCATAACCTCCCATGACGATCCATGACTGCTGTGATGTCTGAACACAGCAAAAGCCCAGGCACTAGTGATCTCAGCCTGTGGGTCTCGACCCTTATGGGGTCAAATGACCCTCTCACAGGGGTCCCTCCCCTGAGACCATCGTAAAACACAGATCTTTACATTACGGTTCATAACAGTAGCAGAATTACACTTTTGAAGTAGCAATGAAAATAATTTTATGGTTGGGTAACCACAACATGAGGAACTAACTGTATCAAAGGGTCTCAGTATTAAGAAGGTTGGGAACCATTGCACGGGGGCATGGACAGGGCTGTCCATGGATGGGACATTATAGAGCAGTAAGAAGAAACCTGACTTGCATGTAGTTGGATTCCAGAGTCTCGGGAACATATGTTGAGTACGTTCACATATTCACATGTTCACCTAAACTAAGTCACATACATTGGTAAGTCTCTGGTGAGGCCAGGATAGCACTCTGTGTGTACAGAGTTCCTGAGAGGGGCCGTGGGTGGCTTTCTGGAGTTTTAGCAACAATTTGTATCTTTTACAGATTATTTTCATTATTTTAAAATTGTGTATATATGTGTGTGACTATGCGCACAGGAGGGTAAGTGCCCTCTGAATCCAGAAGAGGGCGCCAGATCCTCTGGAGATGGAGTTACAGGTGACTGTGAACAGCCTGACGTGGGTGCTGGGACCCAACTCAGGTCCTCTGCAAGAGTAGCAAGTGGGGCTGGAGAGATGGCTCAGCAGTTAAGAGCACTGGCTGCTCTTCCAGAGGTCATGAGTTCAATTCCCAGCAACCACATGGTGGCTCACAACCATCCATAATGGAATCTGGTGCCCTCTTCTGGCCTGCAGATATACCTGCAGACAGAACACTGTATACATAATAAATACATCTTAAAAAAAAAAGTAGCAAGTGTTCTGAACTACAAAATCAACCCATCCAGTCCCAGCAACTGTTATCTTGTGGGTGTGTTTTAAATTACTTATTTTATGTGTATGGGTATTTTGGCTGTATGTATGCCCATGCTTCATGTGTCTGGTGGTTGAGGGGATCATTACAGAGCATCGGATTCCCCTGGAATTTACAGACGGTGGTTAACTGCCATATCGGAGCTTGGAACTAAATCCAGGCCCTCTGGAAGAGCAATCAGTGCTCTTAGCCGCTGAGCCATCTCTCCAGCCCCAACATTTATTTCTTTTACTGTTTGCTCCCTTCCTTCCTCTTCCTCTGCTTTCCTTCTTTCGTTTCTCACACTGTCTCACTATGCAGCCCAGGCCAGCCTTTAACTCTGGATCCTCCTGTCTCTGCCTCCCAAGCTCTGGGATTCCAGGTGTGCCCTGGAGGTGGCTGTTTTCCTTGTCTGGGTGCTATTTCTATAGGTGCGGTCAGTTTCTGAGAAGTTTTGCCATATGTCAATCATGCTTCCATAGAAACTCACTAAACCCCCCTTCCCCCTATGTACACACTGACAGAAAGACTCCTCCCCGTGCGCATGCCCAGAGGAGACTCCTGCTAAGCTGGCCTCATTCTTCAACTCTCCGGGATGCCCACAGCCTTTCCACGCATGGTTTCTCTGTCCTCATTCTGCTGGCTGGTCTCTGTGTCTGGATGTCTTTTCTTTATGTCTTAAGTTTGGGGTGCCTCTTTTGGCCTGGTTCTACGGAGGATGCCACCTTCTCTGTGAGATTTCTGAAACCTCTCTGGTAGCATAGCACCTCTGTCTACATGCTACTCCCCACTGCCTCCCAGCCCTGGCCTCTGCTAGCCCGCAGTTCCCTTAAAGAAGGGAAAACTGAGGGGTGGTAAGAATGGTGTGTCTTTCCCCTTTGTAAAACCCCCTGGGGCCAAACCTGTGCCTGGTACTGTGCCTCAGCTAATGAGTGTTTGACAAATGATCGCATGTGCGTTCACAGTTCAGCTGTCATCTGTCCTGACAGAAAGCCAAGGCACCCAGCGTGTCCACAAAAAAAAAAAAAAAAAAAAAAAAAAACCAACCAAACCAAAACGAAAAGCCAAACCCTCTTTTGCAGGTCTAAGCCTCTTTAACGTCAGCACGTCCTGATGGTCCTCCCTGAGCTGCTGACAGCCCGATAGGAGGGAATGTGCTCTGCGCATTGTGGGCGTGTCCAATTAGACTCGGCGAGACCGAGCTGCCCTCCTAACATGAATAAGCCGTGCAAATATGTGGTTAATGACCATGTCGCTCCGTGTCAGTTCCTAATCCCGGATAATTAGCAGATAGATAATTGGTGAAGGAACGGGAGGTGCTGACAGACGACCCATCACTTGAGTGAAGTTAATGATCCTGTGTGGATTAAGACCCACCCTCTGGGAGTGTTGATGGCTGCTATTTGAAATGCTCCTTTTGAAAGGGCCTGGATCCAAAAAGAGGTGTCAAGAACTCCAGCTGGGGCGTGGCATCAGAACTAATTCCCGGAGCTGTTTCCGGGAAGGTGGGTGGAGGGAGAGACGCAGGGCGGCTAGGGGGTCTTGTGTTGATTCCACCCTATGGAAGCCCCAGCCGATCATTCTTCCTGGATTTTGCCATGTCTCTAAGGGTGCAGGGTGTGCTGCAGTGTGAGAATGTATAGTAGATAGTTTTCCTAGGAGGCCTCTCTGACGTCATCAGGTGGACTTGCTGCTGCTGTCAATTTATTTGGGTAGTTTGACCAGCCTTGCTGAGAGTACCATCTGGGGGATGGAAAGTGGCAACTGAAAGCGTATTCCCAGCACTTGGGAGGCAGAGGCAGACGGATCTCTGTGAGTTCGAGGCCATCCTGGTCTACAGACCAAATTCCAGCACAGCCAGAGTTACACAGAGAAATCCTGTCTTGAAAAAAAACGAGTGAGACAGAGAGGGGAGAAGGGAGAGGGGCCAGATTGTTCCATGGGTCACAAGCACATTACTGACTGAGTATCCCTCTAGGCCTACAGATGTCTTTCGAGGAGGTATATCATCCATATAAAAGAGGGGTAGACACTACATTCATTATCATCACCGTGTAAACTGCAGTTCCTAGAGAAATGTCATTCCTCGACTTATAACTTTGTTTTGTTCTGTGATTATAAAAAGTTTGTGTAACCAACTCCACGCTGGAACATGCCATCCACAACAAACTAATCTGTGTTCTTGGGCCACGGTCACTCATGTTTGGCTGAGAATAAATCATCTCATATTCCCTTTGATCAGCTGTGTGGTGGCTGACAACTATCATCATATGAACCTTCTTTTAAAGAGTTATTTATTTTATTTTATGTGTATAGGTGTTTGCCTGCATGAATGTATGTGTACCACACGCATACAGTGCCCATAAAGGCCAGATGAGGGCACCAGATCACTTGAAGTTTGAGTTAGATGGTAGCTGTTTCGTGGGTGCTGGGAAAAGAACCTGGGTCCTCAAGTGGTCTTAGCTGCTGAGCCACCTCTCCAGTCGCAGAAGGACATTCCTGAATCCAGCACTCAGTTTAAGGGATGACACCACACAAGAATGGTGTCAATTTCTTTCATCCATTTTGCCATTTTTACTAATTTTCACACTCATTGTTTATCCTCAATATTTTCATGATTTATAAGAAATAATGCCCAGAGATCCTGTGTGCTCTTTATCCAGTCTTGCCCGGTAAGACTTGCCATCTTATCGTATGACACAGTGTTGTAAGGGGGATGGTGACACAGGAGAGGTCATGGTCACCATGGAAAAGGATCACTCAGGTCACCTTTTTCTTTCTTAATTTTTTCTTTTTTTTTTTTTTTGGTTTTTCGAGACAGGGTTTCTCTGTTTAACAGCTCTGGTTGTCCTGGACTCGCTTTGTAGACCAGGCTGGCCTCGAACTTGCAAAGATCCACCTGCCTCTGCCTCCCAAGTGCTGGGATTAAAGGCGTGCGCCACCACCGCCCGGCTTCTTTCTTAATTTTTATTTCATGTGCATTGCTGTTTTGCCTGCATGTATGCCTGTGTGAGGATGTTGGATTCCCTGGAACTGGAATTGCAGACAGTTGTTAGCTGCCATGTGGTTGCTGGGAATTGAACTCAGGACCTCTGGAAGAGCAGCCAGCTCTCTTAACCACTGAGCCATCTCTCCAGCCCAGGTCACACTTTTATATCCACCTGCATCCATTCCTAGCTCTTGACAGTCATTAAATTATTTTCCATTCCAATAATTTCTTTGTTTTTTTGTTTTTCAAGACAGGGTTTCTCTGTGTAACAACCCTGGCTGTCCTACAGGTCTACAACTCACTTTGTAGACCACTCTGGCCTTGAGCTCAGAGACATCTGCCTGTTTCTGCCTCTTAGTGCTTGGATTAAAGCCGTGCACCAAGACTGTCAAACTCCAATAATTTTTTCGATGCAAAAATGTTATGTAAGTGCTGGAGAGAGGGCTCAACAGTTAAGGACATGGACTAATCTTGCAAAGGACCCCACTTTGGTTCCCAGCACCCATGTTGGGTAGCTCACAACTGCCTATAACTTCAGCTCCAGAGGAACCTGACAACCTCTTCTGAGCTCCATGAGCATCCTTTATGTGTGTACATCTATAGTTATGCACAACATACAGACACACAATTAAAAATAAAATAAAAAGTATGTTATGCAAAGCCAGGTGTGGCACACACTCATAATCCTAGAACTTGGGAGGCTAAGGCAGGAGGTTTGGCAAGTCCAAGCCAGCCTGGGCTACATATGGAGATAGTGTCCCAACAAACGGATGGACAGACAGACAGACATTTTGTAAACACACTCATGAACCATGTGATCTATTGGAACTGGGCTTTAAAAATCAGCATTATTCTCTATAAGTCACAGGCAATTGTGGGTCAATAATTTATTCCGTTTTTCTTACTGAGTAATGTTTCATGGTATGGCTGTGCCATGGTTTATCTAGTCTGTTGAAGAACATGAGTTTTTTCTTCCAGCTAAACAATATTTATTTAAGCCAGGTGTAGTGGTGCACACCTTTAATTCCAGCACTTGGGAGGCAGAGGCAAGCAGATCTCTGTGAGTTTGAGACCAGCCTGGTTTACAGGACAGCCAGGGCTACACAGAGAAACCTAGTCTCAAAAAAAAATTTTTTAATGAATGCATATGTTTGAGTTCGTGCATGTCACATGTGCGCAGATGCCTACAGAGGCCAGAAAATGACATCAGATCCACTGGAGCAGATGCTTGTGTGTAATGAAAATTTTTGTTTAAAACACCTATATTTGTTAATACATAATAAACACTTATAAAACACCTATATCCTATAACCTACAATACCTAATACCTATAACATAACACGTACAAACACTTAATACCTAAGAACACCTAACCAATCAAATTTTAACCCTCTTAAAAGGATATTAAATTTTTCTAGCGCAGGTCTATGTGGGCACCTTGGTTTCAGCAGTCTTCTATCTGCAGGCACACTTCAATTGTTCATATTCTGGCTCTGGCAGTCACAGGAAACTTATCTTCAGCTTGGCTCCTCTTCCTCCAGACCTAGCATTGCCAATGAGCAAGTTCAGTCAGTTGGCCTCACGGCTCAGCCGGGAGTCAGCTTCCTCAGTTAGTTGAGACTGTCATTTCCTGCAGGTCTAGTCCTTGGTTTCTAGGCCTTGCTAGGCTTTGAGGCCTAGCGCGGGTCCCTGGCCTCCTCAACAGGGCTCTGTCTCTACAGTCTCTTCAGAGATGTAGCCTCTATCTCTGAGGTCTCTTCATAGTCCATTGTGTGCCGTCATTCAGCTCTGAGGCTTCTCAAGGCCTTCTTGGGCTGGCTTGTTGCAAGAGAACCTTGCCCAGGCTTTTATTCACCTGCTGCTTGTTGTCTCAAGGCTCGTGCTATATTAGCATGGCTCCTGTCTCTCGTCCATGAGGGCGGAGAGACCTCATGTGGAGCTCCCTGCCTTATATAGGGTGTGGTCTCAAAGTCTTTCACAGTCTCACCCTTTCTCAAAGTATTTGGCAGCTCCGTGACCTCTCTGGTAATTGATGTCTTCAGTTACACCTCTTCTCCAGGCACAGTCTGCAGGCCTCAGTCCAATGTGGGCTCCGCCCACTTCGGCCCTGCTCAGTGTTTTTTGAAGAGAGTCATCGTCCAAGCAATGCCAAACTACAAGCTCCTTTCAGTTTCCTGGACTTTGAAAAGGTCCATATGTTGCCAGGTTCCAGGTTGATCTATCTGCCTGTCCCTCTTAAGAGTCCTTACTAACTCACTAAAGAAAATTAACCCACTACACTTGTGAGCTATCTAACATGGGTTTTGGGAACCAAACTGGAGTTTTCTGGAACAGCAACAAGTGCTTTTAACTGCTGAGCCACCTCTCCAGCTCTCCTGCCATCTCTCTCTCTCTCTCTCAGATAGAATCTCCCCGTGTAGCCCTGGCTATCCCAGAACCCTCTCTGTAGACCAGGCTTGCCTCTAACTCACAGAGATCCACCTGCCTCTGCGTACCAAGTGCTGGGACTAAAGGTGTGTGCCTCCACTACCATCACCCGGCTACCATCTTGTTTATTTTTGTTGTTGTTGTTGTTATTTTGCTACTATGAATAAAACAACTTTAAATATTCATGAACTGTTTTTAGTGTTAACAAATTTTTTTTCCCAGAATGAATGTCCAGGCGTGCAAATGTTGAGTCATATGGTGGTTCTGTGTTTGGTTCCACAGGGAACTGCCAAGCTGAGCAGCCATCCCACTTTGAACTCCCACAGCCGTGTCTGAGTGAGCAGCCTCGGGCTCCTTGCCAGCATCTGTTGGCATCACTGTTTTTATCTTAGCTGTTCTGACAGGTGTGTGGTGATGCTCTGTGGGGTTTCAACGTGCACTTCCTCGGTGGCTGATAATGCTGCCCTCTCTTCAGGTGCCCTTTGCCGTCCTCTTGATGAAAAGTCTCTCTCTCTGTCTTCTACCTACTACCTTCTCTAGTAGGAATGTCTGTTTTCTGCTGAGTTTTAATTAATTGATTATAATTTTTTTACTAGATTTTTTTGAGACAGGATTTCTCTGTGTATCCCTGGCTATCCTGGAACTAACTCTGTAGACCAGGTTGGTCTTGAACTCACAAAGATCCGCCTGCCTCTGCCTCCCTAGTTCTGGGATTAAAGGCGTGCGCCACCACACCTGGGCAATTTACTTGTTTTTATTTTATGTGCATTGGTGCTTTGCCTGCATGTATATCGGGTCTTGGAGTTACAGACATCTGTGAGCTGCCACGTGGGTGCTGGGACTTGAACTGGAGTCCTGAGGAAGTGCAGTCAGGCTCTTAACTACCCAGCCGTCTCTCCAGCCCCTTACTGCTGAGTTTTGAGAGCTGTCTTATAGATTCTAGAAGGGAATCTTTTGTCAAATGTGTGATTTTCAAATGTTTTCTCCCATTTTTTGTAACTTAACTTTTCTCTTTTTGAAAGATTTATTTATTTATATTGGGTGGGTATGTACAAATGCCTGCCACATATATTACCCATGGAAGCCAGAAGAGGGTGTTAGATCCCCTGGAATTAGAATGTGGGTGCAGAGGATGGGACTGGGTCCTCTGAAACAGCAGCAAGGGCTCTTTTAAAAAAAAAAAATTATTTATTTATTTATTATGTATACAGTATTTGCTCTACATATGTGCCCGGGCACCAGATCTCAATGTAGATGGTTGCAAGCCACCATGTGGTTGCTGGGAATTGAACTCAGGACCTTTGGAAGAACAGCCAGTGCTCTTAACCTCTGAGCCATCTCTCCAGCCCCTGCAAGGGCTCTTAACCACTGGGTCATTTCTCTGGACTGCCCCCTTCCCCTTGGTTTTCATGACAGGGTTTCTCTGTGTGGCCTTGACTGTTCTAGAACTAGCTTTGTAGACCAGCTGGCCTCAACCTCAAGAGGTCTGCTGGCCTCTGCCTCCTGAGTGCTGAGATCAAAGGTGTGCACTGCCACCACCACCTACCTGTCTTCAGACCCCTACTACTGTTCTCTTTTGAGACAAGGCTCTCACGTAGCCCAGGAGGACCTTGAACTTACTATGTAGTGAGATTGATCCTGAACTCTTGATCCTCCTGTGTCCTTCTCCCAAGTGTTAGAAGAACAGATGTGCAGCACTGTGCTGGGGGTAATTTGGAAATTTCCTATTCAGTTTAATTAATTTAAGTTTCAATGGTGTTTGGAAAGGCTCTTGTGTGTGTGTATGTGTTTGTACATGTATGTTTATGTACATATACTTGGCTCATATATGTGTGAGGCCAGAGGATAACCGTAGGTGTCATTCCTAAGGTACTATCCATCTTATTTTTGGCCTGGACCATACAAAGTAGGCTTGAAGGGCTGGCCATTGGACCTCAGGGAACCACCTGTGTTGTATCATCTCCTCGTTGTTGGGATACAAGAGTGCACCACCAGATCCGGGCTTTTTGTGTTTTTTGTTTTTTTTTTTTAAAGAGGCTTCTGATGCAAGAGCCCAGGCCCTCCTGTTTGTATAGCAAGCACTTTTTTGATTGAGCATCTCTCCAGCCTTGTGTTTCCTCTTCATTAAAAAAACAAAACAAAACAAAAAAAAAACAGTCCTACTGTCCTCTTATCCACTGTAGAGTCATCTTTCCATATCAACAGAATCTTTTAGGATTTTGGTAGAGATTATGTTCACCCTGCATATTAATTTGGGGCTAACTCACATCTTTATGTGATGAATTTTCCGAGCCTGAGCATGGTGTGTGCCCCCATTCGATTAGATTCCCTTTGTTAGTGAGCACTGTGTGGTTTTCAGCACGGGTCCTTACATTCTCTGCTAGACTCTTACGCATGACAGCTTTTTGTTTGTATGACTAATTGTAAAAGATTTTATTTTATTTTTAGTTTTTTTTGAGACAGGGCTTCTCTATATAGATCTGCCATCCTGGAACTCTGTAGACTGGCCTGGCCTTGAACTTAGAGATCCACATCTCTCTGCCTCCAGAGTGCTGGGATTAAAGGTGTGCACTACCACCACCTGGCTTTAGATTTTATTTATTTATTTATTTATTCATTTATTCATTCATTCATTCATTCATTCATTTATTTATTTATTTATTTATTTATTTATTTATTTATTTATTTATTGGTTTTTTGAGACAGGGTTTCTCTGTGTAACAGCTTTGGCTGTCCTGGACTCTCTGCCTCCAGAGTGCTGGGATTAAAGGTGTGCACTACCACCACCTGGCTTTAGATTTTATTTATTTATTTATTTATTTATTTATTTATTTATTTATTTATTTATTTATTGGTTTTTTTGAGACAGGGTTTCTCTGTGTAACAGCTTTGGCTGTCCTGGACTCACTTTGTAGACCAGGATGGCCTCGAACTCACAGTGATCTGCCTGCCTCTGCCTCCCAAGTGCTGGGATTAAAGGCGTGCGCCACTACATATTTATTTATTTTTATTAGGTTTTTCTAGACAGGGTTTCTCTGCATATACTTGGCTGTCCTGGACTCACTTTGTAGACTAGGCTGGCCTCGAACTCACAGAGATCCACCTGCCTCTGCCTCCCAAGTGCTGGGATTAAAGGCGTGTGCCACCACACCCGGATAGATTTTATTTTTAAAAAGAGTTTTGCTGTGTATCCCAGGCTAGTCTGGAACTCCCTGTGTAGACCAGGCTAGCCTCAAACTTTTGGTGATCTTCCTGCTTATGCCTCCAGATACCAAGATTACAGGTATGTGCCACCACATTTGGCTAGTTACATATTTTTAATTTTTTATGTTTACTTTGTATCTTATAACTTTCTGGACTTAGTTATTAGTTCTCTCTCTCTCTCTCTCTCTCTGTGTGTGTGTGTGTGTGTGTGTGTGTGTGTGTGTGTGTGTGTGGTGTGTACCTTGCTGGTGTGGTTGTGCTCAGGTATGTGTGCAAATGTGCATGGATTCTGGGGATTTGAACTCAGGTCCTCATGCTTATTCAGCAGGCATTTCTCTGACTGAGCCATCTCCCCAGCAATTACCTGTTAAGGGAACTTCTTTACTCTTGAGACAGGGTCTCTCTGTGTAGCTCTGGCTAGCTTAGAGCTCTAGGCTGACCTCAAACTCCCCATAACCCTGCTTCCTTGGGCTCCTGAGTGCTGGGAGTACTATTGTAAACCACCATTTCTGGCTTAAGGAGGCTTCAACACCAACTTTCTAATCTGGATGCCATTTTTTTTCCTTTTCATTCTTTCTGCTCTGACTAGATGGTTTAGCACTGTCAGGGAACAGTGGACATCTTTGCCTTGAGACCTAGATGCTGAGAGAGAACACCAATCTTTCACGTTTTAATGCAGCACTGTCTGTGCATTTTGTGTCTGTTCTCCACCAACTTGAGGAAGTTTCTTGTTTCCTGAGGCTTTCCCCTGCTTCGTAAACAGGTATTGCTTTTGTGAAATGCTTTTCCTTAATTCACAGATATAATCATGTGGTTCTCTTTAGTTGTTGATATGTAGATTATATTAACTACTTTTACATGGTAGACGTCTTATTTTATGAATGGAGTGAAGAAAATTCAATTGGCCATGATTAATTTAAACCAAAGTTTTCAGAACTCTATCCATCTTCATATTGAAGACTGGCTGCAAGTGTGGCTTGAAGTCCATTATAATTGATCTAGATACACACACACACACACACACACACACACACACATACACACATACATCATAAGTGAGTGAATATTCTTAAGAACCAGGATTTGATTGATTTTTTGTTAATGCTGAGCCAGCTTTTCATCTCTGAGCTAAGTTATGATCCATCATACTGTGCAATTCATTGTATACTGCCAGATTCTATTTGCAAATATTTTGCTTAAGACTTTTTCATTTTGTGTCTATGAGGAGTTAAGATTTTTTCAGTTTTGTACTACTTAAAAAAATTTTTTTACATACATGAGAATGGTCCTTTATTTACTTACTTTTTATCTTCATGTGGATGTGGAGGTCAGAGAACAAATTGCAAGAGTAGGTTCTGTCCTTTTACTATGTGGATCTGGAGAAATTAGACTGGGAACAGGCATCTCTACCTGCTGAGCCATCTCATGGTCCTTCTGTGCTGTCTTAAAGGGATCTTGGTGCCTGAGTCATTCTAGTTTCCCAAAATAAAATGGTATGTATTTCTTCATCTTCTATTTTTGGGAAGAAGTGGTGTAATTGTTGTTAATTAGTTAATTCTTCAAACAGTTAGTAGAATTTTTCCAGGAAAACCATACAATTATAGATACTACATTTGGGAAATTAAAGAGAGTTGTGTGTGTGTGTTGGTTATGTATAGTAGAAATTGTTAATAATCAATAATATATATATAGTTATTATTTGGGTGGCAGAGCTACCCCTGAACCTGTCACTTATAAATAAACACACAAGACACCTGTTGGATTTTAATATTGCCTTGTAGCATAGAGGCTAGGCAGATTCTCTCCCTCTGAGCTAACCCCTCAGCTAAAACCCCCACAATAAATTGCTTGGTCCATATGGTCTGGTCCTTAAAGCAGCCTGCTCTTGGCCATGAGCGTTTTTCTTTTTCATCTATCCCATGTTGTCTGTTCCTTCTCTTCCTTTTTCTCTGTGTCTTGTCATCCTCTCTGCCTTCTTTCCTTCCAAGCTAGGGAAACTTCACCCTGTCTCTCTCCCTTGCCTAGTCCAGGCTATAGGATATTTTATTCAGCCAATCAGAGATGACTTAGTAGGTGAGGTTAGATACTATCACATTTGCTCATATACATCATGAACAGTAAGGAAGATGGGGGCAAACAATTAACATTTGAATACAAGCCTTTCAGATTATCCTAACAGTTATGTGTGTGTACATATGTGGTAGTTGTGTGTGTGTGTACATGTGTGGTGGTTATGTGAACTTGTGTGGTGGTTATGTGTGTGTACATGTGTGGTGGTCATGTGTGTGTATTTGTGAGGTGGTCATGTGTGTATACTTGTGTGGTGGTCATGTGTATGAACATGTGTGGTGGTTATGTGTGTGTGTGGTCATGTGTGTGTATTTGTGTGGTGGCCATGTGTGTATACTTGTGTGGTGGTCATGTGTGTGAACATATGTGTGTACATGTGTGGTGGTCATGAGTGTGTATTTGTGAGGTGTTCATGTGTGCATACATGTGTGGTGGTCATGTGTGCGTACATGTGTGGTGGTGCACATCTGTCTGTGCATATGAGCGGGAGGAGGAGGTCAGATCTTCTCTTTTACTCTCTTTGAACTAGCACTCGCTGTATTCCGGCTGTGCTGCCAGCCACCAAGCGGGACCATCAGTGTCCTGTCTCGCTTCTATCATGGCACTGGGGTTATGGGCTGGGTGCTGAGAATGTACACTCAGGTCCTTTTGCTTGCAAACAAGCAGTCCTATCCACTGGCCTACCTTTACACCATGGAATTTTTCTTTAAATTACAAATTTAACTTCTTAAATAGAGGGTTTCTCAAATTATTGTGCATTTGGTGAATTGAGATAGCTTGTGTTTTAGAGATGGGCCCATCTTACCAATTTTCTCATTTACATGATGGATTGCTTGTAGAATCCCTTGTCATCAGGGATTGTCTCTGCTTTCTTACAGAGAATGCTGGCTGTGTCCACTTTTCTTTTGTGCCTGGTTTGTTTTGATCAGCTTGTCAAATTTATTTTCCCTGCCCCCAGGAATCAGCTCCTCGACTTTCTGTGTTATTTAACTCTTTTCAGTTTCTCTGATTTATGCTCATTGACACAATTTCCTTCTCTTTGATTCAGGTTTATTTTTTCTTTTCCTCACTTAGGTAGCTCGGGCTAATGGTTTGAGACTATTCCTCTTTTCTATCATGACAGGTCCCTCTCAGAACACATCAGCTGAATACCACAGAAGTTGTATTTTAACTTTTATTCATTTTGTGATTTTTCTGTGTAAAATCACTGATACTTTTTCTTTGACCCATGGATTGTTATTATCGGCATGTTGCATGTTTTCCAAGTACTTAGAGATTTTTAAAAAAGATTTGTTTATTTTTATTGTATATGTATATAAACCGTGTGAGTGCAGTCCCCACAGAGGCCAGAAGGGAAACCGTAACTTTTTTAACAAGTATATTTATTAGTAACTATAAACACTATTACCTAACAACTAACCCTAGTAATAACTGTTGTATTATGCCAGCAGGACCTGCAGACCTGGCAGGCCTAACTGGCCTTAGCTGGAGGCCTGAGACCTGGGGTGGTCAGTGGGCCCATATAATATATAAAGACCTTTTAAAGTTTCAATGCTTAGGCCTTAGCTGGGGAGACCCTCAACCAGCCCATATGAGTTAACCAGACCACCTAATGCCAACCAGCCATGTGGCTTGCTATCCCTTCAGAGCTCTCAGACACATACATCTGTCCATGTCTGTGTCTCCTGGTGGACAGAGTTTGCTCGGTATCTTCCCAGGATTCCTCTCTTCTTCCCAGGAAGTTCCGCCTTCCTATACTCTTTCTGCCTATCTACTTGGCCATCAGTAACTTTTATTATCCCATCAGAGAATGCCTCAGATGGGGGCGTTAACCAGATCTCCAAACATTGCAATCAGCTTTTTCCAACACAGAAGAGGGCATCAGATGCTCTAGAACTGGGGTTGTAGACTGTTGTGAGAGGCCACGTGGGGCTGGGAGCCATCTCTCTAGTCCAGTATTCAGAGAGTTTAATTTTATTTTTCTCAGAGAAAGTCTGAGAACTTTTAGAATTCACTCTGTAGACTTGTTTGTTTTCTGATGCTGTGTATGGTGCATTCTGGTATGTGTACCACAGGCACCTGAATGATCTGTGTATTCTGCCGTTGTGGGGTGGAATGGTCTAGAAATATTGACTAGACCCCTTAGCTGTTTTTTATTGAATTCTGTATCCTTCCTGTTTTTCTGTTTAATTGTTCGACCAGTTCAATGAGAAGTGCTGAAATCTCTGATCTCTAACTCTATTTATTTGAGATAGGGTCTCACTGTGCAGCCTTGGCTGGCTTGGAACTCAATGTGTAGACCGGGCTGGCCTCAAACTCACAGAGATATTCCTGCCTCTGTTACTTGAATGCTGAGACTACAGGTGGGCACCACCACACCCAGTCTTTTTTTTTTTTTTTTTTTTGAGGCAATGTATATAGCCCAGACTGACAATGACCTCCCTGTGTAGCTGAGGATGACCTCAGACATCTGATGTTCCGGCTTCACCTCTGGAAGGCTGGCATGTGTGTGCCACAACCCTGACTGTGGTTTATCATTTAAAAGAGCTGTCTTTGTTTTTGACACAGGTGTCAAATATATAGTCTACATGGCCTTTTACTTGCTATGTAGCCAAAAGCCTCAAGCCCCTGACCTTCCTGCTTCCACCTCCCAAGTGCTGGGACTTCGGGCATGGGCCACGATACCTGGCTCAGTCTCCAGTTTTACTCATTAGTTTTTCTCTCCAGTACCATCCTCTTCTGCTTCTCCTAACTTGTTCCGGTGTTGCACACTTAGGATTGTTATGTGTCCTTGGTTGGCTGACTTGCTTGTTGCCATATAATATTCCTCTTTGTTCCTAGTTATTTTCTCTGTACTGAGGTTGACCTTATCTTATTTTACTTCAGTCCTCCCATTTTCTTGTGATCAGTGTTGCATGATATTGATTTTAGTTTTTTCCACTTTCAGCTGCTTGTTCCATGATGTTTGAAGTGAGTTTCTGGAAGACAGCTATGTTGATTTCTTAAAGCCACCAGGTCAAAAATTTGGTGACGTAAAACAATACATTATGGGAGTCCTAGGGATTGAGCCTGGACCTCGAACAGGCAAGCACTCTACATTGAGCTATATCTCCACCCATTTTTATTCTTTATTTTGAGGCGGAATCCACCTAAGTTACCCAGATTGGCCTTGAAATCTCCATTCTCCTGCTTCAGCCTTCACCAACCCTGGAGAAGACATAATTCTGGAGGTGTGAAGTCCATCTGTATCTGTGGGTTAAAATCAAGTGCTTAGTAAAGCCATTGCCTCTGGGGGTAGCTAACTTTTCCTTTGCTATGGCCACATCTCTCCAAATTCGTGGGTTCATCCTCATCTCTTCTTGTATCATATATCCTTCTGCTTGTTCCCCAGGAGGACATTTGTGATGACATTTAGGGTTCTCTGGATAATCCAGGACAACCCAATCCTGCCACAGAGTCTGCAGGTCAGAACCTAGCTCTCTCTGGGGACCACCACTCAGCCTGTCCCGAGGGCACAGAGTCGGTCGGGTCTAGTCTCCAGACTGGCCTACCAGTGTGTGTAGGGCTGATACTCTTCAGTGGTTTGCCTGCTGGAGGGCAGAAGCCCCCTCCTCACTTACTTGCTTAAGAGCAGTAGGCTTTGGAGGCCTTTTTGATCTGTATCCTGTGATGTTTTGGGGTGATGTCATCTTTATCCAAGTCTGAATTATTTGGGGGAAAAGGACATATATATATTTATTCAACTGGAACTCTGAGTGCTGGGGCTCCAGTAAAGGGACCAACCCTGCTTTGTGGGCCTTTCACAGAGTCAAGGGGCTCACTGCTGCCACTGCAAGGCAAAGTCAGTGATACAGTGGTAGAGAAACATCACTCCTGGGTGACTTCTCTCAAGACCAAGTGCCAATCTCTCAGTCCTTCATTATTTCAGCACAGCCTTCTCCCTATTTGTGAAATAGTCTCATGTATCCCAAGCTGGCCTGTCATGCACGTAGGATGATCTCAAACCCCAGATCTTCCTGCTCCCCAACCCAGGTACTGAGATTAGATGCCTGGGATACCCAGCGTTAAGTTCCTTTCTCCTGGCCTCTTCCTAACTGTGCTTTAGGGAGGGCCTTCTGCTTTTGGGTTCCATCATGAATGCTGTGTCTCCTTCTGGTCAGCATAGTCTGCCCTCTGCTGGCTACAGTGGGTATGATTTTTGTAGATAAAGGATGAATAGGTTTTGAGCTGTGACCAGCACACTTACAGTGGAACTGGGCAGGGGTGGGGTGGGGTGTGTGTGTCTGTGTGTGTGTGTATGAATTTCTGTGTGTGTGTGTGCTGGGGGGGTGGCAGGGGTGAGAGGGTGGTGTTTGTGACCTGGCTTCTGGCTTTTGTTATAGTCAGAAGGGTCCCTCCATGAGCTCCAGGTCCAAGTTTTGTCCTGAATTTCAGTCTTTTCAAGACCATTCATTTCATTCTTGCCTGTGGACCATTCCTTGCCTTTTGATATGTCCCTGCTGCAGCTTAATTATTTAGGGTTGTTTTTTGTTGCTAGTAGCCAGAGTATTCTGACAGATGGTGCTGTGGGAAAAGAGGTCCCTGTCAGAGGGGTGTAGACCCAAGAAGTGTGTGTGTGTGTGTGTGTGTGTGTGTGTGTGTGTGTGTGTGTGCATGATTCTTCAGTGGGTGTGTGTGACATCCCAGAGGCTTGGGGCTGGCAAAGCCATTAGAAATCCTGTGGAATTCCACCCACGGAGTGGGTTCTCTTACAACATCTCCACTGACTGTCTTCAGCACTGCTTAGAGGCCCTGCCAGAAGTGAATGATCTCCCTCAGGCAGCCAGCATCACCCTTGGCTGCCTCAACCCTTTCTTTCTCTTATTAGATGAAATCTGATGCTACCCAGCACGGATCCTCTGTGTGTATCCCACTCCCCCTTCTCTGCTGCAGGCTCTTCAGGGACTTAAGACAGGAGAATGTGCCTCAGTCCTTCCTCACGCAGCACAAGGCTCATGTCCCGGGGCTTAGGTCACCACCCCTAGCAGGGGTCTTTAATTCCAGTTAGACAATATTCACCAACAGGTGTGAGACAACCCGGACACTCAGAAAAGCTGACAGCCAGGTGGGGCCGTCACTTCCTCACTCTAGACCCTCTACTTAAAAAAAAAAAAGTGTAGCCTCGCCATTAAGGCAGCTTGCTGACACTCCTGCCTCCTCTCCTGACTCACTGAGCTCAGCTCTCACTAAGCCCTTTTCACACACACACACACACACACACACACACACACACACACACACACACACGCCCACCTATCCTCCCTTCCCCAGTTGGCCCACAAGCTCCCTGTTCTTTTGTTTCTGAGTTTACAACCTGGGTTAAAAACATAACAAAGCGCCGGGCGGTGGCGCACGCCTTTAATCCCAGCACTTGGGAGGCAGAGGCAGGCGGATCTTTGTGAGTTCGAGGCCAGCCTGGTCTACAAAGTGAGTCCAGGACAGCCAAGGATACACAGAGAACCCCTGTCTCGAAAAACAAAAAAAAAAAAAAAAAAAACATAACAAAGCTTGCCTAGCTTTGCTAACTATAGCACACTCAGAGGGAAGTTACTCCCAGATCCCCTTGCCGTGGTGGTTGTGAACACACAACAGAAAGGCCTGTGGGAAGCTTGGCATCGCCCTCCAAGCATCCAAACAGCTGGGAGCAGGAAGAGCCTCGACCCAGATTAGGGCTGGCTGAGGTCGCTAAAGGAAAGCCTCTGCTCAAGCTGTAATGACTGCTACTCATTTTCTTTTGAGAGCAGTTAATTCCAATCCTAATGTCAGATTTAACAGCCTGAAGACAGCGGGTTGAATCTGCAGTCACTGACGCTGTGTGCAGTCCCTTCCAAAGAGGCCACAAAGTGGATTTGGATAATTCTGGAACTTGGATCCTGTCTCAGAAACCATCAAATACTCAGTGTCACTTGGCTCCTTGGGGGCCAGCTCACCTGATCATGCTCCCCTCTGTCAACTCCGAGGCTTCTGCAGTGTCTTTGCTCCCTCTGAGTGATAGTACTGCAGAAGGTGGGTCCCCAGGTTCCAGGTTCCTCTCCAAAGGTCTTGGCTGACTTTGAAGGAGCTAAAGGGCAAGAGAGATGACTCAACAAGGTGCTGCTGTTAGCCTAAGTCTGGAGACCCAAGTTCAATTCCCGAGAGAGCTGGATGTGGTGGTGCACATCACTAATCCCAGCACGAGTATGGTGAGGTGGGAGGTGGAGACAAGAGAATCCCCCAGAAACATTATGAACCAGTTAACCCTGACTGAGCACACAGTGCAGCAGCAGAAACCAGAGACACCCTTCTCAAGGTGCAAGACAAGAACAGACTCATGAAAGTTGTTCTCTGACCTCCACACATGTGCCATACAAATGTACTTGCACGTAAACATGCACACACACACACACACACACACACACACACACACACACATATACAGAATAAAAGAAGGATCCAAATCTTCCACTCAGGGACCAAAGCTCTTCTACCCAACCCATGTGGGGTATGTGTGTGCATGTCAGTGTGTATGTGTGTATATGTATGTGTGTGTATGTGTATGTGCATGTGTGTGTATGGGCATCCTGGTCAGGGGTTGTGGTATGAATGAATCATCCACGATTCAGTCAGCTAATGCTGCATAACAAGTTGCTCTGAAGTTAGTGGCATTCAAGACAGCATTTATCATCTCACACTTTCCGTGGCTTGGCTCTCTCGGGACCTCTTCCGGGTCTCCCACAGCCCATATTCACCTTAAGATACATCTAGGTGTCACCAGCTTCCCGGCTCACTCATGTGGCTGCTGATAGTATTCAGACGCTTGTCTGTGTGTGTTTATTTTGGAGTTTTGTGCTGCTAGGGATCGCCATGCGCAGTAGGCAAGCCTTGTTCTGCTGGGGTACATCTCCAGTGCAGAAAGGCCTCAGTTCTCATGACTCTCACAACCCTCCCATGTCATTATCTTGTGAAATTCTCACAAAGCTCCACAAGTGAGCAGATGAGGGGGCCTTACCACACAGATTCTATAGCATGGGAAATTGGGAGTCCAGAGGGAGGAAGCCAGCCAGCCGAGGGGACCACACTGGGCACCAGCCCAGCCATTCCACTGGATCCCTGCAAGTGGGCACCCATTGTGTGTTCAGGATCTGTCATCCATACCTGGCTTGGGGCCTTGCCCATGTGAGTGCCTTGGAGGCAGCTCCCAGCCAGGTTCCTCAGATGGGGTTGCTTGAGGCCAGTCTTTAGGGCTACAGGGATAACTTGGAACCCACATAGAAGCCCAACCCTGGGGGTTCTGAGAACCAGGGAGGGAAGGTGCTATTATCCTCCCATTTTATTGCTGGGAAAGTTGAGCAGGGCTGGAGCCTGGTTCTCCCGAAGTCTCATAGCCCCTTAGAAAACATCAAAGTTCATGTTACAGGTCAGAGCTGGTTGCGTTCTGAGACAGCACAGAGTCCAGGGTCACTTCCGGCTGGTGTGGTGTGCGGGAGGCAATGCAGTGGCCCTGTCTCTGTGGACAATGAATTCAAGAAGAAGCCCTCAGGGGAGCCTGCAAGTTATTCCTGAGAAACACAGAAAAACAGTTCCTGGCTAGCCAGCCTGGCAGGGATGCTGTGGTTCTTTGAGAAAGTCACGAATGGGAATGGCAGATTGGGTAGAAAGCTTCTTCAATGTCTTACTCTCCCCAGGCCCCGCACTGCAGGCCCAGACCGGCCTCTGCTGGAAGGAAGTCAGGCCTCTCCACCGGAGGGAGGGCCCTCCTGCCTGTGGTTGGGCTTTGTGCTCTTTGGATTCCAAGCTGTCAGTCTCCCTGGAGGCGGGGCTCTGGGATGCTGACCTGGCAGATTGTTTTGTTAGGTTTCTTCCACAATTAATTTGGAAATTACCCACCTGCCCACAACCTCTCCAGGTGTTCTATAAATTGCCAGCATCCTCTTGAAGTTTCCGCTTTGGTGTGACCAAGGTAGACTAAAGCTGGGAGGGTCCACAACTGGGCCCTGGCCCTGGAAGGTAGGCTTGTTTTTTTTTTTTTTTTTTTTTTTTTTTAGAAAAGTCGGTTCTCTTCAGCTTTGGCACTAACCACCCGAAAGCAACAAGATCCACACACATCATCTTTAAGCCTCACACGCCCTGTGAAGATAAGTCATGGGCTCCTCAGAGGCCCAAGGAGAGAAGGATCCAGGAACGACTAATACACAAGGATCCTGACTGCACATCCAGGCAGGGAAATTCCTCAGACTTCTGATTCATCTCGGATGCCAGTCCAGCTCCTGAAGAGACTGCATGACCTCCAGGATTCTCCTCACACTTCACTTTCCGTGCCTGAAGAACATACACAAAGCTTGCTCCACCTCAGGGCTGTTGTGAGAATCCAGAGGTTAAAAACCTTGTAAACCCCAATGGCAATGGGCTCTGTGGTAATGTTTGGAACCCTGGGCAGCTGGGAAGGGCCCTGGCCTAGGATCTACAACTGATATTAGTTCACAGAGGAACCACGGCATGTCAGCCTTGATATTCTTTATAGTCAAACCTGACTACATCAATGGTTCTCAGCCTGTGGGTTGAGACCCCTTTGGCAAACATCTCTCCCAAAATATTTATATTACGATTCGTAACAGTAGCAAGATTGTAGCTGTGAAGTAGCAATGAAAATATTCTTGTGGTTGGGGATTGCCACAACATGAGGAACTGTATTGAAGGGTCACAGCATTAGGAAGGTTGAGAACCGCTGCCCTACAGGACCTTTTCACTATGATTGTTGATAAGAGCCACAAAAGAAGTCATAGGGAAATGAACCAAGGATTAGTCTGAGCTACAGGGCTCTACCCTGCAAGGGCACCTTCTGTGTCAGTAGACATACACTTGCCTTTAGGGAGCAGGAAGTGCAAGGGCAGCCTCAAGCTTGATGGATATAGCTTATTTCCAATAACAGAGCCCACAGGAGGCTTTCAGGGTTGGTTCAGCTTGATGATGTTCCCAGGCTCCAAGTCCCCTTGTTCAGGCCTCACAAGGCGGTCATGCTTCCAGAGGTCATACTCAACATCCAGAGGTAAAAACAAAACAAAACAAACAAACAAACAAACAACTCCCCCCCCCCAAAAGCCCACTGTTGCTCTCTTCTTGTCTTTAAGGACAAAGAAATGCCTCATAGGTACCTCTGGCAGACTGTCTAGTGTAGCTCATTGGCTGAGGAAGTGCCTGACAAGAGTGGCATTATTTGCCTTAGAAAAGGTACCATGTCTGCCTTAGAAAGGCTGAGATTTAAACAGTGGGTACCCTTAGCAGGTAAGACTGCCCCTAAAACACACAATCAACTGAAATTGGAACCAATCTAGGGCAATGTGTGCAAAGAAGGTATGAAGGTAGCTGGATGGCTGTTCTCCCCTTGAATGTAGGAGAGGGAAGATGGAGCGTTTTATTTTTGTCCCCAGCAACACTCTGTGCCATTGCTCTGTATCTCTGGTCATCCCCACATATACCATCAAAAGCCTAGATTAGAAGGGCTGGGGACTGGGACGTGGTAGAACACTTGCCTGGCGTGTACAAGGCCTTGAGGTCAAACAGCCCTGTGGCCATGTCCAGTCCCCATGAGTACCTGGCCAGGGACAGGGAGAGCTCTTAACACAAAGCTGAATCAAAGGATGAAGTGTTGATGAAAAATTGGAGTAAGAGAAAACAAAATGACACACAATGGGAAACTTGAAAACATGAAATATGGCTTTCTACAGTATGAGGACTGTTTGAACAATTTGGTCCTTAGGTAGAGTTCCTTCTCTGAAAGGGACTGGTCCAGCTGAGGTTTGAGCTGGGCTGCACACTGGCTGCTGGGTGAGGACAGATGGACAGATGAGAAGGCATCAGAAAGCTCCCTTAGCAGACTCAGAGAGAGGAGGAGTCCCTCTGGACAGGTCTAGGAGCCAGGATGCTGGGTTAGGTGGTTCACAGAAGGAGTGGTCCCTGTAAGTTATGGTAAACAGGACTCATGGGGTGTCTGGAAACAGCAAATGACATGGTGGCTGAAGTTTAGGGTGTAGGCATGGTAGCTATGAGGAATGAGGGCAGGGAGAGGGAGGCAGTGGGTATAGAGAGTGAGAAGCTGCGGCTGCATGCCATACCCAATAAAACAAGCTTCCAGATGGACTAGGAGTGGGGGCAGAGTGGAGGCAGGAGGCAAAAGCACCCTTTGGGACCCTTGCCAGCTGCTGGTGGCTCCGGGCAGAGGCTCAAGAGGGTTAAGCTCAATCAGATATTCATTCCTGTGTCCCCATGCCTGCAGAGACATAGCTGCCCTGCTTTGCCCACCCCAGCGAGAAGCTGCTCCAGGTGCCCAGGTTCTGAGATCACCAGCCTGAGCTCCATCCTGACTCAGCTTCCCCATCCCTTCTTCCCTCTGGGAGGGGCTGATCCCTGACCCCTGAGCCTTTCAGACTCTGCCCTCTGGGCTCAGCTGGAAATCTGAGCTTTGGATCTCAGAAGAGGGAGTGTGGAGCTGACACCATGCAGGCTGAGCTCTACAGGGAGCAGTGTGCCAAGCAGTGAGGACCACTCTTCAGAAAAGGCCACTTTGATCTCAGCCAAGGAAATGGCCTTCAGGAAAAAGGACAAGGGTTTTCTTTTTTTTTTAATGAAAAAAATTATTATTTATCTTTTGGGGCAGAGCCTGATGTTTCACCGGGATAACCTTGAACTTGCCATGTAGCCAAGAATGACTTTGAACTTCTGATCCTGCTGTCTTTGCCTCCTTAGTGCTGGTGGTCCAGGTCCAGGTCCAGGTTTGCACCGCCACCTCTGGTGCTGAGGAGGGAACCCAGGCTCCGTGCACTCTAGCAAGCGCTCTACCCACTGAACTACACCTCCAGTGTCCCTGCTTTAGCTTTTCATGCAGTTCAGTGCTCCATTTGCCTTGGGAAACTCTGCTTCCCCTCCTTGTGGTTCTGAGGTCGTTTTTTTTTTCAACCAGTCCCTGGCTAGCATATCCGCTCATGCAGCGAGGGCTTTAACAGGGAAGCCCCCAGCCCTGAAAGTTGTACTCCATCTAAAACCAATAATCCTCACCATTCTCTCACCCCCTGCCTCAGCGGGTCATTTCTACTTTCAGAGCCTTCCTTTAGAATGATGGCCAGACAGTCTCCCTTGCTCAGATACCAATGACAGTGAAAGGTCTTGTGGGAAGATCTCACGTGCCTCTGGGCTACGCAGAATGCACACTCATGGTGTTTTTTCGGATCCCCATACTTTTGAGCCCATGTGAGCACAGGCTCTCTCCGCATGTGGCAATGTGATCCTGGGAGCAGCGTTGTCCCAGCCTGTTCTTCATGGCCATCAGAATTGCTTTTCATCAAGCAGTTTTCCCCCCAGCCATTTGTCTTGGCAACACCCACCCAGGAGACCACACTTCCTAGGAAGAGGATGGCCACTGAAGTCCAGGTGTCAGAACACCACAGTGCTTGTGTGTGTGTGTGTGTGTGTGTGTGTGTGTGTGTGTGTGTGTAGACTCTTTAGGGCATCCAGAGAATTATGACTGTCTAGAGACCTCAGCCCACACTGGGTGAAAGGAAAGACCCCATCCTGTCAGCTGTTGTGCCCTAACAAGAAAGTTGTATATATATACATATATATAATATAATATAATATAATATAATATAATATAATATAATATAATATAATATAATATAATATAATATAATATAATATAATATAATATATATACAACTTTCTTGTTAGGGCACATATTATATTATATATGTATATATATATATATATATATATACACAACTTTTTTTTTTTTTGGTTTTTCGAGACAGGGTTTCTCTGTTTA
>CAJQZJ010032188.1:15945539-15973555 GCA_907164525.1 Lophiomys imhausi
TATACAGTGCAGTGGCATACAGTGTCTGTGATATACAGTGCAGTGGCGTACAGTGTCTGTGATATATAGTGTAATGTGGGTTCCAGGGGGAATTCCCAATCTGGTCCAGTATCAGGCCGGAAAGGCATGCTCACCTCTGGAAGGAATAAGCAAAAAAAGGCCTGGGCAGGAAAGGGGAAGAACACAGACCAGGGACCCATACTCGGTGGGCAGAAAAGGGTCGCCACTTGGGTGGTGTGAGAGAGGCAGCGAAATATCAGCTCCTCTCTGTGGGAGGATGCATCCCAGACAGGCCTCCCTCGGCCAGGCTGAGGCAGCCAGGCAGGAGTTGGTGCTCAGGATAAAGGGCAGAGGCAGAACCTTCATGGAAGGAAGAGCGGCTTCCCCCCAAAATAAGCAGACTCAGACATTCATCATGAAGGCATGGAGAAAAAAGAGTAAGTTTATTCTGTGAATCAGTATTTTGTACCTTTGGGTAGTGAGAGGGGCTTGGGAAGGGGATGGATTTGATTTGCTGGGTATTGTCCAATGGGCAGTGAGGGTGGGGAAAACTTCAGGAAGGCTAGAGGCCAAGGCTGAATGTCATTGACTGAAAGTCAAGGCACAACAGACCTCATTAGCATGGGAAAGCCAGAGGAGGGTTAGGCCACATGACATATCTCTGGAGATCTAGGATCCCCAAATCAGAGGAAAGAGGGGATTCAGCTGAACAAGGGAAGTCCTTCGCTCTAGTGCTGGGCTCAGGGGCCTTTCAGCAATGCCAAGACTTCCACTCTCACCAGCAGAAATCCCCACAGTGCAGTGGCATTCAAAACTTGTATCATGGGTGTGGTCTCTTGCCTCTGGAACAGCTGACTCTCCATGGCCACAGGCCCACCTGGTGTGCATCCTTCTGTCATAAATTTGACTTTAAAATGCTGTATTGTGCCAGGCAGTTTTCTGCCCAGGTGGGAAAGTTGTGACCTCCGAGTTGGGTTTTGAATGAGCTCCTCTCCTCTTCCTTGCGTGGGTCAGGTGGGCTGTATGAAGGAAGAAGCTCAGTTCTGGGTTCATGTGCCATCTCTGCTGATGTTTTCCAATTGTTCCCAGGCAATTTTAATTCATTTCATGGTCAGTAGAATGGATGGAGACCTACGCCCTCACAGGGGCAGCTCACAGAGCCATGCTGAGGCTTGAGTAAAAGGAAGGAGGGGAAGCACTCTGCATACTGTAAAGCCCTGTATCCACAGAGCATCGGCCTTTCGTGAACCAAAAGACTTAGTTGCCTGGAATGCTGTTGTTTGATTTTTTACTAGCCCAGAGGACCCATGGCCGCCGTTTGTTTTGGATATTCCTGGACTGCCCTAAAATGTGACCATAACATAACTTTAATAGAAGCAGAGGTGTAGAAAAATGACTAATTAAATTATTTAACTGTATTTATATTATTGTTAATTGATTCGACAGTTGTTAATCCTTAACCCGCCATTATAAATGAATACACACAGACATCATGTGGATCTTAAGAAGATTTGGCCTAAGTTGTGCAATCCTAGCCCATCTAAGCTAGCTCTTAATTCTATTTCTCAAATATCACCCCATATATACATAAGTCCCTTTGGATTGCTATTTTCCACGCTATGCTGATGTTCCAGACCACGTGGAATGATGTTCTTTTCTCTAACCCATAGTGTGTGTCCTCCTTCTTCCTGCTCCTGGCTTCTTCCCATCAACCTCTCTGTTTCAGAAACCCACACACCTTAGTCCTGCCTATCTCTGTCTTTGCCCAATTTCAGGCCTTAACATTTATTTAACCAATCAGAGACAATGTAAGTAACAGCAAGCAGGACCAATTAATTAACATTTAGAATGCATAACAGCACCCCATCAATTCTCTCCCTTTGTCTAATAAAAAAGGCCAAAATTTTTTCTCATATAGTAAAAACAGTAAGAATATGAAACAATCAAGAAAACCATATATAAAAGTTACACATATAATGTTTAGCCTATTTATATCAAGCAATCTTGAAGAAGAAAAAATCATCTAGCTATGTGTGTCTACAGTTCTGAACCTAAATATTTTTTATCAAAATCTAAAGATTCTATTTAAACTAGAAAATATTCTTTTAAATCCTAAACAACTCAAATTCAATTGAAATTTTATAACTATTATGCCTTCAACCCCATCAAAGACATAAGAAGGGATAAAGTTATTATTTAAGTGAGTAGGAAGTACAAGAGAGCAGCTTCCAGAATGGAAAAATGACAGTTTGCTGTCTAGACAGACCCAAATATCTCTCCATACCATTGGAGCATCATCTTCAGCCTTCTGGCCAAGCATTTCTCACAAACTAAATTGTGCATCAGGAAATGAGAAGAATTTGCCCACTCTGTCTCTGCAGAATTAGGCCATCGGCTTACCTCCATTTAAGCTCTGGTCCATCTTTGGACTGTATATAGTCTGTTGTGAGAGCAGGGGCATTTTTGTCCAGTAGGAATTATCTCCTGATGGAGATTTCTTTTTGGTGCTCATTGTCTTCTTCCAATGCCATTTTCTGCATGTCTCTGAGGGTTTTGAAGAATCTATTGATTTATTTATAAATCTATCTATCTTTGAACAAACAAACTGTATATTTTTAGCCATTTACTATTTTTTTAACCTAGTAAGCCTATTTTGTGATAAATTAAGACTCTTACTGACATGACCAGGAGCTTGCCTTGGCCAGCAATCAACCTGTATTACCCAGTCTCCTGAATAGATTGCAATAGCAGCCCATAAAAGGATTGGAAGTAAACCTATACTTTTAAATGAGTTGTGTAGTTACAATACCTTATAGAAATTGAAATATACATAATATGTGTCAAAATATAAAATTATATACCAATGAATCAAAATTAATCTTATTTTTTATCAATATACAAAATTCTATACCAATGTATCAAAAGATAACCTTATTTTGAGAATAACAATAGTTTTAAGTTTCAGAGCAAATTCAATAATCTGGATTATTAATATAAGGATATCTTACCATTTCTATACTATATACATATATCCCCCTCTTTTTCTTTTCAAGTCTTTTCCCCTTACATAAAAGAGAAAGAAAAAAGAGAGAAATCCCTGAGTCTAACCTCCTATACCTTGTTTAACAAGACCATTTCACAATTTGTAATCAGTCCCCCTAAATGGCAACATCTATAGCCAAAAAATCACCCACCCCACCTTTTGGGAATGGGATGTTACTCTCTTAAAATTACTTCCTGCTGATTTGGGACGCAGGAAACCTGTTTGGGGGCCCAAATAAAATGGAAAAATGGTGTTGTCCAGTCTCTATGTGCTCAGCAATATGAATGTCCTGAGCAGTTTGTAGTCTGAAGCTGGACTTTGGGTAGGAAAGTTCAGGGCTTTATTGAAGTCCTGGATGGAATAGTCTGTGAATCTGGACCATCTTAGCAAGCGGTTTTGAAGTTGTTCTGGATGTAGAATTTGGAGAGAAAAAGTTATTGGGGCAGTCTGTGAGGCTGGATCATTTGGGCTACTTTGCTTGTCTTCTTTGATGTCTGGTTCCTTTGTTCTGAAAATATATAATTTCTGACAAGTAACATATCTCTCTCTCGATTTTTTTTCTTTTGAGACAGGATTTCTCTGTGTATCCTTGTCCTGAATTCACTTTGTAGACCAGGCTGACCTTGAATTCAGAGATCCACCTGTCTCTGCCTCCCAAGTGTTGGGATTAAAGGCGTGCACCATAAAGCCTGGCTCCTAACATATCTCTTTTAGGAGCAAAATGTCTTTTGAAACCAGTTCTGTGGGAGCCCCATACATTTAGGATGCATAGCATCACTCCATCACAGAGGGGGCTGGGCTGCAAACCTTTACAGCGTGACAGCGGCAGAGCTGAGACAAATGCCTGTCAACATTGTTCACTTCCCTCTATTTATAAAATGGGCCACTGAGGCTGGAAAGTGCCAGAGAGAGGCCTGAGGTCACACAATGACCTCGGGTGCAGGTGCAGCTGGAGTCAGGTCTTTAGGTCCTGGATCTTTACTTCACCTCAAGTTTCCATTCACCCAGCAGCATTTATGGGGTCTTTACTATGTGTGGTCATCTCAGCTGACCAGTTTTTGGGTAGTCAGGAAAAACGGGGTACAGTTCTGTTCTTAGGTTGTTCAGAGTCCTGAAAGAACAACAGTTGAAGTACCATCCAAACATGTCTGGTCACTTTCTCTGGGGGCAGAGATGATTATTTTTCTTTTTCTTTTTTTTTTTTTTTTTGGTTTTTCGAGACAGGGTTTCTCTGTGTAGCCCTGGCTGTCCTGGACTCACTTTGTAGACCAGGCTGGCCTCGAACTCGCAAAGATCCGCCTGCCTCTGCCTCCCAAGTGCTGGGATTAAAGGCGTGAGCCACCACCGCCCGGCGAGATGATTATTTTTCAACATTAAAAAAAAAGAAAAAAAAAAGAGAGGCCGGTTGTGGTGGCGCACGCCGGTAGGATTTGCTGAAGGAGGCAGAGGCAGGAGGATCATGAGTTCGAGGCCAGCCTGGGCTACACATTTTAAAAAAAAAACAAAATAAACAAAACAAAAAAAAAAAAAAGAGAGACTTCTGTCCGCCATCCCTGCCGGTTACGACTACTTGGTATTTCTGTTCCTAGCTCTCTACAATCATGAAGGATGTACTGGCCTTTTTACAGCAGAGTCAGAGCTCTGGGCTGGGCCAAGCCGCTGTTTGGCACCATCTGGAGGAGCTGTACACAAAGAAGTTGTGACATCAGCTGACACTGCAGGTGCTTGATTTTGTATGGGACCCATGCTTTGTCCAAGGAGATGGTCTCATTAAGCTTTATGAAAACTTCATCAGTGAATTTGAACACAGGGTAAACCCTTTGTCCTTGGTAGAAATGATTCTCCATGTTTTTAGACAGATGACTGATCCTAATGTGGCTCTTACTTTTCTGAAAAAGACTGGTGAGAAGGTAAAAAGTAGTGATGAAGCAGTGATCTTGTGTAAAACAGCAATCGGAGCTCTAAAATTAAACATCGGGGATCTCCAGGCTACAAAGGAAACCATTGAAGATGTTGAAGAGATGCTCAGGAATCTCCCTGGTGTGACGTCAGTTCATAGTTGTTTTTATGATCTCTCCAGTAAATACTATCAAACAATTGGAAACCATGCATCCTACTACAAAGATGCTGTACGGTTTCTGGGCTGTGTTGACATCAAGGATCTTCCAGTGTCAGAGCAACAGGAGAGAGCCTTCACACTGGGGCTTGCTGGACTTCTGGGCGAGGGAGCTTTCAACTTTGGAGAACTTCTCATGCACCCTGTGCTGGAGTCACTGAGGAACACTGACCGGCAGTGGCTGATTGACACCCTATATGCTTTCAATAGTGGTGATGTAGATAGGTTCCAGACACTGAAGTCTTCCTGGGGCCAGCAGCCTGACTTAGCAGCCAATGAGATCCAGCTTCTGAGGAAGATCCAGCTGTTGTGCCTTATGGAGATGACTTTCACATGGCCTGCCAACCACAGACAACTCACTTTTGAAGAAATTGCCAAAAGTGGCAAAATCACTGTGAACAAGGTGGAGTTGCTGGTGATGAAGGCACTCTCAGTGGGGCTGGTGAGAGGCAGCATAGACGAGGTGGACAGGCGAGTTCACATGACGTGGGTACAGCCTCGAGTGCTGGATTTGCAGCAGATCAAGGGGATGAAGGACCGTCTGGGGCTGTGGTGCACTGATGTGAAAAGCATGGAGATGCTGGTGGAACAGCAGGCTCAAGACATCCTCACCTAGTGCCCAGTGTCCTGCAGACCCTGCCTCACCCTGCAAGGCAATTCTGTGACCCTGAAACCATCAGCAAAGATCTGTATTGAATTGGGATGGAGTTTGGGATCCTGCCAGGAATAGGAACTGTTCTTGCTATAAAAGCAGAGATCTGTCATTGATGGAGTTTGTTCTCCTTCTTGGAGAAGGCTCCTGTGCGGGGTGCTTTGTCGCCTGCAAAGAGTGTGAGAGGGGCTCCAGGCCGAGGTGATAAGGAAGGGCACAGATGGAGACAGAGTAGTTTCTACCCAAATCCACCTGAATGGACCTTTTCCAGTGTGGTCTGAGAATGCTTCTATAATAAATGCCTGCTTTGTTCTGCAGAAAGAAAGGAAGGAAGGAAGGAAGGAAGGAGGGAGGGAGGGAGGGAGGGAGGGAGGGAGGGAGGAAGGAAAGAAAGAAAGAAAGAAAGAAAGAAAGAAAGAAAGAAAGAAAGAAAGAAAGAAAGAAAGAAAGAAAGTTTTATGTGCATTGGTGTTTTGTCTGTATGTGTCTGAGTGAGGGTCTCGGATCCCCTGGAGCTGGAGTTACAGATAGTTGTGAGCTGCCATGTGGGTGTGTTGGAATTGAACCTGAGTCCTTTGGAAGAGCAGCCAGTGCTCTTAACTACTGAGCCATCTCTCTAGTCCCTGAGGTGGTCCTTGATTGTGATAAAGAAGTGTCCCCACAGAGTCAGTGGACAGCCAATCACGCTTACCTCATCTCATTTGGTTTTTACAGCCATCTCAAGCAGAGATGTTGAGGCTCACAGAAAAGAAGGGCTGTGCGTCACAGAGCTGGCCAGTGATAGTGGCTGCAGGGTCTTGCTGTTGTGAATGGGATCATTCAGGGGAAAAGAGCAGGGCTCAGGTGCTTATGGGACCCAGGTTCAAACCCCAGTGTTTCCCTTTCCTGGCTGTGTGTCTTGGGGTGGTTATTCTCCATGGAGTTATAATCTCCTCATGTGTAAAACAGCAGCAGAGGCCCTTACCTAATAGGCCCCTTTGAAGGCGACCTGGTGGCTGAGGTGGGCACCCTAGCCAGCTTCTGGCATCAGCAATCACTTAGCAAAGGACTCTTTGCCCTGCACTGGCAGCTTGGACAGAAAAGCAGGGGCCTTTGCTTCAGGAGGCGGGCCTGGGAGGTTTTCCTGCACGAAACAGTAACAAGGGAAGTAGCAGAAGCTGGGCATGATGGCACTCAGCGGGCAGAGGCAGGGCAGACTCCATGAGTTTGAGGCCAGTGGGTGTTGAGTCTCCTGGGACTGGAAACACAGACATTCCAGCAAGAACTGCAAAGTGAGACCTTTTCTCAAAAAACCAAGAGGAATGCCAGGGGTGGATGAAGGGTGAGGTCTGGATACTGGGCCTCTCCCCCAGAGCTCTTTCTCTGTCAGTTTGTGTCTCCTGGGTGGGGCCTTCATGCCTGACCGCACAGGGCTTGGGTTCTGCAGGGTCCCTGCTGCGTTGTGGCCTCTATGTTAGGGACTCATGAAAATCTTTCGGCTTTGAATAGCCTCATGGCTGCTGGGAGGCAGGAGACTGGCTGTGTTTTGCCAGTCAAATCATTTGCCCTTGTCTGTTCTTTGACACAGGCAGCACAGACATCCACACTGCACTAGGAGTTGTGGGTCTCAAAGGGTGGAGGACCCACGTGGCCTGCAGCAGAAGCCCGTGCTGGGCCCTGTTGGAGCTGAGGGTAGTAGCTTCCACCTGCCAAATCCTCTCTTCCAAGCAGAGCCTGGGCTGAAGGCCTGGGTTCTGGGCCCTGGTGGACCTAGGCCACAGAAGCTGCAGAAGCCTGAAGGTGAAGGCCTTGACTCCCAAAGTTCCCAAAGCACTGGGAGCCCCAGTGCCTGTCCGATCACTTCTTTTTCCTTAACTACGATGAGACTAGAACAGATTTAGAACGGATGGCAATAAGCAAGGCATCCCAACGGCTTGGTTATAGACCTTACTCCTTTTAAGTGGGCCACTTAGTTTTTAATATTTTTAACTTTTGAAAAATTGTGTTAAAAACATATAACATAAAACTTAGGGTATGCACACTTGTAACCTGTCTAGTTTTAGAAGTTTGATTACAAAAGAAAACTCTTTCCTTGTTAAGACCCCTCCCTCTCTGCTTAACTTTGAGGCATGACAGATGTGCTTGTGAAATGAATAGACAATTTTTTTTTTTTTCTGAGACAGGGTTTCTCTGTGTATACTTGGCTGTCCTGGAAATCGCTTTGTAGACCAGGCTGGTCTTGAACTCAAAGATCCACCTGCCTCTGCCTCCTGAGTGCTGAGATTAAAGGCATGCGCCACCACGCCCAGTGACAAATGGGTTCTTATGAAAAGTAAATAAAAGAAGTAATGAATACCTCATAAGTTTGTTGGTATTAGCTAGGCACATTTGGTTATTTTATTTTTGCATTTTCACTGTTGTTTCTTTCACTTTGTTCAATTTGATCTACTGAGGTTTCTGATACGGTTGAGTCATTCCATATCTACCTACCTACCTATCTATCTCTATCTATCTATCTATCTATCTATCTATCTATCTATCTATCTATCTATCATCATAGAATCCAGAATGCAGAGTAAGCATTTTCTGCAGAGGCTCTGGTCCTGAACTTCACTACTTGTTAGGACCATCTGGGAGGACTTTATTTTTTCTTTTAATTTATTTATTACTCCAGGTTACATCTCCATCACAGTGCCCTCTTTCCACCCCTCCCAGTCCTGCCGTCCCACCCTCTACCCCCCCATCCCTTCCATCCCACTCCTCTGGAGTGGAGTGTCCCTACATAACAGCCCCCTGCCCCAGTTCAGCAGACATATGAGGGCCAAGAGCCTCCTCATACACTGGGGGCCTTAAAACATATGTAGATGAGAAGACACCAGGTCAGGGGGTCCCTATTCAACCACCCTGACCGCAGCCATAGACTTCAAAGCTTCTCCAGTGAGCTCCAGGGTGGCTGGGAGTAGGCAGATGCCCAGTTCTCTTAGCACAGAGCGTCAGTGCTCAGAACTACATATGATATGAGAACCAGTTTCCTGTTGGGATTGTGACTAGGATTGTGCTGAATCTATAACTGATTTAGGGAAAGTGGTTTTTTGTTTGTTTTGTTTTTGTTTTTTGTTTTTTGTTTTTTTGGTCTGAGACAGGGTTTCTCTGTGTATCCCTGGCTGTCCTGGACTCACTTTGTAGACCAGGCTGGCCTTGAACTCACAGAGATCCGCCTACCTCTGCCTCCCGAGTACTGGGATTAAAGGCGTGCGCCACCACGCTGGGCAATTACAGACAGCTGTGAACTGCCATGTGGGTGCTGGGATTTGAACCCGGGTCCTTTGGAAGAACAGCCAGTGCTCTTAACTGCTGAGCCATTTCTCCAGCCCCATTTAATCTTTGTTTTTTAGATGAAACACCCTGTAGTAGCATGGGCCATCCACAACAGGAGAAGCTGGATAGGGCCTCTAACTACAACCCACAGGAGGAAGGGAATTCCTTGTTTATAGACTTATGTTCTTATTTATTATAGACTTATTCATATATTTATATTGTTTAAATTCCTTGTTTAGAGAGGAGTCTCTGAGTTCAGCAGGTGAGTGAAGCTACCAGATAGGATATTATGCCTTCGTGTAGGAAGTCATTTCTATCCTCTCACCTTACCTTGAAGGCACTACCTGCTAGGAGTTTAGTAGCTCAGGGCAGCCTGTGTGACCTAAAGGCATACTCTGTGGAATTGAGGTCAGAGTCCGAGGGGCTTATGGGCATAAACTTTACTTCTGGCTATTTCTTGCTGAAACTGGGGCATCACTGGGCTAAATCCCTCTCCTCTTCATCTTATACTGGACAGCCAGGTGGTGATCTTTGAGTGAGGGATTGTATCAAGAGATGCTACTCATGTGGCCCCATGTGGTGTGCTGACCTACAGTAGTCTGGATGAACTGGCAGATTAGACAGGGGCCTCTTAGGCGCCAGGGTTTTACAATATATGATGATGATGATGATGATGATGATGATGATGATGATGATGGACAGGATCTCAGTCTCCAGCCTTTGCCTGGCTTGGAACTCACGGAGATCTGCCTGCAAGTGCCTCCTGAGTGCTGGAACTAAAGATGTGGCCTGCCACATCATGTATTTTAAATAATAATGATTTTTAAAAATTCAACAGAGAGAACCACAAAGACAGATTCCAGGTAAAATATCCTTTAGTAGCAACTGACACTCACAGAAGGGAACCTGGGTTACGAGATCCAGAAACAACCCCTTGATCTATTGTTTTAATCTAATTAAACATTTTGGCTGGGCAGTGGTGGCACACGCCTTTGATCCCAGCACTCAGGGAGGCAGAGGAAGTCGGATCTTTGTGAGTTCGAGGCCAGCCTGGTCTACAGAGTCAGTCCAGGACAGACAGAGATACACAGAGAAACCCTGTCTCGAAAAATCTATAAAAAAAAAGCAAAAAAAAAATTGATATTGCAAACATACATAAAACAAATAGTATAACACTCCTCTCAATGTGGTGATGAATATGCTTGTACATGAGGAGCTGTAATTTTCATTTTTCAGATGAGTCCCAGAAATGGAATCACTAGGTCATAGATGTAGAAACATATTACATTGATTGTGTGTGCATGTGTATGCATGTGTGGATCAGAGGTTATCTTGCCAAGTAAGCTCTCTCCTTCCACCATGTGTGTCAGGAGGTAGAACTTGCGTGGTCAGGCTTTGCAGCCTGTGCCCTCAGCTGCTAAACTGTCCTGCTGTCTTGGTAAAAACATTTTAAAAAAGATTTATTTTTTATTACTTTAAAAATTTGATTATAGGGGCTGGAGAGATGGTTCAGGAGTTAAGAGCGCTGACTGGACCAGGACTCAATTCCCAACACCCACATGGTAGCTCACAACTGTCTGTGTTTCCAGTCCCAGGGGATCCGACACCTACTTCTGGCCTCTTCCGTCAGGTACACATCTGGTACACAGACATACATGCAGGCAAAACACTTATACATATAAAGTAATAAAAAAATTGAGTATAGATGTGTGTGTGTGTGCGCGCGCGTGCATGTATGGGTATGCATGTGTAGGTGCCTTCAGAAGTCAGAAGAAGGCAGCAGATTCCCTGGAATTGGGCTTACAGGCAGGTGTGAGCTAGTTGACATGGGTGGGTCCTCTGAAAGAGCAGCAACCTCTCTTAACTGCCAAGTCACCTCTCCAGGCTCATACTTTAAATCTGTAGCAGATAGTACCAGATTTCAAGTAGGTTTTAGAAAGCAACTGGGTACTTTCTTTTTGTAGCTCAGACTGACCTGGAAGTTATGATATTGCTCAGGTAGGCCTCCCACTGTAAATCCTCCTGCTTCAGCTTCCTGAATGCTGGGGTTCCAGGCATGACCACCATAGCCTTCCATATCTTTACAGTTTTAAAGCATTTGGGAGGCAGACACGGTTGCCATTTCTGGAGAGGGAGGAATAAAGGCTGTAGTGTTAGATTTTGTTCTTTAGCTTCAAATATTGGTTTTATTCAAAGGTCTCTATATTTAGATTAGGTTTATTAATTATTTGATTCTATAGAATTCAGCTTAATGTTCGTCTAACTTCCATTACAGCTGTAACATGATCACACTATTTATGCAGTTTGCCCAAGGTTCTCTGAGAAAGCTTCAACTTGATCAGCTCATTTCTTTGCTGTGGTCTCACAGCTTTAATACAATTCCTTTAATACAATTCCCCATGTTGAGGTGATCCCAAACACAAAATTATTCTGTTGCTGTTTCATAACTGTAATTTTGCCACTGTTATGAATTGTATTTAAATATTCATGTTTCCGATGGTCTTAGGGGACCCATGTGAAAGGGTCATTTGACCCCAGTGGGGTCAAGACCCACAGGTTGAAACCACTGTCCTAGGGCATCAGCTACAGGCTGATCTGCTTAATGTACTAGAAAATATACTGGGCCAGGACCCCAAAGTCAAGGTTCACAATCTTAGGGTTGTCTTCTTCCTTCTCTGAGCCTTGGCTAGAACAGATAGGAATAATCTTCCTTAGAAAAGCAGCAAGCTAGACATAGAACTATTTCAGAATCTCACCCTTGTATAAACAAAGTCGAGTGCACAGGCACAGAAAGCCTGAGGGTGGCATCCCTTCCTTGCCCACTTTCCTTTCTCAGCAATTTTCATTAATGTTCCAGTGCATCCCCAACCAAACCTCCTCCCATCTCTCATCCCTGTAGGGATAAGGCTATTATGTAATTCAAATGCTGATTTCTTTCTGTACCTCCATATGTGATTGCAGTCCTTGTACTGAGAATCTCATGTCTCAGTGTTGTGTAAACACTGCTCCCCAGTTGTCCCTTGATATGCCAATAAAGCAGCTTACAGCCAATCACTGAGCAGGGGACAGAGTAAGGTTGAGCATCCTGCCCTCCAGGGGAGGAAGAGTTAAAGAGAGGAAATAGAGAGATTCTCAGAAAGAGGCAGAGATGCAAGAGAGATGGGGAGAGATTCAGCTGAAGCAGGAAAACTGCAAGTATCTCTGAGATTGACACTGGGGGGAGCCAGATTAGTTTAGGGTTAAGAATAGAGTGATAACTGCTCAGTTCTTGTGTTGTGAAGCCTGTTTTAACAAATAATACAATAGAGTCTCAATTATTTGGATAGTAGCTAGAGAAAGTGTGAAACTAACACAATTATATAAAGTTGCATTCATACATCCCCCATAAAAGCTCCTCCCATCCTCCATCAGGCCTCTTCCCATCGCCTAGGCTTTTCCTTCCTTATCCTTCACCCAAAGATCTCTATTGCTTTTTTTTTTCACCCTGACCCTAGCCTGTTCTCATCCCTCTGTTCCTCCTTTTAACTGATGTCTGTCCTATTCCATCTTTTCAGGATAACCACTCCTGTCCCTACAACTGGAGGCCAATTTGCCTGACTTGGATTAGAAGCTGTTTGATGCAAGGAGTGGTGTGAAGTGACTATCGGCTCCCAGCACTTACTTGCCACAGTGCAAATGTTCCCTAGATGGAGAAAAGTGGGTGGAGAGTGTGACTATTTGCTTGAAGATCAGTAATCAAATACTTCAAAGCCTGTTCCCAAGGAGAGTTAGGGAAATGAAGTAAGAATGGCAGGCAAAAATGACTGATGAAAATCCCAGTGCTGCAGGGTCTTACTTTTCACACCTGGCTTGGCCAGTTTGTTTATTCAGAATTTTCTCATTTCCATATAAACCACACTCCCTGATACCAGTTTGGCTTTGACTCTGTGTCTTCCTTTGCTCTGGTTATTTGGTTAAAAACCATTCACACGCACGCATGCTCTGCCCAATGGGCTCCTGGTTTAGCATTCTGCTATTGTGGAGAGCTACTATGTCCCAAAGCTTCTTGCTCAGGACAGCAGAAGATCCTGGAATCCCCTCTCTAAACCCTCACTGGTGAGTGTTATCACCTCTACCTAGTAGGTGAGAAAAAGAGTTCAGAGATGTTAACTCCTTTGTGGTCACCTAGAAAATGACCTGGGAAGCTGAGACTTGAACCTATGTGGTGTCTTTTCTCACATCAAGTCCTGTATCTCCTACAAAAATAGACCCACGGCCATCTTCTCAATAGTTTCTAAGGCCACTTCCACGAGGAAGGAGAGCCAGGCCCTATTCTCACCTTACCTGTGTGGCAGATGAAGGATGGTGAGGTGGTCTCCATCCCCACTGTGGTGCTGATGGAAGTTTAAGATACAGTGGTTCTGCATGGTCAGTCCCCCATTGCCCCTTGCCATTCACAGGGCACCTCCCAAAATAGCAGGAACACCTCAGTCAGATGTAACATCTTGGTCTTGACTTCTCAGCTTTTAGAAGTGTGAACCATCGAGTTTCTGCTCATTGTGAATTTCAGGCTGTGATGGTTAGTTGTAGTAGCCCAGAATGGACTAAGGTGGGGATTTCATAGCAAACTTAGAGACTGAACCTTTCTATGGTCTCTGGCTCAGCCCCTCTAAGGATGAAACTGTGGGCAATGTTCACCCCCTCACCAAGACTTAGGGTACACAGGCACAGCTAATGGAGATCCCAGAGGAGCCCACCCATATTATTTCTGGGGGGAATGCAATGAGATGGTGAGGGTAGAGCTGGCAGATGGTAAGTTGTCTGCAGGAGGCCAGAGCCTGCCAGGTGAAGGGAGGGAAGACAGACTCGAAGGCGAGAGTTGCTGGGAGGCTCTGGAAGGGGGTGTGAAGAAGCCTAGACGGGTGGCTGAGCTCTGTGGGCTTTCTGGAAATCTCCATTCAGGAGCCACACTGTGCTGTCTACAAAGGATCAGAGCTGAGAGAATGGCCAAATTCAAGCTGCTACAATGACGTCAGGAAGGGTAGAAATCCGGGCCCTGTCTCCTCTTGCTGCTGCCTTCTCCTAGTCTTTCATTCGCCCTTCCTTTGCCAACTTCTCAAAGGCTCTTGTCTCCTCCTCCTGTCTTCCAAGTCCTCTACTCATGCATGTACACACACACACACACACACACACACACACACACACACACACACAGACACACACACATACAGACACACATACATACAGATACACACACGTACATGCATACATACATACACACACACCACACAGACACACACACATACATACACGCACACAGACACACACACAGACACACATAGACACACACATACATACATACACAGACACACACACATACATACACACACAGACACACATATACACATAGACACACACACATACATACACACACATAGACACATACAGACACACACACAGACACACATACCACACACACACTCCTAGGATTTGGGTCCAAGAAACAGCCCATCATTTCTCTCAGCAGTTAGCATCGGGCAGCTTCCTGCATAGCTCTTAGGGCTCGTCTATCCATCCATCCATCCATCTGCCCGCCCATTCACTTTGCTTATTGTCTTCATTAAATGAACAATCCATTTCTCAAGTTCCTAGAGATACTTTTCAGCTGAATTCTGTCTCTAGAATCTCTTCCACTATCCCCGGTATGTTCCTTCTTATTGTAAAAAAGACTTTGGAATTACCATTCAGGTGCTGTTTTATAAGGTGTTTGACCCTGTGCCCATCCTCCGCTGCCCAGGTTTGTAACTTTCAGTCTCTCTGTGAACATTGCCAACCCTGTAGACATTGTTTTGCTGCCTCGATGACATTGGGAAGGCAGAAGTCTGGGCACAGACCACCTGAGTCAGCGTCATGCTTGTATATAATAACACCAGCTAGAGCGTGTGCCTTACCTGCTATGAATCTCCAACCTTTTAAAACGTGTGATGAGATGTTCATACCTAAGTCCAAAGCCATAAGAATTAGATAGGATAATGGTAGTGAAGTGCTTGGCATGCATTGCACACTGATAATTACAGCTGTAATCCAAGGATGTAGGCATTTCTGTGACCCACTTTCTCTGCTTAACTTCACTTCCTAAGTTTCCCATCTTGTTACTCAGTGCTCATATTCTTTCGATGCTCACAAAATGCTTCATTCACCATCATTATAATTTTTTTTTTTTGGTTTTTCGAGACAGGGTTTCTCTGTGTAGCCCTGGCTGTCCTGGACTCACTTTTGTAGACCAGGCTGGCCTCGAACTCGCAAAGATCCGCCTGCCTCTGCCTCCCAAGTGCTGGGATTAAAGGCGTGCGCCACCACTGCCCGGCTTCCATCATTATAATTAACTCAAGCATTTCCTTGTTGTTGAACATTTAACCGATTTCTAGTTCTCTCCTAAAAATAATGTGACTAATATTTTAGAATGTAAATGTTTTTTAAAACAGTCAAACAGGTTAGCCCAACATACTTTTTGTCTTAAGCTCATGGAAACTCCTGTGATGAATTCTATGGGTACAGAGAAGACAGTTATCCTTCAGGGAGCACCCAGTGTCAGCAGTGGGTGGGAGGATGAGTAAAGCTTCTTTCTGCTGCAGGGGTTTGCCTTGGACTATGAGAGATGAGGAAGATGGCGTCTTAGGGAGCCAGTTACAGGTGGTTGGAGCACTACATGGGAGCACTCTCACGAAGAGGACAGAATGGCAGGAGTCCCACCAAGTTGTTTCTCTCCTGGACTTCAAGTTCAAGTGCTGGGGACAGATCAGGGACTTCTGTGAGTGACAATCTTTGCTTACTGGGAGTCTCGATGAGCCACTAATGATAAGGGGAAGCGGTTCCTAGGTCACTGCACCCACCCACCCTTCACCTCAAAGCTAGATAAATCTCTGCCATATTCCCAGGTGCCAGGCATACTTTATTTATTTATTTATTTATTTATTTTTTTGGTTTTTCGAGACAGGGTTTCTCTGTTTAACAGCTCTGGCTGTCCTGGACTCGCTTTGTAGACCAGGCTGGCCTCGAACTCGCAAAGATCCGCCTGCCTCTGCCTCCCAAGTGCTGGGATTAAAGGCGTGCGCCACTACCGCCCGGCGTCATACTTTATTTTAACATTGTGTTTATCATTATTGTGTATTTGCGGTGCTGTGTGAGTGTAGGTGTGCACAAAGAAGGTACACGCAGAGTTCAGAGGGCAACTTTCATCACAGTCAGATCTCCCCTTCAACTGGGCGGTCGGTCCCATGACTGAACTCTGCAAGTGCTTTTAGGCACTGAGCCATGGTGCTGGCCCACCAGACATCATTAAAACATTAGTGTTGGCAAAAAGAGGTAAGACAAAAGAAAACCAAAACACTCACATAATAGGAAATTTACTGTCTTAACCACTTTTAAAGTACAATCCAGCAGCATTAGATATATTCACTTTCATTTCATGAAACTCAAACTAAACATAACCCTTCCTTCCCTTTCCCAGAATCCCTAGCAACCACATTTTAATTTCAATATCTGTGAATTTCACTGCTTTAGATCTATAAGTACCTATAAGTAAATAGGATCTTGCATATTCAGCTTTTGAGACAGGGCCTCACTGTGTAGCCCTTGCTGGTCTCAACTGTTATCAAGGATGGCTTCAGATTCATAGAGATCCATTTGCTCCTGCTTCCTGGGTGCTGGGATATTAAAGATATATACCATTACACCCAGGAAACATTCAGTTTTAGAAGAAAGATTGTCTTATCTAATTGTATAAGTGTTTGGTCTGTGTGTGTGTATGTGCCCCACAGGCATGCAGTGTCTATGGAGGCGGAAAGAGGGAGTTGGACTCCATGGAACTGGAGTTATGAATGGTTGTGAGCTTTTCGTGGATGCTGGGAACCAGCCCTGGGTCCTCTGCAAGAACAGCAGGTGCTCTTAATTTCTGAGCCATCTCTCTAGTCCTCACACTCAGCATTTTGTGATTGTCTTATTTCACTAAGCATGTTCTCAAGGTCATCTCTGTTGAAGTATGAACTAGGATCTCCTTCTCTCCCAACATGCTTTGAGGCAATTCATGTAATGTTGGTTTTTTTGTTTTTTGTTTTTTTTGAGGCAGAGTCTCATGTAGCCCTGGCCTTGAACTCACTGCGTAGCCAAGGATGTCCTTGGACTTCTGATCTTCCTGCTTCCACTTCCCAAGTGCTAGGATTACAGGTGTGGATCACCAAACCCTGTTTATGCAGTGTTGGGGATCCAACCAGGGTTGCGTGCCTGCTAAGCAAGCACTCTACCCACTGAGTTACATCCTTAGGCCCTTGCTTTGATTTTTAAAAAACATCTTTCTATATAATCACAGGCTGACTTCAGACAGTCTGTAGCCCAGCCTGACTTTGAACTCATGACTCTCCTACTTCTGCATCCTGAATGCCTGGATTGCAAGCATGTTCTACCATGTCTGGATATATATATATGCACACCCATTCTTGTAATCCTTTCAACAACAGGCTCCTAATCACTGCTCTGGTGCTTTCCCACTCCTCAGACTGATAAACACATGAATATCAGAGATCCCTTTAATGCAATAATGCTGTACAATCCATTAGAGGGTGCTTGCTCTGTGAACAAGTAACCTCTTAAAGAACAGTGGCTATGGTGGTGACAATGGATGGTTAATGAATTTCCACTGAACAAATGCGGTTTTCTCAGAGACAAATTTCCAGAGCATGGAGGGAGGGCAGAAGAGAGGGAACAGGAAGCACACACTGGTTTCCCTCATGTGAGAGCAGGAACATGGGAGATGCAAAGCTGAGTCCTCAGCAGTCACCCCTTCTTCTGTGCTTAGGAAATGCCTGTGTGTGAGCTTGGCTGGCCAGGGGACAGCCCCAACTTATGCATTTTGTCTAGCTGTGCTGCTGAGACACACCGCTGCCATGGAAAAAGTCACAGGTGAAGCTGCTATAAAGTATAAAGTCGTACATGGATATCGTGCATATCAAATGCCTTCTGTGAGTCAAGGGCAGGGCTAACGAGAGAGAGAGAGAGAGAGAGAGAGAGAGAGAGAGAGAGAGAGAGAGAGAGGCAGGCCAGAAGAGAGCACTGAATCCCCTAAAACTAGCATCACAGGGGGCTGTGAGCCACCTGAACACGGGTGCTGGGAACTGGACTTGGGTCCTCTGGAAGAGCACCACAGATTCTTAACCATGGAGCCATCTTTCCAGTCCAAGATTTGCTTTAAAAACAAAGCCACACTGAGTGCTAATTCACATACCTCCAATTCATGCTTTTTGTTTTATTTTTTTGAGACAGGGTCTCTGTGTATAGCCCTGGTTGCCCTAGAATTCCCTCTGTAGACCAGGCTGGCCTTGACCTCACAGAGATCCACCTGCCTCTGGTTCTTGAGCGCTTGGATTAAAGGTGTGCACCACCACCACCCAGCCCAATTCATCATTTTAATGTATACAGTTTAATGTGTTTACTACATTCACAGATGTGTGCAATCATCTTCATAACCAACTTTAGAATGTTGTGATAATCCACCCAACACAATGCTACATAAATAGTCTTTGGTTCAATCCCCAATCGTTTTTTTATTCCTCTCTGTAATCTTGTGAGCAAGCTTTTTACTGTCTACATTTCTACAGGCAGTCTGGTCTTCTGAACTCCCACCAGAATCACCCATGCAATGGAGCTTACAGCATTCTAAGGTTTCTCTAGTATGCATCTTCAAACCTTTCCACAGTACTCATGGACATAAGTTACTTGGGATGACGTGGTTAGGTTTATCAAAGCAAACTCCACTCCTGGTAACAATTTTCTGTTAGTGACTTTTGCTTTTCTTTTCTTTTTGTTGTTTTGTTTGTTTGTTTGTTTGTTTTTGAGACAGGGTTTCTCTGTGTATCTCTGGCTGTCCTGGAATACACTCTGTAAACCAGGCTGGCCTCCAACTCAGATATCTGTTTGCCTTTCCAGTTCTGTGATTAAAGAAAGGGGTGGGCCACCACTGCCTGGCTTAATTTTATCTTTTTTTTGGAGACAGGATTTTTCTATGCTTCCCAGGCTAGCCTCAAACTCCTGAGCTCAAGCCGTCCTTCTGAGGTTCTCAAGGTAACAGTTTGTGCCACCACATTGGCTTCCGTGGGTTTTTACAGTTTATTTATTTTGCATTATGTTTCTGTATGTGTATCTTTGTGTGGGTATGTGCATGTTGGTGCAGGTGCCTGCAGAAGGCTGTTGGGTCCCTTGAGCTGGAGTTACAGGTGCCTGTGAACTGTCCGAGTGGGTGCTGGGAACCAAACGCAGATCCTCCATAATTCAGTATTCAGTCCTAACCACTAAGATATCTTTCCAGCCCCAGGCTTCAGTTGATTTTTGACAAGAGCACCAAGACCATCTAGTGGGACAAAGAACAGTCTCTTCAACAAATAATGAATAAAATGGGTGTAAGGTTTACATAACATGAAAAAATTAACCCAGAACCAATCAAACACCTAAATGTAAGAGACAAAGCTGTAAAAAAAAAATCTTAGAAGAAAATATATATATATGAGGAAGTATTCACGTTCTTGAGTTTGGTAATGGTTTCTTAAACCTGATACCAAAAGCATAAGCAATAACAAAAACTGATAATGTGGGCTTTCTCAAAATTCAGAGTTTCTGTCCAGCAGAGGATGCTACTAAATGGGAAGATAACCTACAGGTGAAAGAGAATATTTAAAATATATCATATAGGCATATGAAGAACCCCTAAAATTGAAGAACAGCAACAACACTCCAACAAGCAGATTAAAAATGGACTAAGGACTCCAATAGGCATTCTTCCAAAGAGTATATGTAAATGGTCAATAGCTATATTCCCAGTGTCCCAGTTAATTTGATTTTTTTTTTAAAGACAGAGTTTCTCTGTGTATCCCTGGCTATCTTGGAACTTGCTCTGTAGGCTGACTGCAAACTCAGAGATCCACCTGCCTCTGCTTTTTCAGTGCTGGGATTAAAGGCATGTGCCACCACCACCCAGCTTGAAAACAAATTCAACCTCACTAGGGAAGTGTACATCAAAAATACAGCTAGCAAATAAAACCACAACCCTACTACCACCAACATCAAAACTCCTGCAGTTAGCTAGTACTCCATACCTACTAGGAGAAGTAAAATAAAAATATGGAAAATCAGAAGTGTTAGAGATTGTCTTAATTTCTTTTCATGTTTATATGATAAAATTCCTCTGGCAAAAGCAATTTAAGAAAGGGTTTATTTGGGCTCATGGTTCAGGGATATGGCCCATCTTATAGGTTTGGAGGGGGAGTCGGGGCAGGAAGCAGCTAACCATACTTCATCCGAGGTCAGAAGCACAGAATGGTGGGCGCAGGCTGCTGCTCAGCTCTTATCCTCCACTCAAGCAGTACAGGGTCCATCTGGGGAATGGTGCCGCCCATAGTAGGGAGGTCTCCCCAGTTCAGTTAAGCAGGTGGAGGCCTGTCTCCAAGGTGATTCCAGATTTTATCAAGTTGACAACACTAAGCCTCACAGAGATGATGTGAAAAATTAGAAACGTCATTCATTGTTGGTGGGTTGTAAAGTAGTACAGCTACTGTTGAAGACAGTTCCATAGTTTCTCAAAAAGTTAAACATATGTGGCTATGGTACGACACACCTATAATCCCGGTACTTGGTAGATAGAAACAGGAGAAGCAGGAGTTCATGATTACCTTGGTTACATAGTGAGTCTGAAGCCAGTCTGGGTTATAAAGAAACTGTCTCAAAAATTTAAACAATAAAAAAGGCAAATACTTATAATTATCACACATCCTACAATTCCTCTCCTAGGAACCAAAGAAGAGAAAATGCATTTTTCAAACAAAGTAAAGAAGGTTAATTGTGCTGTTATATTTTTAGTGTGTGTGTGTGGGCATGCATGTGTGCACATACACGTGTGCAGGTGTGCAGGGCATATATGTGCACAAGCATGTGGAGTTCAGAGGGCACCTTTGACCTCAGTTGACCTAGGCACATGGTCTGCCTGTGCTCTTAACCACTGAGCCATTTCTGTGGTCCCCCATCTTAGACTACATAGTGTGTGGTTCTGATCACATGAAATGTCCAGAGAAAGTAACTGTATAGGAGCAGATTCAGGTCATCTGTTACCTGGGGCTGGGACTGGCTGCAAATGGCAGGTGGGATTTATGTGGGATGACGGAGAATACTCTAAAACTGTACTGCAGTGGTGGCTCATAATTCCTCAGAAGTGACTTTCACCTTATTTTTTTGAGACAAGGTCTCTCCTTGGGACCTGGGCCTCTCTGAATAGGCGATCTGCCTGCCAACAACCCTCAGGAGGACCCCATCTCCACCGTCCCCATGCTGAGTATATAAGAGTGTTTTTCCATGCCCAGGGTTTTATGTGGGTGCTGGGATTGAACTCAGGTCCCCATGCTTATATGACCTGAGCTCCTTACTGACTGAGTGCCTTCCCTCAACCACTGTAATGCCATTATGTAAAAACAGCTAAGCCTGGGCACTGGAGAAATGGCTCAGTGGTTAAGAGCACTGGCGGCTCTTGCAGAGAATCCAGGTTCAATTCCCAGCACCCACATTAGTAACCCCAAGGGATCCCAACACCCTCTTTTGACTTCCATAGGCACTGCACACACTTGGTGTAAGGACAAATTCTCATAAACTAAAAAGAAATAAAAGATAAGATACACATACAAATGGAGTATTACACAGCCAAAAAAGAAAAGGAATGTAATTTTGACACATGCTACCATATGGATGCACCTGGGAAAAATACTAAGTGAGAAAGTAGACACAAAGGAGCAGATATAACTCTCTATACATAAATATATATTTGTAGATTAGTGCATATAAGGGGCTGGTGACTGATAGGTAGGGGATTATTATCTGAAGTTACACACTTTGTTTGCAGTGAGGAAGACTTGGGAATGTATCTAGTTGAGGGTTGTAGACCATTGTAAATGTAATTTGTGTCAACACACTGCTTACCTAACTAACATGGGTAATATGGCAAATATAATCATATATATCATTGTAAATTTATAATCTGAAAGGCAGGCATTTATACGTGCCTACCCTCCACCCCTCACGGCTAACACAGCACTTAACACAACTGAGGCTACTTAGTAGATGTTTGAATTGAGTCAGGTCTGAGGCTGGGAGGCCGACCCTGAATATTTCTGTGTTCTAGACATACACAGTCCTGGCTACACCAAGGATAGTCATCCCCTTTCCTTCTCAGAGTTGCCAAAGGCAGGACAGTAAATGGGGATGTCTGGCCTCTCAGGCGATCTCATTCTTTGTTGACACACAGTCTTGTTCTGTAGCTCATGCTGGTCTGGAAAACCTGGGCTTGCTCCCGGCTCGGCTTTCAGAGCATCAGGGTTATAGGCATGAGCCACCACTTTTTACTGCATCTTGAGTGTTATCATTTTCTTCTACTCAACCAGGAAATTCAGTCATTTGGACTGATGAAGAAGGTTGACTCCAGTGGCAATTAATTAGTTAGGAGGAGAGGGGAGTCAGAACAGAGTCAGAATGAGTGGATTCGAGGCTGAGGTGCATCTCTGGGGCTCAGGGGCCAGCAGATCAGTTAGTTGCTGCTGTTCATGAGTTTATAAACAAATTTAGGTTGAAGTCATTGGCAGGTGGCATGAGGATCAGCACCCAGCCCTCAGCTGCCCAGGGTGACTAGGAAGTTTTGGCTCATTGTGGAAGGGCATCTGATCTCTCAAAGTGAGTCCTTGGCTTCCTACTGAACACCTACTATGTGTCTGTGTTCACAGGATGCTGGGGCTACAAAACAAATGAAGTAAGGGTTGAAACACTCATACACACGAAGACATGGATAACCAACGAAATTATGCTAGAAAGCTAGGCACATGGTTCGCCTGTGCTCTTAACCACTGAGCCATTTCTGTGGTCCCCCATCTTAGACTACATAGTGTGTGGTTCTGATCACATGAAATGTCCAGAGAAAGTAACTGTATAGGAGCAGATTCAGGTCATCTGTTACCTGGGGCTGGGACCGGCTGCAAATGGCAGGTGGGATTTATGTGGGATGACGGAGAATATTCTAAAACTGTACTGTAGTGGTGGCTCATACAACCCACAAATGCACTAAAATCAGTATTGTACATTTAGGTGAAGTTTATGGTATGTACATTATAGATAAAAAGCCTTTTTTAATTTTTTTCAATCACATGACTCTTCCTCTTCTATGTAAATGTGGACAGCTGTCAGGCACAGGGACCCAGGGAACCTACATTTGATTTTGAGTTGAAGCCTCACTCAACCTCACACACAACAACTTCGGTGTGTCAGCACTCAGGGAAGGTGGGAGACTGGAGGACAGCCATTTCTACTGCAGGGACTAGAGGCTGCCCTCACTGTGCCAACCATATCAGCCCCCAAGCCTTCTGTTCTCTTCTCACCGTGACCCTTATTCAGCTGGGGAAGGGAAGTGTTGGCTTTCAACCTGGCTGGCTAGCAGAGGAAGGCACACTGGGTTAGAGGGCACCTGGCTCCAGCCATATCCTGAGCATATGGGAGCCAGGAAGAGAGAACGTGGAACTTGGCAGATGGGGCTTGGGGTTGACACAGCATATCTGCCTCAAGCTCCTGATGTGCAGCAACTTCTGGGCACCTGAGTGGTTTTCTCTGGATCTAATTGTGCTGGTCCCTCCTAGGGTCCCTGGACAGCTCAGCAAGCAAAACAGTAGCATCTGCCCAGTAAGAGACAACCAGTACCCTACCAGTGTCTGCACTGGTTAGTCTGGGTCACCCTGGTGAGGTTTTGTTTGCTTGATTGCCTGTTCCCTATTGGAGATAGGTTTTGATTATGGTGTCTACATTGGTATTGAACTTCTGCTATACACCTGTAGCTACACACCAACTATTTACCTATAGCTCGGACTTTGCTCGTATATGCGCTTACCCAGCTTGTGCAATTATTTATTTTTTCATGGTCATCCCTCCATTTTCCTGGTCTTGGGATTCTGATGTCTAGAGGTAAACGGTTTGGGATGTGGCTCACAGGCTGACAAACTCAGGTCTTCTGTTTCTTCTTGGTAGGTAGCCTCTCAATTCTTGAGCATGCAGCTGACTCTGGCAGTCTAGCTCCTTAGATAGTGGGAATCTGGACCTGAGGCCCAGTTCTGAAGTGGGAGAAATTGTGCTCCTTTTCTTAAGGGCCAAAGGGTTTGCAACACAGGCGGGCGTGGGAAGTTCTGAGGTGATCTCCTTTGAATTAAGGCCTTTCCCCAGAGAGCTGGGTGGTTCTAACCTGCCCAGGAGCCCGGGACACCCTTGCCCATAGGCAGTGCCCTGGAGGTGAGTCACAGGGAGGAAGACTGTTCCTCTATGGAAGGAGGCCACCCACCACGGCTTCATTATCCAGCACAATGTAAACTAATTGCCTCCATTTAGACAGTGCCTAATATGAACCTGGCATTGTGGGAGATGCTTTCTCGGCCTTATCCCACTTAATCCAGCAGCAGAGCAAAAGGTAGGCGGTATTAGTCCTGTTACTAAAGAGGAAACTGAGGCTCAGGGTGAGGCAACCTGGTAGGATGCATTCCTTTCCTTCTGCTGGTTGGAATTCACTCAGAGTCCAAGACCCATCTCCTTTTCTGTCTCCCCTCGGGGCCATCTCTGTCCTGTGTCTGCCCGAGAGCTCTTGGGGCTTGCTCATGGAATGTGGGTCTCAGAATGTCTCCTGCACTAGGCGGGAGCTTCTAAAACCATTCCTGGTCCAAAGGGCCCTGTAGGTTGGGCCCCTTGATCTCCAAGGCTGTATCAAATAACAAAGTTGAGGAGGAACTCAACCAAGGTCACAGGACCTCACATCGCCCTGTGAGATCAACAGTGACCCTTTACAAGTCATAAGGAAACAACCAGTGAGTTTGAGAATGAGGTCACACAGGTGGCAAGTAGGGGACCTGGAGTCAAACTGTGGCCTGCCTGGGCCCAAAGCCCATGTTGTTCAGCATGCCAGGGAAGTTGTCTAACGTTTTAGCTTTTAGGGTCCTTCTTTAGAGTTTTTGGTGGATTCACAAGCCACCTGTGAGTTTAGCCAATAGTTCTTCGAAACAACTCACTTAAAGAAAAAAAAAAAGCAACCCTCCACATTTATTTTAAAAAGAAATGCTAACTGGGCAGTGGTGGCGCACACCTTTAGTTCCAGCACTTGGAAGGCAGAGACAGGCAGATCTCTGAGTTCAATGCCAACCTGGTCTATAGAGTGAGTTCCAGAACAGCCAGGCCTACATAGAGAAACCAATATCCCCCCCACCAAAAAAAAGAAAACCCAAAAATAGAAATATTGTCTGGGAACTCATTCTCACTAAACCATTTAAGTATTCTAACAAGTTCATCTGTGTGCTCCTGCTGCTGTTGTGGGTGCCATGTGTAAGTGACCGAACTCCATGCCCCACACGCTCCCATTGACCCCAGGGACCCTTTCAAGTTTCTTCTCTCTGTGTCCTGTTTACTGTTTTGCTTGTTTGTTTGTTTGTTTTATCATATGATGCTTAGAGCTCTGGAGGTTGAGTGTTGGAAGGGACACAGTTACATCATGTTCTTGAGTCAGAGAACACTTATGGCATGTGACAGCTACCGTGAACTAGTGAAGATGGGGTTCAGGTCCTGTATGTGAATGCGTGTGTGCATCTCTCTCTCTCTCTCTCTGTTTGTATGTGTTTCATACTGTTCATATTTCACTGGTCAGAATTGGCCACACGGTGCAGCCTTACTGCAAGGAGGCAGGAAGTGCAGATTCCCCAATGCCTAGGAAGGAAGAACCAAATACCAGCATTCCCAGAGAGAAATGAATACAACTGTTTTTCTACCCATGAGAGAAGTGAAGGCCATAGAGGTAAGTGGACCAAAGTCACACTGATGGACAGTGGTTAGGCTAGGATTTGAACCTAGAGAGGCTGATATGGGGTTGTTTCCCCATATTAAGATCCATAATTTAATCATGCCTGTGAAGACCCTATTGCCACACAAAGTAAGACTCACAGCACCAGGGATTAGTAAGTGGATATCCTTCATGCCAATGCTTGGTTCCACAGCCTTCCACACCATGTGGGAGAGCTCTTACTTGGAGTCTGCTGTCTTTGGTCTGTCCCTTTCTTGGGGTCCTGCTCTCCTCCTGCATTAATAAATACCCATTTGTTCTTGTTTGCTCTTTTCTGCTGGGATCACAGCTGCATGGGCAGGAACTATGGCTGATCAATCTTCTCTTCAGAGTTTGGCAAAAACAAATAATATAATTGTGGAAATGACAGAATGGCCTAATGAAACTGCCTAGTGGTTAAGAGCACTGGCTGCTCTTGCACATGAGTTCAGTTCCTAGGCACCCACATGGGGTAACTCACTGGCTCCAAGGGATCTGATACCTTTGGCTTCCATGGGAACCTACACACTCCCCCCCACCATTACACACTCCCCCCCACCATTAAATATAATAAAAGTAAATCTTAAAAAGACAGCGATAGACTAGACTGAGCTGAAAGTTTCTTTGAGGGAGCCAGAAGCTACAGTGTTGAGGGATGAGGGAGCCAATGGTGCTGCTCAAATCAGCCATCATTTTGAGCATGAAGAATGGGCGGGCAGCTGTCTCCTGGGGCTCCTGTAGACCGTTTGCCCTGCCATTGCTTCATGCCTACACATGGAGGAGATGAGAGCTGAGGAGAAAGTTGGCAGGCTTCTCCCTCACACCTTTGATTCATTGACTCATTTGGTGAATGTTTATTGGCTATTTCCACAGTAGTAACATCCTCAGCTGGGGCAGCCATGGCCTCAGGAATCTCTTTTTAGTGCCATGTGGAAAGACTTCAGATCACGCCTACATGTTCAGTGCAAAGACAGATTCCAAACAGTGAGGAGGAACAGAAGCAGGCTCAGGGAAGCCGTGTTTCCTGGCTTGGCCAATCCCTTGGACAAGTCCCATTCACATGTATATGTCACTCAATCTGCCACACTGTTAAATTCAGATTATGTATGGCTTCCGGACAATCCTTCCAGATGTCTTGCTCCAGGAAGACATCTTTGTCGTACCATTCACTGTATTTTTTTTTAACCACATGTATTTGTGTGCGGTGAACTGTGTGTGCATGTGCGTATCATAGGCACATGAGGCAGATAACCTGTGGAAATCCGTTCTCCACCATATGAATGCTGGGGATTGAACTCAGGTCATCAGGCTTGGCAGCAAGCACCTTTACGTGCTGGGCCATCTTGCTGGCCCTTATTCACTATCTTAAGATCCAAGTGCTTCGTAATAGTAACGCTATGATAAACGATGATGACGGTAATGCACTTGGAAGAGCTCTCCACGTGCCAGGCACCATTACTTCACTCTTGTGCTGTCTCTGTGAATTAAGGGCTGTTATTACCTATGCTCTGCACAGGAGAAACCGAGGCACAGAGAAGCTAAGTAACTTGCCCAAAGTTGCACAATGGCTAGGTGGCAGAGCCAGGATCCAGCACGCAGAGGTCATGGTTTAAACTACCCTGAACAACACGGTTTAAGTAATGGGATGTGTTGTGAAGTGAGGACCCGGAGGATTTTTAAACCTCTCAAAACTACCTCTCTGCCATTCTGAAACCAGACGCCAGTCCTGGCATGGCAGTGTAGACCAAGGAATCAACCTTGAGAAAATGACTTCCTTGAATCTCAGGTTCCTCACAGAGCCGAAGGATGCTCATAACTGTTTCATAGGGGGGAAGACATTACAACTACAACATGCAAAAAAAAAAAAAAAAGACAGTTATGAAAGAGTGGTTGGCCTGTGCTCTACAGGTAACTGTGAGAGTGGAATGGGACTGTTACAGAGTTGAGTGTTTCACTCTGCATGTGTGTGTGTGTGTGTGTGTGTGTGTGTGTGTGTGTGTGTGTGTGT
>CAJQZJ010032188.1:15973565-16004968 GCA_907164525.1 Lophiomys imhausi
TGTGTGTGTGTGTGTGTGTGTGTGTGTGTGTGTGTGTGTGTGTGTGTGTGTGCATCAGGGTCATGATTGAGGATGGGTGGGAACATAACGTTGGAATGAGCAGTAACCAGGGAGCGAGGGAAAGCATCCAAATTCCAGGTCTGCCATCACCTCCCTGTGTGATCCGGCAGGTCTGGCAGGCCACCAAGTGTTAGGTTCCAGGGTGAGGGGGTGGAATTCTAAGGTCTCCAAGGCACTGACGAATCCTATCAGTTTAGAAAGCCCCTGGCTAAGTTCTTCAATGAATGAACATTCCTACAGCATCCATTTCTACCAAAGAAGCAGCTGCCTTTTCTCCTTGCTGTGTACTTGAACTGGGAACAGGCGGCCTTTTGCCTTTGCTATCTGGGCTCCTCCCCTCTCAAGCTGGCAAGGAGCTCCAAAAAGGACGATTTACCCTAGCCAGATTGCCTTAAGCTTGTGATTACAAATGGTCAGTCAACAAACTTTTTTCCCCCATGTATAAATCTCATAATTAGATAAATGCAAAAGAGACAGGCAAAATGAATAAGAATAAATATTTTATAATCCCATTATTCACAGAGGATCACTATTAAGATTTTGGCAAATGGCCTTTCAGATACTTTCCAGATTTCTTTTTTTCTATATGCATTTAATTCAATTTTACGTTTATTTTTCAGATAGGGTCTCACCCTGTAGTTCAACTTGGCCTGGAATTTTTGGCAGAATTCCTGCCTCCACCTCCCAAGTGCTAGGATTACAGGTGTTCACTGTCACACCTCACTCTCTGTATGAATTTTCAGTAAAAATTAACCCAGATAACTGTGTCAAAAAATTTCACTGTAACGCCGGGCAGTGGTGGTGCACACCTTTAATCCCAGCACTTGAGAGGCAGAGGCAGGCGGATCTTTGCGAGTTCGAGGCCAGCCTGGTCTACAAAGTGAGTCCAGGACAGCCAGGGCTACACAGAGAAACCCTGTCTCGAAAAACCAAAAAAAAAAAAAAAATTTCACTGTAACAGTCCAAGCATTCCTTCTTTGAGAGCAAATAGGAGGGACACCTCGCTTAGTTGGGGAGATCAGAGAAAATCTATGTACAAGAAATGTCTGGGTGGAGATTTGCAGACAAGGGAACCTCCTCAAAAGTCTTCTCTACAAAAGGAACAGCACATGGGGCAGCAAGATGGCTTGGTGGCTTGCTGTGCCCGCCTAGCAACCTGACTTTGATCCCAAAACCTACCTGAAGGTGGAAGGAGAGAACTGACTCTAGCAAGTTATCCTCCAAAGTTCATGTGTGCTGTCTGGCACACACACAGACATGCACACACACACAGACACATACACAGACACACAAATACACACAGATGCACACATAGACACACACACAGCCTCACACACACTTAAAAAGAATTGTGCAGGAGAAGATCCAGAGGCGCGATACACTGAGAGCAGAAATAAGGTCCTTGTGGCTACGGTTTCCCCCCCCCCCCCCGCTACCCCAAAAGTGGAAGAGGTGACGAGCTCTCTTGAGCCTGTTTTATAAGGGCACTAGGAATTGGGAGTCTGAAGGAACATTTGAGGACAGGCCTTGGGAAGTAGAATATTTAAGGATAACTCCGCTTTATATGACCAGCACATACAGAACCCAGAGTGGCTGTGTGGCTTTGAAGGTGACAATGTTCAACTTGGGACATTACTTGATTGAATGTAAATCCTCAACACACAGAGGAGAGGTATGGGCTACTTGTGGCTGTTGGGATCTGAAGTCTTTGGAAAGGACGCAGTCACCAAGTCCTATCTCTAAAGATAGAAATGCCCGAGAATCTCAAGACACAGAACTCTTTAAGAGACAGAAAGAAAACCAGGCACTTGTAGTCACTGAAGCCATAAGGAAACACGTTCCTATGAAGGCAGGGGCTGTGTCTGAGACAGGTATGTTCCTCGGACTTTCTCAAGTGTCATTATTTAATCTGAAGACTGGAGGAGGAAAGCAAATTTTCCAAGGTCATCCAAAATCGCATCAGTGGCAGAGGCAACTTGAATGTAGTCTTAAAAAAAAAAAAGTGTTTTGTTACATTTTAAAAATTTGTATGCGCGCGCATCACAACAAGGTTGGCGGCAGGTGCTTCTACCCACGGTTTAAATCTAGTCTTGATCGGCGGCGGCGGCGGGGACCACGAACGCAGAATTTCAGCGCGGCATCGGCGGGCGCCCACGGCGTTTTTCCCGCTCCCCGGGCAGCGGAAGGTCTCCGCGCGGAGGGAGGCGGACAGCCCGCGGGCCCAGAGCCCAGCGTGAGAGCCGCCGCCCCGGTCCCGCTCGAGCGGCCTTGCACAACGCGCCGGGATAAGCGCCGCGTCTCGGGGCAATTACCGCCCTGCCCCGCCGACGGGGCTGGGTGGGCCCGGGGCCAGAGGCCGAGGGACTCTCAACCACCCAGGGAGCCCGGCCGACCGACCCCGCGGCCACCAGCGCACCCGGCGATTTCGCAACGCCCGGCCGGGGGCGGGGGCGGCGCGCTGACGTCACGAACAGGCCACGCCCCTTCCCGGGGAAAGCGGTCTTCGCTCTGGGAAATTGTGACCCCTTCTCTGCTACATCCTTTCCCTGCGTCTCCTTTTCTTGCTTTTCTTCTTTCTGGCATCTCTTTCCCTCTTCTTTCTTCCATTTCCTCCTTCCCTTGCATTCCTTTTCCTTCCTGTTTCCTGCCCTTCCCTTTCCTCTTACTCTTTTTTTCTCCTTTCCCTTCGCTCCCTCCTTCCTTATAACCCCTTCGTTCCTAACCTACACATTTAAAATTTAATTTTTATTGTAAGACAATCCATAACATTTGCTATCTCAACTAAATTTCAAGTGTGGTAGAGGAGAGTTCAATGTATCCACATTGTTGAGCAGCTGATCTCTAGAACTTTCTCACCTTGTAAAACTTCACCCGTTGCATACCTACCTCCCCAGATCCCTGTCCTTGACCACCATCCGGTTCTTCCTTCCCCTCTCCTTTGTGTCGTTCTTTCTTTCCCCTCATCCCTCGCTTTTCTTCACCTCCCTCCTAATGTTTCTTTGGCTCTTGAAGAGCCCAGTGGCCCCACTGCCCTGTTGGCAGCCCTTTGCAGCCCCAGATAGGCCTGGCCAAGAGGCCTGTCAGCAAGGCTGTTAGAGGGCTGTGAATCATCATTCCTCCCCCGTGTGTCAGGGCCAGTGGGCGGCTCCTGGAAGCCTCACCTGGCTTTTTGTGGTAGACAAACATGTCCTGCAGGAAACTCCTGCCAGCAGGAGTTAATTAGAGAGGCTCTAACCCTAGCAGAGTCAGAGGGTCGGGCAGGGAGCCCCTCTCTTCTCTGGGCCATCCCCAACCCCGGGGCTGCCCTTCTAGACATTGCAAGGCAGCCATGATGCTGATGATCGCGATGATAGGCTGGCTCGAACACCTTTCAGTATACCAAGCATTCCCACAGACGTGAGCTCATTCTAGTTCTCACAAACACCCTGGCAGGTGGTAGGCCTTCTTATTCCCATTTTACAGGTAAGGAAGCTGAGCCCCAGAGAGATGGAGGGGTTTGCCTGTGGCCACAAAGCTGCTATGCTGCCCAGTTGGCAGGGTGGGAACTTAGATTAGTATCACCAAAGAAGGAGGAAAAAGTGGCTAGGTACAAGTTCAAAATGTTTTTAAGTCATTCGTCCATCTCTGTGCTCCCATAGCACTTATGTAGACCCTGAGTAAACAAGCAAGGAAGAGCTGATGGTACTAATAGCTAACACAAAAGAGCTAAAATCCAGGCAGCAGAAGGACTTTTTGTTTGTTTGTTGTTGTTGTTGTTTTTTTTGAGACAGGGTTTCTCTGTGTATCTCTGAGGGCTGTTCTAGACTCACTTTGTAGACCAGGTTAGCATTGAACTCACAGAGATCCACCTGCCTCTGCCTCCTGAGTACTGGGAGTAAAGGTGTGCGACACCACACCTGGCAATTACAGACAGCTGTGAACTGCCATGTGGGTGCTAGGATTTGAACCCAGCCTTTGGAAGAGCAGCCAGTGCTCTTAACCCCTGAGCCATCTCTCCAGCCCCCAGAAGGACTTTTTAATCAAATAATGTTGCCATCCAGATGCCATACCTGGGGTCTTGACTTGGTGCAGGGACTGTTTTGGGGTTTTCTTAGCATATCTGCACTGCAGCCCTTCCTTCTCTTTTGGAGCAGACCCTCTGGCTGGGGGTGGTTCACATGCCTAAGTAGGTTCCATTTCTGTCTCTTTTCAATATATTCATGTGAGCACATTTACTTATATCATGGGTAATGTTGATAGGTTTGTAATGTTCACACACATCCAGCCCTCCTTTACTACTGGTTATTACATGATGGCCAGTTTCCAGGCCTCTTGGAGCAAAGTGTGGTCATGTGGCTTTCTTTACCCTTACTTTGATTAGAAATGGTGTTTAAACCACTGAGTTGTTGGTGCTCAATTCTTCAGTTGTGCTTCAGGGAGAACTAAACCTCAAAGTGTTCCAGCTTTATTGGCCTGGGTTTCAGTACTGGTTGGCGGGGCAGCTGGTTTAGTTGAAATGGTTAGCTCAGAGCTCCATGAGAGATGCTCTCTCTCTCTCTCTCTCTGAAAAAAAAGGGAAGCTATTGAGGAAGACATCCTGACACCAAGCTCTGATCCTCTGATAGCCACACATGGGTATACACACACATGAACACAGGCAGGCACACACACACACACACACACACACACACACACACACACACACGAGGGGGGAGAGAAACAGAGAGAGAGAGAACATATTTTGATTTATATTATCTTCCCTAAACATCTTTATCACATACATTCTTAACTGTTTTTTAAGAGCTTCATCAAGATACTACTGAAACACAGTAGGCTTCACACATGTAAATCATACAGTCTGATAAAACATAGCCTGTATATGCAGTGAGCAGCGGTCAGTGCAGAGATGCACAACTGAGCAGTTGTGAGAAATGCTGAGAAGAGTTGGAGTGCTCGGCCCTAAATGGCGCATCGCTATCACAGCCCTTACTCCCTCCACCCTGGCCCAGCCAAGGCAAAGGGGAACACCATGGAAGAGGAGCCAGAAAGACTATAAGATCCCAAGGATGGGAAGGAGTGCTGAGAAATGCCGTCTTCTGGAGAAGGTATGGCGATTACACTCATGAATTCACTACTCTCATGGTTACCTGCATAAGACCTGCACAAGATCAAACCCACCCAAATTCCTACATAGATGGAGGAGACCTCCAGGTCCACCTACTACTGAAGAGCTACTGGCAGTTAATAGCTACTCAGAAAGGAAGATACATGCATTCTTTTTGGATGATGCGCTCACTGCTAGGTTTCCTATTTTCCACTGGATGGCCCCACAGCCATGTCCTTATAAGCAGCACTGACTAGTCTTAGAGAGTTATAAAAATAAATAAAAGAAGACACAAAGTTGGGAGGGGGCATGCTGAGGAGATATTGGGTGAGCTGGAAAGTGAAATGGGTTGTATATGGTCACATTTGTATACATATATGGGATTCTCAATAATAAAGAGAAATTATAAAAATACTTGCCATACATAGAACCGTTGCCACAATCATACCGGTGGATATATTCATTGCCTACAGGAATTTATTGTGTTTCCCTGTTTTTTTTTTTCAAGCAGGCTTTTGGTATGTATTCCGGGCTGGCCTCAAACTCCAGGCAATCCTCCTGCCTCAGCCTACATTCTGGGACTATAGGTATGCATTGCCATCTGTGACTCCTGTGTCCCTTTGAAGTCCCTCCTCTTCCTTTCCACCCCTCATGGGGACCAGCAGTCTGCTTTTGTGGACACAGGTTAGATTTCCTTTCCTAAATATTTACATAAATGAAATCGTTTGGTGTTTAGCACAGTGCTGTCTGACTTCTTGTTCAGTCTGGTTCAAAGCTGTCCAGAGTGTGGAACATGTCAACAGCTCATTGGTTTTATGCTGCTGCAGTTCATCATATGGATGGGTATGCCACCATTTCTTCATTCATTCCTGTGTACACAGGCTTGGGATGTTTCCAGGTTTGGGCCATTCTAATAAAGTTACTGTGAATGTTTGTGTACAAGAGATTCTTTTGTGTGTGTGTGAGGTACCTGGGGCAGGAATGGCCAGATCACTGTTAGTTTGCATAGATTAACTCACTGTTTCAGAAGGTAGCAACTGTTTCCCAGTGTGACTGTAACATCTTTTCTATCAGTGATGTGAGGGGGAGGGCTCTGGTGTGCCCACATCCTTCTCAGCACTTGTTATGGTCAGTCAGATCCCTGCCACCATTTCCTCATTTCCTTTCCTTTCACTTTAATTTCCTTCCTTCCTTCCTTCCTTCCTTCCTTCCTTCCTTTCTTTCTTTTTCTTTCTTTCTTTCTTTCTTTCTTTCTTTCTTTCTTTCTTTCTTTCTTTCTTTCTTTTTTTTTTTTGAGATAAGTTCTCATCACGCAGTCCAGGCTGGCCTCAAACTTACTTCGTAGCTGAGGCTAGTCACAAACTTTCAATCTTCCTGTCTCAGCCTGTCCAGTGCTGGGATTACAGGCATACACTGCTTTATCCACGCATTTAACCATTTTAATGAGCTATATCTCATTGTAGTCTGGAAAGTTCTGATAAAATACACAACCCACAAAATCTACCACCTCAACCACTTAGCCTGTCTGATTCAGCCCCATCTAGTGCGTTTACAATACTGCACAATTTCGCATCTTCTCTGTAGTTTCAGAATATGTTCTCACTTCTGTATTAGGAAACCCAATACTTGAGAACTCAGTGCTCCTGGCTTCTGCTATCCTTACTGTGTCTGCAGATTAGTGGATAGTTAACAGTGGAACACGGAATCTGGACTGCGCAGTGAAGAGACTGGCTTCTTCCACGCAGCACGCTGTTACCAAGGCCGCCCTGCTCCGGCATCGATTCTCTCGTATGTACGTGCCATGTTTTGCCCACCCACCCACCAGCTGGTGGACATCGGGTTGTTTCTACCTTTTGGCGGTAGGAAGGACGCTGTGATGAGCTCTGGGTGTGGCTGTTCACCGGAGCTGTTTTCAGTTGAGGATGTGTCTGGAGTGGAATTTCTGGGTCCTGTCGCACTCTTACGGTTAACTCTTTGACGAGTCACCACCCTGCTCTGCACAGTGAGCACCTCACTTCACATTCCCAGAAGTAAGGCGAGGATCCCAGATGCTCATGATCCTTCCAACACCCGCTATTTTCCATTTTCTGGATAGCATCCATCTTAGCGGTGTGAAGTTGTAACACATCACATTGATTTTATTATTATATTACATTTTTTATTTATTCTTGAGAAATTCAAGTAGGTGTACTATGAAATATAGTCATAACTACTCCCATTTCTCTTCTCCAAATCCCTCCATGGCCCCTCACAACTTCATGTCTTTTCTTCTTATAATCCACTAAGTCCACTTTGTGCTGTCGGTCTGTGCACGGGTGTGGGCCATTCGGTGGAGCATGTGAAGCCTACTGGTGGTCACATCCTAGGTGGGAATTTTGACTGGTTCAGTCTTGTGCAGGTAACCACAGCTTCTGTAGAGGCATGCATACCTCGCGCAGTCCAGTCATTTCCAGAAGGCAGCATTGCCCCCTTTTCTGAAGCGTCCCCTGAGCTCAGGGTCAGCTGGGAACTGTTGTGTCTGTTGATTTTAATTTTGAGGCTAATGTCTTTGTCGGAAACATTCTGGGTAGACACGATTCCTTCCTCTGTCCTAAAGGATTTTCCCTGCCGTCTTCGGGGTTGTATTGCTTCCAGCAACAAACCTCCTGCCATCTTCTCCCCACTGTTTGTAACTTTTTCTCAGATTGCTCTTTCAGATTTTATCATTCATTTTGAGAAAGTTGACCATGGTGTATATAGTATAGTTTGATTCATTTTAAGAGGCATTGAGCCTGTTAGCATTTTACATTTATACTTTTCAATCTAATTGGAGCTTCAGAAAGTATCAATTAAATATTTTTTCAATTAATAGATAAATAAAAATCAACCAGGCACGTGGAATATACCTTTAATCCCATCACTTGGGAGGCAGAGGCAGGCAGATCTCTGTGTATTTGAGGCCAGCTTGGACTACATAGTGAGTTCCAGGATAGCCAGGGCTACACAATGAGACCCAGTGTCAAATAACAAAGCAAAATAAAAATGAATAAATTATACAGAATAATGAGGAACCATGTGATGTTTCAATAAAATTAAGAAAAATTTGTCATTCATTTTAGATGGATTTGAGATATATTATACATAATACTGTTCATCAACTCAAATCTATAATTAAATTATGGTTGGCCTGTATCCACTACTACAATTTGAGAACACTTTGGTTATCCCAAAGGGGAGCTCTGCTCCTAACTGTCACCTCCCACCCACCATCAGCCCCTAGGCAGACACTAGTCAGCTTACAGTTTTGCCCTCATTACATGCTTCAAACAAATGAATTATGCAGTATGTGGTCATTGGTTATAATACCTTTACAGATTTTTTTCTCTCTTCTTCGAGGCATCTGTATTTACTTTAAAATTATTTTGGAAACTGTATTTTATTAAGAAAACATGCACTTTCCCCTGGCAATGGGCAAAGAGATACCTTGTTGGTGGTGTTCTTCTTATATCAGTCAGGGTCCAGCAGATGGGAGTCCTCTGTTCATCCTAGCTTGATGCCTGGCTTGGTGGCCAAAGATATTTTATGCCTAGCACTCATAAAAATCAAATCAAATCAAATCCAGGCAGCACAGCACGGGAGTTGGAAGACAGACAGAGACCTGCAGACTGCCATGCCACCCACAGACCTAGGGTTCTCCGTTGCACTCCATGGGTGGGCTGTGCTTGCCCTGCTTGTTGCGTGCCATGCAGTGTGGAGGAAGGATGTCACCCACGGGGGGCCACCAGCCATGGGGCCAGCCTGCAGTGGGAGCCAGTACAATATGTGAGTATGGGGTGTTCAGATGGGGGAGAAAGAGAAGTGGAGCAGCTTGAGCATTATGAAGAGAGGTGGAACTGGAGACTCGAGGGTGGAGAGGCGTGGCCTGTTGTGAGTGGCCAGCCCTGCCACCTGGGGTCATGGGAAAGTCCCAGCCTGAGCTGTCCTTGAGGGCCATGTCTGAGTCTGTGGCCATGCAGCAACAGGGGTGTCTATGTCTGTAGCTCATATTACCACTAGAGAACATGGGGATGTCCCTGGTCAGGGCAACCACTGGGGACCACATGGATGTCCAGGGGCTATGCAGATCTGGCCATGCCCCTCACTGGCTGCAGGGCTCTGGAGAGCTGGCCCCTTCTCTCAGCAGCAGCACTTGGGAGAGTGAGCTCTGTATCTCACCCAGGTAGCAGAGTGGAGCTGGCCCTGATGGCAGGGATGTGGGTGAGCGAGCCCTAAGGGCATGAGTGCAGGAGAGCTGACCCCATAGCTCCTGAGTCATGGGGTGGCATGGGCGCAGAGAAGACAAACTTCCCCGCTCCTCACTACCCCCCCACAGTCAGGAAAGCTGCGCACAGGGTCATGAGTTCAGGAGAGAGAGCTAGGCCTGCCTCATCACTGGCTGTAATACTCCGGAGACTGAGCCTGGCACCTTCCCTGGGCAACACAATGGAGCTGGCCCTGATGGCGAAGGTACAAAGGCACAAAGCCACGAGTGAACCAGCCCAGAGGATGCGAGAGCTGGCCAAGCCCCTCGCAGGCTGTAGCACGTAGGAGAGTGGACCCTGTGCTTTGACTGGACAGCACAGTGGAGCTGGTTCTGGAGGGAGGCATGGGTGCAGGTGAGCCGCCTGAGGGCAGGAGAGCTGACCCTGCCTCCTGCTGATGGTGCATTGGGTGGCCTAGCCAGGGCGGTGTTGAAGAGCTCACCCTGTTGGTGTGGATAAGGGAAAGCCTGGATGCTGACCAGCTCAGCTACTACCCAGGCCCAGATCCAGAATTCTGAGTTGGCTTACCACATCATCTGTGAATGGTTGGTATGGGTGAAAGGGCCAGTCCTACTGATGCAGGGTCTCCATGACACAGGGCAACAACAGGATTGTAGAGAGCTGCGATGTGCCGCGCCCTAAAGATGGCGCTGGTCTCTGCCTTCCACCAGCCCGACGGTGAGCGCTCTCTATGATAAACAAGTTCATATTTGGCAAAGACCGCTGATCTGGCTTGCTTCCGCATACGTGGGCCTCTAAGATAGCACTACGTGGCTTTACTTGATTGACTGTTCATTTAGTATTTAGCCTGTGGGTTGGGTCTGCCCAGACATTCGGAATTCAGAAGACTGTTTTCAAGGGACCTGAATAAACTGCTGGAGAAGAGTTTTTGTGCGTTGCATCATCCTTGCTGGTCGAGGGGGACGCGACAAAGTGGTGGCCCGTACGGGGACCCAGAAAAGACTCAGAACTCCTGCAGTCAGGTGCAGCGCTGGTAAGTTCCTGGGATAAATCAGGACAATAAAGTTTCACGGAGATAGCGAACACAAAGTAAAGATTCGCAGATAATAGCGAACATACGGTAAAGATTCGCGGAGATAGTGAACACAAAGTAAAGATTCGCAGATAATAGCGAACATACGGTAAAGATTCGCAGAGATAGCGAACAAAAGGTAAAGTTTCGCGGGGAAGCAGCGAACCAAAAGTAAATTTTTAAACATGGGATTGTCTGAGTCACACCCAATTTTTCTGGCTCTTCAGGAGCTACTTTTAGCTAGGAATTTGAAGATTAAGAAGTCTACCTTAGAAAGATTTTTAAATGAATGTGATTCTGTGGCTCCGTGGTTTGCGGTGTCCGGGAATCTTACGGTATCCTGCTGGGACAAATTAGGCAGGGACTTGGATTTTGCTTGGGAGCAAGGTACTCTGAAGCATGGAGTAAGACCGATTTGGAAAATGGTGAGGAGTTGTTTAGAAGATCAGAGATGCTGTAATGCAATCAAGGAGGAAGAATCAGCCTTGGAACTGCTGCAAGGGGAAAGATCTGAGCAAGTAGACAGTGAAAAGGAAAGTAACAAAGGCGAAAGATTTGAGCAGGCAGACAGTGAAAAGGGAGGCAAAAAGAAGGTTCCTCTCTATCCCGATCTTACAGATTTTAGAGATTTTAGAGATTTGGAGGACTCAGAGGGCACGGATTCTGAAGGGGAGCTACACGCTCTAATAGAACAGTTGGAGAGGACTGTTATTAGAAAAAGGGAAAAGAAAAGGGTAAAAGAGAAAGACACGTTGGCGGCAGTTGGTGTAAGTGAAGCCGTTGCCGCAGCGCCTTCAACCCTTCCTCCATATCCAGAAGCCATTCAGATAGATCAGCCTGTTCAGTCCCTGAAAGTAGGGAGATCTTTCTGCCCGGGGATGTGGACACAAGTAAGAACAGAATTACAGTTTGCCTATCCGGTATACCAAGACCCACAAGGGAACAGGTACGAGGAACCGCTTGATTTTAAGGTGGTAAAATCTCTTGCAGAGTCGGTTCGTACCTATGGTACTACCACTTCTTTTACAATGGCTCAGTGGAAGCATTAAGCAGACATTGTATGACTCCGAGTGTTTGGAGTGGCCTGGTCCGCGCCTGCTTAAGTCCAGGGCAATACTTAGACTGGAAAGCTTTCTTGATTGAGTATGCCACTGAGCAAGCAGCCAATAATCAGAGAGATGGAAATCCAGCCTGGGATAGAGATATGCTGCTTGGGCAGGGGAGATTTGCCAACCAGCAGATAGGATATCCTATTCAGATTTATGAGCAAATAAACAAGATAGCTATCAAGGCTTGGAGATCTCTCCCTAATAAAGGGGAGGTGAGTGGGAACTTAACTAAGATTGTACAGGGCCCCATGGAGACCTTTTCAGATTTTGTGGCATGAATGGTGGAAGCAGCAGGGAAGATTTTTGGTGACCCGGATGCTGCTTTGCCACTAATAAAACAGTTGGTCTATGAGCAATATACCAAAGAATGTAGAGCTGCTATCACCCCTTATAAGAACAAAGGCCTAGAGGCCTGGATGAAAGTGTGTAGAGAGCTTGGAGGGCCGTTAACTAATGCTGGTCTTGCTGCTGCAGTAATACAGTTGGCCAGAAAAGGTGGAGGAAGTTCAGGAGTTTGTTTTAAGTATGGCAAGATGGGACACTTTAAAAGACAGTGCCCCAGGGGAAGGAGTACAGAAAGTACAGGAAGTATACTGATGGCTCAAAGACAGGCTGTGGAGCCTATTTGATAGAAAGACAAGAGCCCGTGTTATGTCAATTTCAACCGGGCTCCCCCCAAATAGTAGAATTGAAAATAGTAATTGAGGTGTTTAAAAGATGTCAATTTGCATTCAATTTGATTTCAGATTCAGTTTATGTGGTCAACGCAGTGAAAGTATTAGAATTAGCAGGTCCTATTAAGAATAGTAGTACTGTATGTGCCTTATTACAAGAGTTACAAGTTTTAATCTGGCAGAGAAAAAGGTGTTTTTATATTCAACATATCAGAGCACATACAGGATTACCTGGACCATTAAGTGAGGGTAATAATAAAGTTGATCAATGGACCAGGATGGAATGCATTTTTTGGAGCTCATTCCTGGACCAAGCCAGACAGTTTCACCAATTATTTCATGTAAATGCAAAAACTCTACAGCAGAAATTCCATTTGTCTAGAGCAGATGCTAGACAAGTAGTTTTGGACTGTCCTCAGTGTGTGATTCATCATCATCCTCCCAGTGTGGGAGTGAACCCTAGAGGGCTGTTGCCACTCAAAATCTGGCAAATGGACGTTACCCACATTTCAGAGTTTGGAACCTTAAAATATATTCATGTATCTGTGGATACCTGCTCAGGTATCATACATGCTACACCTATGAGTGGAGAAAAGGCTCACAATGTCATAGGGCATTGCTTAGAAGCCTGGGCTGCATGGGGAAAACCACAGCAGCTGAAAACGGACAATGGACCAGCCTATACGGCACAGTCCTTTGTCTCCTTCTGTAACCAGATGGAGGTACAGCTTAATCATGGATTACCATACAATCCTCAAGGACAAGGAATTGTGGAGCGTGCTCATCGCACCTTGAAAGAATGCTTGCAAAAACAAAAAGGGGGAATAGGCCAAGGCCGTACCCCCAAGGAAAGAATGTCTTTAGCCTTATTTACTTTAAACTTTTTCAATTTGGATGCTCAAGGCCGCTCAGCAGCGGACAGACATCAGGATTCCCATGGTTCACCTAAAAGCATGGTGAAGTGGAAGGATATCTTGACAGGCTCTTGGCGGGGGCCTGACCCCGTGCTAAAATGGGCGAGAGGGTCTGTTTGTGTTTTTCCTCAGAATCAACAAGATCCAGTGTGGGTGCCTGAGCGCCTTGTGAGGAAGATTCGTCATGAAGACCTTCCTAAGGATCCTGGTGTTAGTAGCAGTGAGTATGTCAGGAATGACCGAGCCGAGATGGGGGATCCTGTCAATATTCCCAAAGCCGATGCTGGTCAGACATGATGCAACTGTGTTTCCACGCTTATTTAGCAGTAATAGAAGCCTAAGCTTACCCTACCTTCCCTTTGATTATCAGAAAAGCCCTATAGAGGGTAATAGAAATGTCAGCTTGAAGGGTAGTTTGTGCTTTTTAATGAGCTTCAATAGGTCAGATGATACAAAATGCATTAAATTGTCTCAGCAGTCAGCAGATTTTTTACCACAACTGAGGTTTGGGGGTAGGAGTGGTGGTTTGTTTTCAGGCAATGGTTTTCGTCTTGAAGGATGGTGGCCCACACGAGTCTCTGACCGGGACCCCCCAGACAGCCACGCTGGGCACCTTTTTGTAGAGGATCCACAGGAGAGGAAGGACCTTTTCCCTGGACTGGATGTCAGGAGCGCAGAGCAGTTTGGGTTCAACAAGATTATTTTTCCTTTAGCCCCATGATTAGTAATATAGTGAATAAGTCTTGTACAGGAATGCTTGATATATCTACTAGGGATCCTCAGCAGACTGCCACCAATCCTTTTGATTTGTGGCTTTTGTGTGGGGTAAATGGAAGTTGCATGGACTTGGGACCTGTCATTATGCTAGGGGGAGGAATTTATCAAAGAGGTAATTTTTCCCTAGGGTCTGCTACCAATCTGGATTTCTCTAGCAGTAGTGGCTCTGGTACTTGGAATTCTTTGTTTCATTCTTACCGCAACAAGAACTTTTCAGCCTCGCCAGTATGTCTCTGGCCTCCTTTTCTGTGGATTGTAAGTAATGGGAGTGCATCCTTGGGTAAAGAAAAGTTAGTATGCACTCCGGGCACATGTTTTTATGCCCTATGCTGGAATGCCACAGCCTTTCCTGTGGCTGTGGTGACTAGAATGCCTCGATATGTACCAGTTCCTGTAGAGGCTCCTAATACCATGATGCTATTCAGGTTTAAAAGAGATTTTGGCATCACTGCAGCTATTGTTACTGCTATCACTGTTGCTGCTGTGGGAGCTACTGCCTCAGCTATTGCCTTGTCTAGTTCTATACAGACTGCCAATGCCCTGAATAACATCTCAGCCACTGTGGCACAGGCATTGGATACTCAGACCTCTATGAATTCTCATCTCAAAGGAGGTCTTATGATAGTTAATCAACGCATAGATTTAATACAAGAACAGATTGATTCTCTTTGGTAACTAGCACAATTGGGGTGTGAGTGGAAATTGCAAGGTTTGTGTGTTACTTCCGTACAATATCAAAATTATACAAAGGCTGCTAATTTGTCTAGACAATTGTCAAAGTTCCTCTTACAGGATTGGTCGGCTGAATTTGAAAATTTGATGAGAGAGCTGAGAGCGACAATCATCCACATCAACTCCACTCGGGTGGATCTGAGCCTGGCTACTGGCTTGACTTCCTGGATTCAGACGGCTATGGATCATCTTAAGGAGTGGGCGGGCGTAGGCTCTTTGGCGATACTAATGATACTAGCCTCTCTGGTTTGCCCATGGTGCATCTACAAAATGAGAGCCACACAAAAGCGTAATGCAGCCATGATTATACAAGCCCTTGTCGCCATTGAGGCGGGCCAGTCCCCTCAGGCATGGCTCGCTGCCGTGAAGTAAATCTTCACTAAGCATAGTCCCTGCCCACTGAGGTATTCGTTCCACGGATATCAGGGTCTGGCAAGTCAGTGACGGAGTTGACGGGTAAGTCTCGGCCACCTAAGACAGGGCAGCCCCGAGTGGGGAGGCTGACCCAGAGACGGGTAAGAGTTTGAGCACCGCCCTCCTACAGGCTCAGGCCCACCGTGAGATCCCCAGATAGAGGGATTACGAAGCCTTTCCAGGGACTTTTACCAACTTTAGAAAAAATGGCCGGGCGGTGGTGGCGCACGCCTGTAATCCCAGCACTTGGGAGGCAGAGGCAGGCGGATCTTTGCGTGTTCGAGGCCAGCCTGGTCTACAAATTGAGTCCAGGACAGCCAGGGCTATACAGAGAAACCCTGTCTCGAAAAACCAAAAAAAAAAAAAAAAAAGAAAAAATAAAAAAGGGGGAACTGTAGAGAGCTGCGATGTGCCGCTCCCTAAAGATGGCGCCGGTCTCTGCCTTCCACCAGCCTGACGGTGAGCGCTCTCTATGATAAACAAGTCCATATTTGGCAAAGACTGCTGATCTGGCTTGCTTCCGCATACGTGGGCCTCTAAGATAGCACTACGTGGCTTTACTTGATTGACTGTTCATTTAGTATTTAGCCTGTGGGTTGGGTCTGCCCAGACATTCGGAATTCAGAAGACTGTTTTCAAGGGACCTGAATAAACTGCTGGAGAAGAGCTTTTGTGCGTTGCGTCATCCTTGCTGGTTGAGGGGGACGCGACACAGGATAACCAGCAGGAGTCCCGGTGAGGATCCAATATTGATGGTGTCACAGAAGCCAGAAAGCTCAAACCAAACCAATGACTCATTGCAATGAACATTTGCAAGTGAAGATGTGTGGACAGAGGGGTACACTGTGGGACACACTGTGACACACTACAGCTTCCACAGAGATGTTTTCTATGCTTTTTTGTTTGTGTGTTTTTTATTTTGGAGAAAGGTTGCAAGGGCTAAGGGCAGATATGAAGGAAAGGGGAGATGAGTGGGACTGGAGTGCATGATATGAAACTCACAAAGAATCAATAAAAAGTTTTTAAAGAAGCAGGTCTCGAGCACTGCGCTCAAGATTGGGTAGCCTAGCCGGAAGTGGGCGGCCTTCTGCCTGGAAGGCGCGGGACTCCGTGGTGGCGGCAAAAATGCTTGGAGCTGAAGCAAACTACCTACTACCCACAGACTGCGCACCGGCTGATGGTGGAGCTGCAGGGCGCCCTGGACTCCAGTAGTCCAACTGCCGAAAGGCAGCGGCAGTTGGAGTGGAGCCTGCGCATTTCCAGGAAGCTGCTTCAGGTCTGGGAACCAGTCAGGACCCCATCTCCAGACCCAGAAACCAAGGAAGAGGACCCAACTCCAGCATGCACACCGAATGCTCAAGACCTTAAGGAGCTGGAGCTGCTGACCCAGGCACTGGAGAAGGCTGTACGTGTGAGGAAAGGCATGACTAAGGCTGGACAAAAAGGCCAAACCCCCAGCGTGACATCTAATGCAACTACTTCTGGTCCCACTACCTCTGCCCATTCCCAGGCTCCCAGCCAGGCTGGCAGCCCTGCATCAGGTGTGAGATCCACCAAGGGCACACAATGGGTCCCAGTCCCTGCCAGGGACTACCCTGAGTGCAGACTTCTGTCAAAGGGAGATAGGGCCCATGTGAGAACCCGAGCCCATGCTACAGGGTATGGACCAGGCCTCAGGGACCAACAAATGACCCCGTCTGCTGTTCCTCATGTCACAGACCTCTTCACATTGAAGGAGACAGGAACTCTCCTGCAACTACCTGTGGCCTTCAGGAAGGCGGTTTCCAAGAATTCCCACCTGTGGTCCCAGCTCAACTCTACACAGACCAATGGCCCCCCCGATGCCACCAGAGCCGCCAAAACTCAGTTCATCCACAAACTCCAGATGGCTTCAGGCTATTCCAGCCACAGGCCCAGTGCTGCAGAACTAGAGGCCCATGCCCAGAGCCTGAGGAAGGCCTGTACACTGCTGAGACATCATACGCAGAAGGAGCTTTAAGCAGCCCCCACTGACTGGGTGCAGGAGTACCGATGCCTGCTCACCCTGGAAGGACTGCAGACCATTGTTGGACAGTGTGTCTCCACAGAATACAGGTGCTGCAAGCAGGGCAACAGGCAGGACTGTGCCTTGTGGAGACGCCTACTCAGGCCTTGTCACCTTGTGGAGGAAAGGTAGACTCTCCCTGGACCCCTGAGCTCCTTTTCTACTCTAGCACCAAGGAATTGCAGACCTTGGCAACTTTGAAGCTTCGAGTGGCCATGCTAGACCAGCAGATCCATCTAGAAAAGGTTCTGATGGCTGAACTTCTCCCTCTGATAAACACCCAGGAGCCCCAAGGACCGCCTTGGCTGGCGCTGTGTTGGGCTGCATACAGTCTGCTGTGTGAAGGAGGCCAGCGCTTCGTCACAGTCCTCCGCGATGACCCTGCTGACTGAGTAGTCTGGGCAGACAAGCCTCTCTGGGAGAGCCCCCTCTTCTCAGCTGGAATATAGTGAATGGGAATTGAGGGAGGTTGTCCTGTTTGAGGGAGCTAAGAGCATAGAGATCCCTGTAACCTCACTGGGAAATGCGTGACCAGGGTGACCCCCACCCCCAGCTCCTCATAGCCACCAAACCTAGTCAGGGCTCAGCTTTCTGCCTTTCTGGAAGAGCCCTCCTTGACTCTCTCTACTTTCTTTCACTGTAGACCTTGTACTACAAACTACTTGTATGATAACTAGCACTGCTTCAGGAAGTGCATGTATTTAAATTATATTATAGTAGGGCTTGGTAAGGAAAAAAAAGTTTTAAAAAAGATATACACGGGGAAGTGATGGCGCATGCCTTTAATCCCAGCACTCAGGAGGCAGAGGCAGGCAGAGCTCTGAGTTCAAGGCCAGCCTGGTCTACAGAGTGAGTCCCAGGACAGTCAGGCTGCACAAAGAAACCTTGTCTTGAAGAACCAACACACACACACACACACACACACACACACACACTATGTGTGTAGTTACACCATCTGTGTGTTGGAGCCTGGAAAGGCTAGAAGAAGGCTTAGATCCCCAGGAACTGCAGTTGCAGAGAGTCACCATGTGAGTACTGGGAATGGAACCTAGATCCCCTTCAAGAGCAGCAAGCACTCTTAACCACCGAGCTATCTCTCCTGCTTCTGGAAATTGTACTTTAGTATGATTGGTTTCCTTTGCATTCCTTCACTTTGCATTTTATGTATTTAAAAACATTGTTTTGGGGTGCTGAGATACGGCTCAGCAGTTCAGAGGAACGTGCTGCTCTTGCAAGAGGGCCACAGTTCAGTTCCCAGCACCTGTGTTGAGGGTTCACTACTGTAATTTCCAACTCCAGGGGAATCTAGTGCTCTCTTCTGGCTTCCATGGGCTGTACTCACAGGCACATATCCAGACAAAGACATTATATTTTTATTCATATAATTAAAACTAAAACTGTGGCTGGAGGAACAGCTCAGCATTTAAGAGCTCTGGCTGTTCTTCTAGAGGATCCAGGTTCAATTTCCAGAATTCTCATAGCTGCTCAAAACTGCCTGTAACTCCAGTTCCAGGGGATCTGATGTCCTTTTCTGGATTCCATGGGCACCGCACACACATGGCACACAGACATGTGTACAGGCAAAAAGACTCATGTACCCAAAAATAAATAAATACAATTTAAAAAATGAAAACATCAGTTTAGAAAGTTATTCGTAGACATCCATAGGTGACTGAAGAGGTCTCTAGCACAAAAATGTTGGACAGAGTATCCCTAGAATAGATTGTTTGTAGATTAGGATTTTCTCCTCTCCAGGATGATTCCTTAAGATATTGAAAGTTGCTTCAATAGAGGTGCTTTGCTCATTTAGGCTTGGGGACACTGTGGGAAAGAACACCTGCTCTCTTTTTGTTTTTGCTGTATTGCTCAGAATCTGTTATTTACCAACATGGTTTGAACATATGTGTGCAGGGGATGTAATGAGTCATGTTTCTCAGATCTGATGTAGCACATTGTAGACTCATTCCCCTAGACTTGTTCCCCCAGTTTGTTACGGAAAAGCCCTTCTAATGTATCCACTTCTTTAAATTCTGCAAAAGAACTGATCCAAAATAAACAAATGAATATTTAATAGGCCAGTTAATATTGTTACATTGTTATGGGTGCTTCTCAAACTATCATAAGAATAATCAGATCTGGAGAGATGGCTCAGAGGTTAAGACCACCCACTGCTCTCTCAGAGGACCTAGGTTCGATTCCTAGCAAACACAAGGCAGCTCACAACCATCTCTAACAACAGTTCCTGGGGATCCTACGCCCTCTTCTGGCTTCCCTGAGTACCAGGCATGCATATGACATACAAACAGGCAAAACACCTATACATAATAAATAAATAAATCTTAAAGAATACTGAGGGGGCTGGAGAGATGGCTCAGCAGTTAAGAGCATTGACTGCTCTTCCAGAGATCCTGAGTTCAATTCCCAGCAACCACATAGTGACTCCCAACCATCACATAATGTGATCTGATGCCCTCTTCTGGCTGCAAGTGTACATGCAGATACAGCTCTCATACATAAAATAAATAAATAGATCTTAAAAAAAAAGAATACTGAGGGTACTGGGGATCTCAATATTGACTTAAATATGTTTTATCTTCATGTCATTTAAATACGTGCAGATATAAAATGAGACACAACTGTCCTATAACAAACAAACTTGTGAAATAAATTCTCTACTACAAAACGCACTGAGATGCAGAGTAGTGTGGCGAAGGCTGTAGATCTTCTGGTCTTGCAGGCATGGTATGACCATCTGCATTGTTGCAGCGAGCTGACCTGCTAAGGGGAAGGGTCTTTTGATTTTCAAGATTATCCTACCGCTCCTTCCCCTGTGTGAACTTCCACTTGCCTCCTACAGGGTTGTGTTAAGGTTTCATCTCAGTCAATGTCACCAGATCACATTTTCTGGTTATCATTTATGCTGTGGGCTGGAGAGATGGTTCAGTGGTTAGGAACACCTGCTGATGTTGTGAGATGGCAGAGATGCAACACACACGTTTACTCACCTCAGATATGGAACCCACAACAGACCAAAGTACGGCTACCACCGAAGTCCAATTTGATGAACCAATGAGCTTTACTGGTGTTACAGAAATATAGGTGAGGAGTTACAGTAGCAGCAATGGCTCAAAGACAACTGCACCACCAAAGCCCACCCCAGCATGTGTGACAGCTCACAAACCTGGGAACCTGGAGCACACTGCACAGCCTGCAGGCAGCTCAACAGGTTAGAGAGTGTCCTTTCCAGGTGTCTCAACTAGTCTAAGCCTCCTCCAGGCAGCTTGGCTGGTTTCTGTTTCTTCCTGGCATCTGGTCTGGTCTCAGAGTCTTGTCACACAAGTATGAGAACCTGAGTTTGGATACCCCACTTGCATAAAAGCCATACTTGCATAAAGTGTGGTGTTATGTTCCTGTAATCCTAGCATGGTGAAGGTGGAGACAGGTAGATCTTTGAGCTCATTGGTCAGCCTGCCTAAATGAATTGGCGAGCTCTAAATTCAGTGAGAGACTCTGCCTCAAATAACAAGGTAGAAGGCTAGCAAGATGGTTTAGCTGGTAAAGGCATCTGCTACCAAACTCTAGACCTGAGCTCCATCTCTCAGGATGTACCTACCTGATGGGAGAGAAGTGCCTCCTTCAAGATGTCCTCCCATCCCCACTTGTGCACCATAGTATGTGTTCCCATTAAAAAATTTAAGTGTGGCTGGGCGGTGGTGGCACACGCCTTTAATCCCAGCACTTGGGAGGCAGAGGCAGGCGGATCTTTGTGAGTTCGAGGCCAGCATGGTCTACAAAGTGAGTCCAGCACAGCCAGGGCTACACAGAGAAACCCTGTCTCGAAAAACCAAAACAAAACAAAAAAAAATTTAAGTGTGGAAAGTGACTGAGGAAAGCACTTAACATTGACCTCTCACTTACTCAGTGTGCACATGCATGCGCATGTGCACAATGAAATTATTTGGAAGTCACACCCACCATTTCTGGATGGGTATACCAGGGACCTCTGGCTAGCCTGCCACGTTCCCAGTAGTTAATTTCTCCCTCATGTTTAGTTTCATCACTTCCTCACCTCATCCAAGAGATGGAGAACAAATGTGTAGTGGGACCCAAGTGGTCGCCTCTCTTGACCCTAAAGTTTCTGCTGAGTCCACTGTAGGGAGGGCTGGAGGGGACTAAAAGAGTTAGAGTTCGAGCTTCCCAGTGTAGGAGTGCTATGCAGCATCCCATGAAAAGGCTTGCTCCAGGGATGAGAAGAGCGCCACACCCAGGTAGGTGGGCCGCTTCCCAAGCACAGGAATAGTCAGCCATTCTGCTCTTCTGTCCAGCCCTTAGAGGAAGGCATTTTAAAAAGGATTATCTAGAGTGAAATTGTATTATTATTATTATTGTTGTTATTATTATTAGTAGTACTACTTTGGTTTTTCAAGACAGGGTTTCTCTGTGTAGCCCTCGCTGTCCTGGAACTCCCTCTGTGAACCAGGCTGGCCTCGAACTCACAAAGATCCACCTGCCTCTGCCTCCCAAGTGCTGAGATTAAAGGCGTGTGCCACCATGCCCGGCCATTACAGATAGTTTCTAACTGCCATGTAGGCACTGGGATTTGAACCCAGGTCCTTTGGAAAAGCAGCCAGTGCTCTTAACCACTGAGCCATCTCTCCAGCCCCTATTATTATTTTTTAATTAATTAATTAATTTGTTTATTTTACATTTCAATAGTCACCCCCTCCCTCCTCTCCTCCCAGTCCCACCTTCCCACTCACTTCTCCTATACTAACACCCCCCCCCCAAGTACAACCCACTATGGCACATCAATCACAACAGGACTAAATGTCTCCTCTTCCACCAAGGCAAGACAAGGCAGCTCTGCTAGGAAAATGGGATCCAGAGGGAGGCAATAGCATCTAAGTCCGAGATAGACCCCGTTCCAATTGTTAGGGGATCCACTTTAGGACCAAGCAGCCCATCAGCTTCATATGTGTAGTAGGCCTAGGACCATTCCATGCAACTTCTTTGGTTGGTGGTTCAGTCTCTATGAGCCCCTTGTATCTGAGTTAATTGGCTACGCGGGTCTTCTTGTGGTGTCCTTGATCCCTCCAGCTCTCTCAAACAGAGGAAGTCACCTTTGACTGACTCCACCCTGCCACTGACGTCTTGCTTTATTGGTTGGTTGGCTGTGGTGCTGGAGTGGAACCCAAGGCCTCAAACATCCCCAGATCTTCGTTGTTGGCAAGCGCTCAACACATTTGTATAGTGTGTCTGATAAGAAAGGACTGTGGGGGCCTGAGTGCTATGTGTGAGTATGGATAGCTTACCAAGGCAATGCCATCAGTCCTGGCCACTGGGCAGTGACCATCTCAGAGCAACCCTGAACTCAAGGGAAGGTGACTGTTAAGACTGATCTTCATTTCCTCGCCCAGAACTGGGGCTGAGGGCCTAGAGGCAATGGAGAAGGCTCAGCTTTGCTCTGAACAGAGGACAATTTACAGATTCACGTCAGGTCTTGAGGAGACAAGAGGACCTCCTGAAGGAGCTCTTGGTCTCCACCACTCAGCAGCACTTTTGCGTGGATGAGCAGATGAGCTCCAGGCTAGCTGATGGGACGAGGATTTTCAGGAGTGATTTTGGCATGGTGAGTTTTGGCCCAGTATGCTGACTTTAGCCCCTGACTCCAGCATCAAGCACAGCTCTCCCACCTTAGTTAACACCAGGCTTGCTACATACACAGATGAACTTTCCAGCATTAGAATTAGATGGACCTTTAGCATTAAATGCAATTTACATTTTATGGAGAAATAAATAATGATAAAGCTCCACTCAAGAGTTGACTACATTAGGTACCATACCGAACACTTTAAAATCATCCAGTTTTATCATTTCCACAACACAAGGTGAAGGCTGTCACTACTACTCCACAGATGAGGAACACACAGCTCGGACAGCCTGAGCAAGCTTGAAGAGCTGGCAGGTGGCAGACCCACCTGTGTTCCAAGCCTGCTGCTAACCTGCTGTCTCCCACTTCCCATCACACATCTCACCCGGAGGAAAGAGACCCACAGGAAGGCAGGTCTTGCCTGGGACCCAGAGACAAGACTGCTGATTTTGTTGGAGGCGCCTTCATTCCTGGGCCTTTGGAGACCATGAAAAGAATTTCAAGTGCATGCTAAGAGCCATGTCCACCCCCCCTCCCGCCCACCTCCCCAACTCCGTTGTGTGGAAGGGAGCCTGCTCTCAAGGACCCTGTCAGGGAGAAAGATTTCATCTCCAGGCATCCAGGCAGGGACAGGATCCACTTCCCATGGCGACGCCTGCTTGAGTCGCAGCTCTGGTATGAAGCAGGACTTGTTTAGGGCAGTGAGTACCGCAATCCCCATTGTGTCAGGTGGTGACAGTGTAATCCTCCCTGATAATTTTGCTCCCTCTTCAAACTCCCTTCCATTATGCATCCTTTAAATGTGGTTTTAAAGGTCTCTTTATGTCTCTGGTCCTGTGAGTGCAGGGGGATTTGGTGAGAGGGGACAAGGAAAGTAGGTCTTCCACATAAGCAGATCTCTTGTGAATGCGCCAGTGAAAACTCCCCACCCCACCTGAATTCCTTTAACCTCCCCTTCCAGAGTTGTTTGTGTTTACTCTTTAATTTGTGTGTATGTGTGTGTCCATGTGCATGTGTGTGGTATATGCACATCTGTGTATGTAGGTTTGTGTACTCCTGGGCACACATGCAGAGTCTGGAAGAGGCCGCTGGGTGTCCTGCTATGTCACTCTCTGCCTTCTGTGCTAGAGGCAGGCTGTCACAGAACCCGGAGCTAGGCTGCCAGTTACCAGCTCCCACGAGCCTCCTGTCTCTGTTCCTCCAGCTGAGGTTGTACTGGCATGTGACCATACCCACTTTTTTATGTGGGCGCTGGGGATTTGAACTAGGGTCCTCTCCTCACTCAGTGCTGTCCCCAGAAAGTGCTCTTCCCCACTGAGCCATCTCCCTATCATTTGTTTATGCTTTTCAGTAGAAACTTAACTTATATAGAAGAAAAGATACTAGGACACTAAAACTCTTTTATCCTCATCACCCCACTTCGGCTGTATCAACATATCATCAGTCTTGTTTTAATGTCTACCACGACAGAGTATTATTACATATGAGTACCTTTACATCAGAACATTTTGTATATGTGGAGTATGCTTATATCACTAAATAAATATTTCATTAAAAATACCATAATATTGTATATGCATAGAGGCTGAAAATAATTTCTTGGTATTGGAGGAGGGGCCCACAAAGCCCCACCCCTAGGCTGATGGCTGCTCAGGGAGGAGGAGTCATTTGTCTTTGGGAGCATGGTCCATGTCCATTGTCCAAAATGCTCCAGTGGATGGCCCCTGACATACAGGGGAACTAATACGACTCTGTGGGTTATTTAAAAAAAGGGAGTGAGACATGAAGTTGGGGGGAAGTAGTAGGGATACAAATGATCAAGTACATTGTATGAAATTCTAAATAAATATTTAAAAAGATTAGAAATAATTTCTTTTAAAATACTTATTGAGTTTTTTTTATATGTATGTGTGTGCCCTCATAAGTTTATATGCACCATGTGTGTGCAGGCGCACTTGGATGCCAGAGGTTGGTGTTGGGTCCTTGGAACTGGAGTCATAGGCTATTGTGAGCCATGTGATATGATGTGGGTGCTGGGAACCAAACCTGGATCCTCCAGAAGAGAAGTACATGCTCTTAACTGCCTATTAATCTCTCCAGTTAGTCAAATAATTTCTTAATATCATTGAGTCATTATTAAAGTGTATGCATATCAAAACCCATTCTGCACACTGAATGTGACTGAAATGCACTTTCTACCAGCAGAGCCGGCTCTCCTTCTTCTACTTTATTTTTTAAGGACAGAGTTTCATTATATAGTCTAAACAAGTCTCAAACTCATAATCTTGCCTCAACCTCCTGAGTGCTGGGATTACACACACCCACCCATCTATCTATCTATCTATCTATCTATCTATCTATCTATCTATCTATCTATCTATCTATCATCTATAATCTATCAATCTATATTTCTATCTATCTATCATCTATCTTTCTTTCTATCTATTATCTATCTATCTATCTATCTATCTATCTATCTATATATCTATCTATCATCTTTCCTCCCTTCCTTTGCTGGAATTGAACATAGCACTTCCCATATGCTTGATATATGTTTTACCATCCAGAAATGTTCCTAATCCTTTCCACCTTTCTATCTCTGTTTTTGGAATAATGAGTTTATTTTCCTCCAAATGGGATACATTGGTTGTGTGCTGATAGCTAATTCTTACCTGCAAGTGTAGTGGCTTAAAAAACCAACTGTTTATTATATTTCATTTTTGAAGGTTAGGAATGTGGGAGGGATCTACTGGGTGATTCTTCAGTTCTGCATGGCACTCACCAGGATTCTATGATGCCTGGGGGGTGCTGAAGTAGCTAAGATACCTGTGCTCACATGTGGATGCTCTAGTGGGAATGGTTGGAAGGTTGTGCTTTGTAGAATGGTCCACAAAGAGTGACTCCATGAGTCTTCTCCTGCATGGCAGCTGCTTACGTAGGAGCTCAGGTCTCACAGGGAAGGTTCCAAGAGGCTCAGGTCTAGGCTGCCAGACCTTTCTGACCTAACATAGGCAGCCATTCACTTCTGCTGCTTTGATGACAAGCGAGTCCCAGTACTGGCCCAGCATCAGGGAGGAAAGTGACATACAAGCACATGACCTGGGGAGGTAGAGGTTACTGAGGCCTTTTTCTAGCTATGTGGAATTTACAGGCAAAGCTCCTGTCTCTTGGACATATACCTAGCTCCTTTTCACAGGCTGGCCAGCCTGTGAAGTTTGGCTGGGAACTAGCTCCAGAAGACACAGCCAATGGTCTGTGTCCACAGTCCTCTTCAGGTCAGCAAAATGTAGAGATGATCCTATTTTGAACAGGCTCAATTATATGTCACCAAATTTCTACATGTTGGAGTGCCCACTGCCACCTCCCATCAACCCATTTCTGGATGATGTCTCTAGCTGCATAGCTCTAGTGAGAGCATCTTGGGGAACTTGGCCTTGGCCTTCTTGAGCCTTTAGTAGGGATCTGTCCTGGAAGCTGTTCTTGGCCCTCTCTGATCCTGAAGGAGCATTGAACCTATGGGGCTTTTGTGGATGATGCTCATTGCCACAGCTGTGCACCCATGATGACTGCTTTGAGTGGCTGTTGGTGCATCTTGATTTAGTAAACTGTTTCTCTATGCTGGTAGTTTCTTACAATATCTTGATTATTTATGAGTAGAACTCTAATTTTTGTGCACCTAGGCTTTTTGTTCTGTTGAATTTTTTCCCATAAGGTCAATTTTCAAGAGCATAATGGACTTTCAGATATTGACATCTGTTACCAGTTTGCTTTTTCTGAACAAGTGAGCAATCTCAGTCTCAACAGCACTGTCTATCATTCTCCTGTACCCTCACAGCATTGAGGACCATTGCTTTTGCTAAGTCTGTTAAGTTTTGCTAAGTTTGCCTTTGTTAAGTTTATGGGTGTAAAATTGAACTTAAGGTTTGTTTGTCTTTCTGCTCCCATCCTTTTTTGATTCTAAGTTATCAGCTTTCTTCTCTTACGCCAACTCTACTGATTGATTGATTGACTGACTGATTGATTGTGATCCTGGGAATGAACTGAAGGTCTTGCACATACTAGATGTCACTCTGTCACTAAATACATCCCAGCCACTTAAAAAAAAACAGTGTTAATATCCACCCAATAACTGATCTGAACCTTTTTACTTGCTCAAGCAAGTTGGAATTGGGACCTTGAGCCAGAAGTCCACTAAGATTTCTCAGAAGCAGCACTGCTGACATTTGGGACCATTCAGTGATGAGAGGGCTTCCCTGTGCATTCAAGGTGTTTAGCAGCAGCCCTGCTCTCTACTCTACTACAGGCTAGTAACATCCCATCCCAACTGTGACAACCCCAAATTCTTCCTGGCATGACTGGATATCCCCAAGAGATAAGAGCAAAATCACCCTCGGTTTGGAACCATTGGCGTAGTCCAAGACCACAGTGACTCATTTTAAATTTTGAAAAAGAAGAGGGAGAAATCAAAATCCCATGAGATGATGGCAAAGAGAGGCCTACCATATCAAGGGGAAAAAAGATCCAAAGAAAGCGATACTCGGAAGAGTTGTTGGTACTCGCAGGTGCTGGCTGTATTACAGCTGTTGGAACAATGACAAATTCCACAAAACAAGTTGAGATTTTACCATGTCAGAGGCAGCAATTCTTAAGAATCCTCATGCGTTTCATGGGATGATGGGCAAAGCAATGCCAATTAGCTTGATTTCTGTTGCCTTAAGTCTTTCTGGTGAGTGACTTGGAGCTTTGGGTTTAGGGAATGTTGACGGTATTGTCAAAAGGCTCCCACATGCCTTTCTGAAGAGATCCAAGAAGCCTAAACTTGCTCAAATGAACAGATGCATTGCATAGTGGCGTCTACAAATGATTATAGAAACACCATGAAGAGTCAGCTTCATTTTTGTTAAAAGTGTGTGTGTGTGTGTGTGTGTGTGTGTGTGTGTGTGCGCACGCTCATGCACGCTCATGCATGCTCATGCACAAGGGCTGGCACATTCATGTGGATGTGTGCACAAGATTCAGGTGAAGTTGTTACACCTTTTTCAAATCTGCCACTGAACCTGGTTCAGCTTTCAACTGGGCTGACTAGCCAATGAGCTCCAATAATCTGCCTCTCTTCACACCTGCCTCATACCCCAGTGTTGGTGTTACATATATATGGCTTTTTACATGGGTCCTGGGATCCAAACACTGGCCTTTAAGCCTACAAAGTGGTAGCTTTGTCAGCTGAGCCTTCTCCCTGGGCAGGGATGTGCTCCTTGTGAGGATAGGACCAGTGCACAAGAGCCCAGAGGTCGGCCAGCTTCAGCCTGTTCTCTGTGTGATGGGAGAGGGTTGCACAAACTTCCTGAAGCTATCCATCCTTTGGTAATTCTGGAAGGCAGACCTGGATCTATCTATCTCAATGCTCCATCTCCAAACCAGAACTGAATGCAGCACCAGGAACAAAATAAGTACTAGAAAATGCTTGTGAAATATGTCAACTAATTAGCATGTATGGACACAGAGAACTGACATGGTAAAACTCATCACAGCTCACTTCCCAGACAAAGCGGGAGTTTCCCACCATGCTAGTGATGGGTCATACTGACAGTTTGTTTAGCTACTTTTGCAAGATAGTGAGGGAGCTCACTATTTGCGGGACTAGACAGCTCCATTGTTAGGTAGATCTAGTTACTATAACATTTTCTTGTATCTGGAATCTCAGCCTTGTGTAGCTGTCTTAAGTGAATCTTCATTTTAATCCTAGAAGTATGTGCACAGAATTGGAAAAGCCAAGCAATGCAAAAGTCACAGTCTTCATAATGAGCAGCTCTCTTCCCAGACTTTCAGTCCTCGGAGTGCTCCTCCCCTTAGCCACATTCCTCTCTTCAGTTGCTTTCCACCGTTCCTCTATGTTTCTAAATGATACACTGTTTCCTGATCTGTCACTTTAGAAATTATCTACTGATTTTCTGTTTTTATGGAAGAGGGCTTAGCACTTTTAACTGACCGTCTCCAACTTTCCCTCTCTTTATTCTCTCATATCCTGTTACAAGTTTTGACTTAATTGGCACCCAGTGTTGGGAGTATTAACATAGTTGTGTAAATGCTGTTCAAGTAATAAGATGAGTGAAATACCATATACCTCTCTTTGTACCCGTTTTTCCTGAACTGAATACTTGCTTTCATGTATTTCTTTAAACCTACCTTTTTCTATTTTTCTCAAATATTTCAACTAAACTGTAAAGTACCCATCAACACGTATCTTACTTTTACTATTCTTTTGTGTGTGATGTATGTTCCCCTTGCTCTCCCTTCTTCCCTCTCTCTCTCTCTCTGAGTGTGCATGTGTACATGCCTGTGTGCACATGTTGATGTTGAGTGTCTTCCTCAGTTACTCTCCACCCTATTTTTTTTAAAGATGGGGTCTCTCACTGACTCTAGAGCTCACTGACTGGCAAGACTGGCTGGCCAATGAGCTCCAGAAATCCACTTGTTTCTGCTCTGCAATACACGGGTGCAGAGGCAGGCGTGGCCTTTGTGTATGGGCTAGGGTTCTGAACTCAAGTCCCCAAGCTTAGGCAGCGGGCACTTTACTGACTGAGCCATCTTCTCCACTCTGTACCTTTTTAGCCTTAAATTGCATCACTTATATGTTTGGATAGGTTAAAAAGTAAAATAAAAATGTGCCAGAGTTGATAACAAGTAAGCTAAACAAAAACATCCCACTCCCCCGCTCTCATTTCCTCAACTCCAAAAGCAGTTTCCCCTTAGCGCTTTAGGCTGATTCCTTTGGTGTGTTTTTCCACAGCTCTTTATAGCAGGATCAAATTGCTACTATTTGATTTAAATATTCTTATTAGGACATATTAGCTATCCACAGTAGGGTTTATAATGACATTTTCATACACATGCAGAATGTGTTTTAATCATTCTCTTGGTTTTCAAATTAAGGTTGACTGTTAAAAATTGAATTTTAAGTCATGCAATGTGTACTTTGATATGTGTGTAATCTGTAAAATGATTCCCATGATCAGACCAATTGAAATACTCACTAGCCTCACAGTCACCTGCATGTGTATATAGGGATGTGTAGAACACTTAAGGTGTACTTATTTTTTTTTCAGATTTAAAGAACACAATGCATTATTATTAACTACAATGTGATGCTACCATTAGACTACCAGAACTTAATGATGTTATGACTTAAAGTTTGTACCTTTGACCAATCCCCTCTTTTTGAACATACCTCCCAGTCCTTGGTAACTTACTCTCTATTCTCTATCACTGTAAATTCAGCTCTTTCTGGATTCCACACGGAAGAGAAGCCATGCAATATGAGTCTTTTTGGTTTTGTCTTATTTCACTGAGCATGCTTTCCAAGTTGCTACAAGTGGCAGAAACTTCTTCCCTTTTGGCTTTGATTTGCAATTCCCTTGAGCTGGAATGCCCAACAAAGTCCTGGTATTAAAAACTTGGTCCCTAAGATGACCTTATTGGGAGGTGGTGTGAAACCCCAGGCTCTCATGAAATTCAGGGTTTCTTTAAGTTTGCTTTGTAGCCAAGGCTAACGTCCTGATTACCCTGTTTCTATGCTCCAAGTGGTAGGATTCTAGGTTTTGGCACCACACTCGATGAGGTGGTGGAACCCTTCAGAGGTAGAGCCTCCTACTAGGAAGTTAGGTCACAAGTTGTGTGTCCCTGAAGGAGGATGTTGGGACCCTGGCACATCCCACTCTCCATAAAGTGCTGGAGATGCGTGCTGTCCCTGAGATACAGCACCCCACCATTGACTCAAAGGTCAGAGGGTCAAGAGACAATGGACTGAAGCATGAGACTGTGAGCCAAAATGTATTTTTGTGTTTTATAAATTGACCTGTTTCTAATATTTGTTACAGCACAGGAAAGTTGACTGTGTGTTTATTATGGATCTGAAAGATCTTTTTAATATATCTTGTGGCCATTTGTATGTCTTTTTTTGAAAAAAAAAAAAAAGAATCTGTTCAGGTCCTTTGGGCATCTTTTAAACTGAGTTGTCTGTTTGCTTGGTTTTGCTGATGAATTACATGGCTTACTATATATTTTGGACATTAACCCCTTATGAGGTAAGATTTTTTAAAAAAGATTTGTTTATTTACTATTTATACAGCTTTTTGCCTGCAAGTATGCATGTAGGCCAGAAGAGGACACCATATCTTATTATAGATGGTTATTATGAGCCACCATGTGGTTGCTGGGAATTGAACTCAGGACCTTTGGAGGAACAGACAGTGCTCTTAACCTCTGAGCCATCTCTCCAGCCCCATGAGGTAAGATTTAAAAACATTTCCTCCCAGTCTCTCAGTTTCCATTTCATTTTATTGATGTGTCTTTGCTGTGTAGAAATTGTCAGTCTGATATAGCCTACTTGAATTTTTGGCTTCTGTTAATGGCGTTTTTGGTGTCTGATTCTGCTTTGTTTTTCAGATCTTGGACTTATCATGGACAAGGAACAGGGAGTTTTCCTTTTGCCTGCCTGTCACGTGTTATGGTTCCTCCCTCTTGTGCCACCCTCCCAACACAGTCATAGCATTACGCTGGTTAGGACAACAGCTAATAGTAAGGATTGTGTAACTCTTCACAGTTGAACCAGTCTTTTATTTTTTGAATTTGGG
>CAJQZJ010032188.1:16004978-16024868 GCA_907164525.1 Lophiomys imhausi
ACATATATGTATATACATATATATGTATATACATATATGTATATACACTTATGTGTATGTGTGTACATCTGTACATGTATGCACATCACATTCTCCCTCTGTTTTGCTGGAAACCCAGTTCTATAAATTAGCTGTTGTGGAACAACTTCAAAATGGCTAGCTAAGATGGTCCTTGCTTCAACTGTAGACAGAATGCTGTCTGAAAAGCACAAAACTTGGAAGCAGGTAAGTCGACAGCCTAGCTCTGCCAAGACAGGGTGGGCAATTCTTTCATAATTCCTGCTTTACAATTAATATCTGTCAGAGATACTGAGCCAAGAGATTCTCCAATGTTATAAAGAGAAATCTGGGACTGTCCAGGCAGCCAGATGTCTGTCATTTCTTAGTTTTGGAAGCTGCTTGCTCTGTAGTTCCTGTTTATTCAAATATATTTATCCTCAGGTCTCTGATGTGGTTGAAGACTAGATAGTTACAGTCTCACAGTTAAGGTTTAAGTTGTTTAGGAATTAAAAGGATGTTCTAGGTCTAAGAAGATGTTTTTAAGATGGTAATGTAAGTTAGGATGGAAACTGAGTTAGGTATAGAACTTTAAACTCATCGAGATAGATAGATAAAAGAATATTATTATTAGTTGCCAAATACATATGGATTGGACATTGGGAATATATGTTATACCTTAATTTTTCATAATTATTGCCTAATTGTTCTTATTGCTTTGTATTGTATTTATTGTTAGAAAAAGAGCCTTTATTGGACTAAAAGGGGAAACTGTTGAGGGAAAAGAGATACCTTAAATTAAAGGAAAGAAAAAAGAGGATAGGAGGGAGAGGGGGAAGAGGGTAGGAGGGTGGGACCGGGAAGGGAGAGGGAGGGGGCTGTGATTGAGATGTAACTTGAAGAAAGAAAGAAATGTTGAACAAATATTAGCTGTTGTAAACAATGCTTCAATAAACACTGATTCTCAGGACCTCAGAAGGAATCTTACTAGCATCCCATTTAAGAAAGAAGTCTTTGTACTGGGTGTGGGTGGTGCACTCCTTTAATCCCAGCACTAGGGAGGCAGAGGCAGGTGAATCTCTGTGAGTTCCAGGCCAGCCTGGTCTACAAAGCAAGTCCAGGGCAGCCAGGGCTACACAGAGAAATCCTGAGCTGAGAAACCAAATAAATAAATAAGAAAAGGGAGAAGTCTTAGTGAGTCTGAGGGCCTCACCCAGGGCTACCCAGCTGACTACTGCTGGGGTTGCTGACAGCCCCAACCTTATGGGCCCTCACTGACTGAAAAGTCACGATGAATAAGTGCACAGCAAGGTATGCCTTTAACAGAATTTAGACTGTTGTAGCCTAAAGCAAAGGCCTGGCATCAAACTTACTGAGAGAGTTCTTTAAAGGCGTCTGTATTGGGGCCCAGAGTACCAGAAAAGTGCGGGCTGGAGGCAAGTGGAGTTCGGAAGCCGCTTGGAGAGGCCTTCAGCTGTGAGGTTTGGCCGGGCCAAGGAGACCATAGAGGCGAGTTTCAGCTGATGAACAAAGCCGGCCTCAGTTTGGCGGCTGGAATAGACTGACTTTATAAACTGGCCACAATTTGTTGGTAGAAATAAACTGACATTGTGAACTTGCAAAGTAAGGCCCAACGAACACTAAGCTTTGAAAGGGACTGCCTTAAACCAAGGTATCCTGAACGGACCTATGCTAAGAATATTAATATCCTTTTAAGAAAGTTAAAATAATGTTAGTTAAATGGTTTTAGATAGGTATTAGAGTATTCTTAGATATTAGGGTACTCAGATTATAGATTTTTAAATTACAGGTTTTAGAATATAAGATTTAGGTGTTTTATAGAGATTTTGTTAAGTATTAATAAGTATAAGTGTTGATGAATAAAAATATTATGTTACACTTTAATACAGTTTCTTATGTGGTGGTGACCACCCACCATAAAATTATTTTTGTCACTAATTCATAACGTAATTCTGCTACTGTTATGAATTATAATGTAAATATCTGATATAGACCCCCCCTAAAGGGATCACGACCCACTGGTTGAGGACCATTGATATAAGCAAAAGGTGAAAGTGCTCAATTTCACAAGAAAAGAAAAAATAGTTTTTTGAGGGTCCTAAGGTGTACAGGGCAATAGATGGTTTGAGAGACAACATCACATGACCAATTAGAGGGTGTTACTATACTTGTTCATTATCATCGTTAATTTCTTACTGTGCCTATGTAGAAGACAAGCTGTTATATCTACACGTACAGGAAAAAGCATATTGTGTATTAGGTTTGGTACTGCCTGTGGTTTCAGGCATCCCCCCTCCCCTGAGAATCTTGGTACCCCTCTCCCCACACAGAGAAGATGCTGAACTCATCTCTATTCTGATGTTCCAATGTCATGTGACACTAATTTAAGGAAGACTTTGGGGGCCTTGGTGAAGTGGGAATCAGGGTATCTTGGGTCCCAAGATTCTGCTTGACTGGACTTGTGACTCAGGACAGGCATCCTCCTCCTCCTCCCTCTGAGCATCAGCATCCTCCTCCTGAGGCTGGAGCTGGAGGTGTAGTCTAGGACAGGAAGTGGGGATGGCCACAGCCAGAACCCCTGTTACAGACATACTTTGGACTGGCCCTCAGTGGTGAACTGGGGAAAGGCCACCAGAGGCGATTACAGGATGAGGATGAGGTGAGATCCTGCCCCCTCCCACCTCTCCCTCCCCTCCCCGCCCCCAAGAGGCTGTTCCGCTCCTGTTGGCTGGGCCAGCTTAAAACCTCTGCTTTGTTTGAGTTGGCCTCTTGAGCCTTGTTTAGTCTGCAGAAGTGAGCTTATTCTGCCACCTCTGTCACAGGCCATTAGTGCCCTCATAATCCCTAGGGGCTTACAGCTGGCTGTTTTCACTAGGAATTCAAGAAGGGTGGCAGAGGACTCAGTTCTTAGGAGCCAGCAGGGCAACTTGGCTGAGTGTGTGACTCTCGGCCTGTCCATTCCCTCTTGAAGGCCTCAGCTTATCTGCCTCAGATGCCCTCAAATGAAATTTTTAATGATGGAAGTAGGTTCCTGCCTTCCCCTCTTGGGCCCCCTTGGCCCCTCTGCCGTCCCTCCCTCAATCTGTAAGCAATTTGTAGCGTCTGCTGGGTGTTCACTGATCCTTTCCCTGCCCTGAGCCTGGGGCCAATCCCTCTCTCCTTTAACTTGCTGCTTGTAAACTGGGGCTAATGACAGCTAGTAACTTGCCCTGCCGCTCTGGGGATTAACTAATCAGTGGTTATTAAACATTCTCTTCCCATTGAAGATAATCTCTTCTCTGATTCTCTGTCGCTGCTGTACCATCTCAGGGTGAGAATCTGATTTCCAGCAACCCATTGCACCAGTGAAGGAACTGAGGCCAAGGAGGGAAAGGAGAAACTGAAGATGTTGCTTTAGCCAGGTGTGGGGGACAGGGCTGGATTCCTGGTTGACCTGGGCAGGCTGTCTGTCACCTTGCTTCCTACCAACTTGTCTGTTTGCAAATAAGATGACAGTCTTCTTTAAAGGTTGGTGTGGATGTTGGCCAAGTGTAGGCATTAGGGAAACAATAGACATTATGTTGTATGTTATTGTTGAGTCACCCCCCCTCCCTTCCCCTCCTCTTCACACCCCTCCTCTCCCCTCCCCTACAGTTTTCTACAATAATGGCAATGTATATCTGTATTGTCCAGTCAGTAGCCAGCTCCCATGCCTGTCTTCTGGGCCCCTGAAACGGGGCCAGTGGGCTAGAGGACTTGAATTTTAATTTTATTTATCTAAATAGCCATCCATTTGCTGGCTTCCACAGGGAGCCATTTGGCTGTGGGGAAGTCTACAGGAATGTACTCTGCCTCACCTGTCGTTCGTTGTTTCCTAGGAACCTGATGTGGCTACGTCCTGTGGTGTGCACCACAGAGGTCACTAAGAGAAAGATTCACAATCTCAGATGCCATAGAACTCACATTTTGTTTGTGAGAGACTAGGTGGACAGGAATGACAGCCTAAAAGAGGGATGCTTACCACCCTGCAGCTGTGTGGAGCAAAACAGGAAGCTATCCACTCAACCGGGGTTCCTGAACCTGTTCTGTGAGGAGAAAGGGGGACAGGAAAAGCCTTTCTGGAGAGGGGACCAGCACAGACTAAGGCTTGATGACAGAGAAGAATGTGGACTGTCAAGAATGCAGGTAGGAAGCTGAGCATGCCTGTGATTCTAATGTTTGGGATGCTAGAGGAGGATTGCTGTATTTGAGGCTAGTCTGGGCTATAGATTGAGTTCTAGTCCAGCCTGGGCTATAGAGTGAGTTCTAGTCCAGCCCAGAATATATAGTGAGTTCTAGTCCTACCCAGTCTATAGAATGAGATCCTGTCTAAAACAAAACAAAACAAAACAAAAACAAAAAAAACCAAAAACCAAAAAACTAAAAATTAATTAGTGCCTCTAATCCCATCACTCCAGAAGTAGAAGCAGGAAGATCAAGAGTTCCAGGTCATCTTCAACTAAATAGAGAGTTTGAGGTCAGACTGTACAATAGAAGACACTGCTTAAAGTGATGATGATGATAATAACAATAATAATGTAAAATAAAAATAATGGCATTCATACAAAGAACACAAATTGGATTGTGACTGGGTTCCCTGCTCCAACCACCCAGGAACATAGCTGAACTGATGACGCTGTAAGCCTCAGAGGGTTCTGGCGAGGGCCCTGTTGTTGCGCTACCTGCCTGGCACTAGGGAAGATGAATGAAGAAGAATGGTTTTGGGGCCTTCTTCTGCCCTTACTCATATAGCTTCATCTCCTTGCCCTGCCCTTCTAGAAGGGCTCTGATGTCCTCCTGAGGCAGGAGCCCCAAGAGTTCATCCTCTGGAAGTGTCTCCTTATGTCCTCAGCCCCTCTGTGTGCCTCATCGCCATGGAGGTGGCTTCTGCAGAGCAGGGGCCAACAGGGGCCTGACTTACTGCCTGGTGCTCCACTCAGCACCACCTCACTCCAGCCCAAACCACAGTAGCCAAGAACACATCCCTTAATGTGCCCTATGGTGCATGCTGGGACTGCTTCTTCACGGGAGCTTGGGGCCTCAGCTGCTCAGCAGTCTCTGGTAGAGGCACAGGTAGGAAAACTACCTGCCTAAGAAGCTGACAGGGCTCAGGTATAAGGAGTGCTCCAGCCAGGGTGTCATCGAATGTGGAACTGGGCACATTGCTGACTCCTGTCCTTTGTCCCTTGTCCTTTTGTTCCTACTTGAACCCTAATGGACCAGCTTCCATTGTACACCTCCAGCTATAACCATCTCCTCAGGGCCATGCCACTCCTGCTTCTCCTCTTGAGGACATCCTAATTAGTCTATGGAAAATTCTTTGGGGACTGCCACTTCCCATCCAAGCTCACTGGATGAGGGGAGGCATGAAACCCAGTGCTTGTTGCGGAGATCAAGAGAAGGTTGCCTGGCTTTAACTATGAGAAGACGACATAGTCTAAGAAGGAGACATGGCCTGTACTCCCTCTGGCTGACATCATGGTGACAATTCCATATGGGTGTTCACAGTCACTGTGGCTGGATAGATTCTGGATAGAGCGGGAGCTTGAAAGAATCTCAAAGATACCCTTGATCTTTGAACTCCTAAGTGAACTTACTCTGAAAGCCATCTGTCTTAGTTTTCTATTGGTGCAATAAAATACCATGACCAAGGCAACTTATAAAAGAAAGCTTTAAATTTGTCTTATGGTTTCAGAGTGTTAGTCCTGAATAGAGGAAAGGAACAGCAGAGAGCTCACATCTTTACCCACAACCACAAGGCAGAAAGGGAGAGAGCACAGGGAAATGTATGAGTCTTTTGAAACCCCAAAGCCCCCAGTGACACACCTCCTCAACAAGGCCACACCCCCAAATCCTTCTTGAATAGTTCCACCAACTGGGGAACAAGTATCCCAAAATATGAACTTATCAGGGACTTTCTCATTCAAACCACCACTCCCTGGCCCCACAGGCTTATGATCATATCACGATACAAAATGTGCTTAATTCAACTTCAAAACTCCCTATAATCTTTCAGTCTCAGACTGGAGAGATGGCTCAGCTGTTAAGAGCACTGGTTGTTCTTCCAAAGGACCTGGGTTCAAATCCAAGCACCCACATGGCAGTTCACAGCTGTCTGTAATGGCCAGGCATGGTGGTGTACTCCTTTAATCCCAGCACTCAGGAAGCAGAGGCAGGTGGATCTCTGTGAGTTCAAGGCCAGCCTTGTCTACAGGGTGAGTTCCAGTATAGCCAGATACACAGAGAAACCCTGTCTTAGAAAAAAAAAGAGAGAAAAACAGTCTTTCAGTCTCAACACATTTTAAAAGTTCAAAGTCTAAAGTCTCTTCTGAGATTCAAAGAAATCTCTTAATTATAACCCCTTGTAAAATAAAAAAATTACCTACTTCCAACATACAATGATACAGAATGTACATTTCCATTCCAAGAGGGAAGAATGGAGGCATAGTAAGGAAATACTGGAACAAAGCAAGACCAAGACCCAGCAAGGAAAACTCCAAATCTTGTAACCTCATGTATGATGTCAAAGGGCTTAGATGGCTGCATTCTTCCAAGCTTTGTTGCCTGAGAGATATAGCTCTCTCAGGTTGGTTCCACCACCTGTGTGCAGATCTCCTTGGCAGATATCCATGGCCCTGACATGTCTGACATTTTGGCATCTCCAATGTAGTCCAGGCTTTGCTTCCACAGCTTCATAAATGGCCTCATAGAACCTCTAGCCCTCATACGGTGTCTTAGTTAGAGTTTTATTGCTGGGAAGAGACACTATGACCATGACAACTCTTATAAGGAAACATTTAATTGGGACTGGCTTACAGTTCAGAGTTTAGTCCATTATCATCATGGCAGGAAGCATAGCAGCATACAGGCAAACATGGTGCTGAGAGTTCTACATCTGGACCAGCAGGCAGCAAGAAAAGGGTGAGATGCTGGGCCTGGCTTGAGCATCTGAGAACTCAAAGCCTGCCCCCAGTGACACACTTCCTCCAACCGGGCCACACCCACTCCTACAAAACCACATCTCCTAACAGTGCCACTCCCTATCATTCAAATCACCACACAGGGCCTTCAAGCAAGGATTGCCCTGACACACACTCCCTGGCCTCAGTGGTTCTCCTTTATCACAGAGGAAGATTCTACAGCCCATTTGCTCATGTATCCTTCATGACGTTAAAGCGAGAACCATGTGGATGATGCTCCCAAGCTCGGCTGCCCACTTGTGATGGAGCCTGCTCCCCTTGAATTACATTTGTACTAGCTTTTGTTTGTTGTACTTTAGGAGCAGAGAATTCTTTACCACAGATTTTCTTTCCACAGATTGGAAGCTTAGCTTGGTGGGGTCTTATCCTGAGGGTACCCTCCCTTTGACCCCCCCATTTCATTTCAGATCATGTTTCTCTTAAATCTCCTTCTCTCTTTCAGCCTAAGCCTCTGACCAACCTTAAATTTCTTGGTGCTGGTCTTCTTTTTAAACTCTCTCTCTCTCTCTCTCTCTCTATATATATATATATATATATATATATATACATACATACATACATACATACATATACATATAATTAAAAATTGTTTTTGCTCTTCTTACTCTTTTTCATTGTAGACCTGCACAAGAGTAATTAGTAATAACCATGCAACAGAATCAATTTTGGACTGTCTTGAAATCTCTTCCACCAAAAAAAAAAAAAAAAAAATAGTCCATTACCTTTTAATTTAGTCTCAAGCAAATTCCTAGGACAAGGGCAAAAGGCAGGCACATTATTTGCCAAAATATCACAAGAACCATCTGTAGCCCAGCTGCTAATATTCTACTTCCCTGAGACCTCTGAGCTGGACCTTCACAGCCCACATTGCTCTCAGCACTACTGTCTTCCAAGCTCCTACTAGGATGGCTATTAAGCCGGTCCTATATCATTCAACCTCTCTTCTAGTCCAAAATTCCAAAGACTTATATATTCCTGTAAAACAAACAAACAAATCAAACCCACCATGGCCAGGCCCGTCACAGCAGTAGCCTACTCTTGATGCCAACTTCTTTCTTTGTTGCTTTTCTATTGTTGTGACAAAGCACCATGGTCAAAGTAGCTCAAAAAGAAAGCATGCGATTTGGGTTGCAGTTTCGGAGGGTTAGAGTCCATGATGCCAGAGTGAACACACAGCTGAGAGCTCACATCTCAGAGAGCACTGGGAGCCACGCGAGTCTTGAAACCACAAAGCCCGCCGCCAGTGACACACCTCCTTCAACATGGCCTCACCTCCTAATCCTTCCCAGACAGTTCCACCATCTGAGGACTAAGTATTGAAATATATGAGCCTATGGAGGCTATTCCCATTCAAACCACCTCACATCATCTTCTGTCTAGTGAAGTAATGCATTTCTGTCATTTGCAGCAGGAACCAACACACCGAGACAGGTGCACTGGCCAGGACTCACCCTTTCACACTTCCAGTTTTAAATAGCAACTCAGTTTCAGTTGGCTCCAACATAGAGGGGACATAGATGGGTCTCTTTATAGTGATACTGTGTGATTTAGGAAAGTACTTTTAGTTTGCTTGTTTTGCTGTGCTGGGGATTTAACCTATGGGCTCATGTGTGCTAGGCAAGTGCTCTGCCGCTGAGCCACATCCCCAGATCAAGAGAAGTGCTTCATTTCTAGTAAGAGCCCATATTGGCTCTGAGGACTTTTGTTTGGCCTTGAAGTATTGTGTATGTGTGTATGTGTGCCTGTGAGGGTATGGGTGTGAGAATGTGATTGTGTATATGAGTGGGTATGTGAGCATTGTATGAGTATAAATGTTTGATCATGTGAGTGTGTATGTGAGTGTGAGCTTGTGTGTATATGAGTGAGTATGTGAGCCTGTGTATGAGCATGTAAGTATGTTTGATCATGTGAGTGTGAGAATGTGAACATGTGAGTGTGTGTGTGAGTTTCAGACATTTCCATTTTGAAGGTCACAGGAAGAATGAGGAGGCATTTTAATTTCAAATTGGCAGAGACCCACTCATTGAGGAGGAAAGTCCTTGGGGTGCCCATGCTGACTTCATAACCAGGCTGGGAGCTGCATGGTTCTCTAGCTCATGGTTCTCACACTTCCTAATGCTGCGACCCTTTAACATGGTTCCTCATGTTGTGGTGACCCCCAGACATAAAATTAGTTTCTTTACTACTTCATATCTGTAATTTTATGACTGTTATGAGTCATAATGTAAATATCTATGTTTTCTGATGGCCTTAGGCAACCCCTGTGAAAGGGTCATTCAAGCTCCTCCAAGGGGTTGCAACCCACAGGTTGGGAACTAACTGCTCTAGACTCACACTTTGGGAAAGATGCCACTTCAGGAGTGCTCAACCTAAGTTAGTCTCAGCCCCGTGGGTCAGATTGAGTTTTTCCTAATTGCTGGAGGCTTGTGTGGTCAAATCAAGCAAAGGACCTTTTCTCTCAAAGAAGAGGAGGAGGAAGAGGAAGAGGAGGAGGAAGAAGAAGAAGAGGAAGAAGACAAGAAGGCTAAGAAGACCCGGGTGAGGGATGTCTGTTTCTTTGTTGTAAACTATTGGGAGTGTGATATTTGTGATCCAGCGTTAGGCCTGCAGTTCTCTGCTCTTCTCCCTGGCTGTCAGCAGAAGCTGATCATCTTATCTAGCCTGTGAGTGGGTTGTAGCTTAGACAGTGGTCCGAGGTGGGAAGGCATGATCTCAACAGCTTCGGGTGGTGAGGTCCAGCATTGGTAACCCCGTCATAAGGTCAATGACAGAGCAAAATAAGTGGAAACCCATCCTGGAGCGGAGAGTGGCCGAGGCTTAGAGCTCCGTGCTTCCACTCCTCATAGATCTCTAAATAGTTCCCATTTGGTTCCCTGTTGGGTCCAGCAGTGGCAACTTCTGACTCATGTATTTAAACACTGGGTCCCAGGCTGGTAGGGTAATTTAGAAGGTTGTAGAGTCTTTAGGAGGTAGCACCTCATTAAGGTAGTGGGTCACTGGAGGAGGGCCTTGAAGCTATCGCTGGCCCTGCTTCTGTCCACTCTGCTCTCTGACCGTGGGCGGAATATGACTTACTGCTTCATATAGCTACTGTCACCCTCCTCTACCACGATGGACTGTGTCTCTTCTTAATTGTGAGCCCAAATAAACCCTTCCCTTCCTTAACTTGCTTTCATTCAGGCATTCTGACGCAGCTTCCCCCAAGTAACTAATACATGTGAGTGTTAGGTTACTGTAGGATTTGGTGAGGACTGGGTCCAAGGTCTAAGACATTCCAGTCACCATTCCAGAGCCTCCTGCTGGGGATGGGCTTTGCTTTCCCTGTGGGGTCTGAGTTGGGCCTAGGAATGCCTGCAGACTGAGGTGTCTGTCCTCTGAGTGTAGCATTGGTTCCCTCCTGTGTGCAGGAGGCTTAGGGACATAGTATGCTGTTGAGAAACTACTTAAGTGGTAAGCATTATATTTGGGTCCCCAAACCTGTGTGCTTCTAGAACTCCCTCGAAGACACCAGCAAGCAAAACCTGGCAGGTGTTTTTGTTTTTCTGGTTTTTGTTTTGTTTTTGTTTGTTTGTTTAGTCTACTAAAATCATGTGGTTCCATAAACCATGGGAAACCATCATCCTCTGTGCTGTGTGACGGGCTTTTTCTCCCCCTCTGTGACAGAGGTATAAGTTAGAATAGACAAGATTAAAGGCAGATACAGGCAGGTTTATTGGGAGGCAGCTCTTGGGTGGGTTCACTGATCCCACAGGTGGAGGTCAGTGACGTAACACATCCAGGCTAAAGCAAGGGGGTTTTATAGAGCTCGGGTGAGGAGTGATGACATGTTGGCTAGGAGCTGGGATTGTGTCCATACATGGTCAAACACTGAGCCCCTGGGTAGGCACTCTTGGGTGGGTTGCTGGAAACTCAAGAGATGAGAAGTGATGACATGTTAGTCTGGGGTTTTCTCCAAAATGGCGGGATTGAGAGAAGGAGGGCAGATGGGGTTTCCTAGCTTGTGTGGGGGATGAGCAAGGGTTCCGGGCTAACACTGTGGGGTTCTGCTCTCTCCTTCCCACTGAGGCAGCAGCTTGGAAGGATTCTGGGGTCAAGGGCAAGGGGCTACTCCAGCTTCTTTTTCAAGAACTAGGTCTAACTGACTAACTAGCACTTAATCTTGAACTTATGGCTATGAGGTTTATTTTTTAAAGAATCAAAATGACTATTTTTTTTTAACTCTGGGACCCATAACTAAGTCCACCAGTAACAACTCTGACTTCAGAGGAATAATTTAATCTCCCTGAACCTCATTTCCTGTGGCTGCAAGGTTAATGTTGCGGTTCCCACCACACACCAAAGTTGAGAGTAGACACTCTGTAGCTCATGAACAGGCCTGGCCTCTCTCTCCCTTCCTGGGACAGTGCAGAGCTCTAAGGCACACTTGGTGACAATCAGGAAGGGCTCCCTCTGCATTCTGCCGCTAATGACCACCTCCCAAGCCCTCTGACAGCTCTGCGTGGTCCCTTTCTTACCTCCTTTCCATACAGCAGCCCCCTAACCTAGCATGCTGTGGCTGAGGTAGAGTGTTTATTTTCTGTCTCCAGCTAGCAAGTAGCCCCCAAAAGGATAGGGAATTTTGTCTGTTCAGTTTTCTCTCGTGCCCAAGGTAGGGTCCAGAACTAGCAGGCACTCAGTAAGTATTTGTAAAATGGCTATAGGAAGGAAGACTCTGACTTGTTTTAAATCCCAGCAACCACTGAGTTATCCCAACTGCTGTCTTCCTCCAACATGGCTCTTCTAGGGAAGCTTTGTGCTCACATCCCAGCTGCCCGGGCTGCTGTCCTCTTTACCCCTTCCCAACTCAGCGCTCAGAGGCCAAGTCTGCCAGAGGACATTGAGGAGCCACTAAGACAGAGGTGAAGAGCATGGGGACCATAGGAACCCAACTCATCAGGAAGGAAAAGGCAAATTCCTTGACTACTCCCTTTATCCTCCGCCAATCCCGAGCCACCTCCCCCTGCTGTCTGTGCCCCACTTCTGGCCTTCCAAGGAAGCATTCAGCTCTGTCCTGTTTCTTGAACACTTTTTTTATTGTCTGTTTTTTGTTTTTTTTTGAGACAGAATCTTACCACATAACCCAGGCTGACTTTCAAGTTGCAATCTTCCTGCCTCAGGTGTCCAACGGCTAGGATTACAGATGGGTCACTTCAGGCTCCAGGCTGTCCTCTCCTCTTGACTCCTTGCATGGAAAACGGACAGGCTTCCTTCCAATTTGATCCCAAACACCCCTGTCTCTGGAAGGCCTTGCCGGTTCCAGACAAGGCTCTTGCCTCCCTTTGGGCAAGAGTGGCCCAGCTTATTATGAGCCTCCATCACTACTTCTTCCCACGAGAGCGAGCTCAGGAGTTGGGATTCTGGAGCTGTGAGCCTCCATCACTACTTCTTCCCACGAGAGCGAGCTCAGGAGTTGGGATTCCGGAGCTGTGAGCCTCCATCACTACTTCTTCCCACGAGAGTGAGCTCAGGAGTTGGGATTCGGAGCTGTGATGCTTGCCTCTGTGTGGCTGGAGCACAGTGCTCGGCAGAGAGAACAAGTTTGGCTAGTCGTTACAGAGCATACAAGGAAAAAGCAAGCCATGGGCAGAATCCCCAAAGAACGCCGGCTCTGGATCCAGCTCTGCCTCTGACAGCTGTGTGACCCGGAGTAGGTCACTTCTCTTCGGAGCCTCCATTTTTTCCATCTCTAAAGTACAGGTGGTGACAAGGCTGCCCCCGGCTATGGACCCATTGTGGCTGCATCTGACATTAACTAGAAACTTGGTACTTGGCAAGGTGATGAATACACGCTACATCAAGGATGGCATGAAGCCCCCATCACAGTCCCTCCTTATCCAGCTACTGAGTTCCAAGCTTCTGTCTGATCTCATTTTTAGGATAGCTTTTGGTGCTGGCAGGGGACCAAGAAGACACAGACTAAGCCACTTGACCAGGTCACTCAGCCCCAACGGAGTAGGCTGAAACACACCGCAACAGTTCCATAGTTCCTCTTGTGTGGGTTCTGTGTGAGCATGTGCATGTATGTGCAAGTGCCCATGCTCACGTGTGTGCATCATGCATTTGGAAGCCAGGGATCAATGTCAGATTTGTTGGTGGTGTTGTTGCTGTTTGCTTGTTTTTCAAGAGAGGTTTCTTTGTGTAGCCTTGGCTGTCGTGGAACTACTTCTGAAGAGCAGCCTGGCCTTGAAGTTAGGGATCCGCCTGTCTCTGCCTCATGAGTGCTGGGATTAAAGGCGTGCGCCACCACATTCAGGTTAGATCTTAGCATTTTTGGGGGGGGGGGGGGGGGGGGCATGTAGCCCATGCTGACTTCAAACTCACTCTGTAGCTATGGAGGACTTTAAACTTCCGACCCCCTGCCTTTCCTCCCAAGTGCTGGGGTTGTGGGCGTGCTTCATCTTATGTGGTTCTAGGGACTGAACCAAGGGCCCTGTGCATTCTGGCCAAGGACTCTCCCAACTAAGTAGATCCCCGGCTCTCCAGTCCCTTAACCTGGACCTCACTGGCTAGCCATTTTGTCCAGGAGATTCCATCTTTGCCTTCCAGGCACCACCACATGTAGCTTTTCTAAAGGATGTTGCTCAGCAAGCACTTTCCTGACTTCTCCCCAACACACACACACACACACACACACACACACACACACACACACAGTCCCTTTTTGGGACTCTATCATGCTCTGTTTTGCATTTTGTCTCCTTGGGCTCAAATTTTAGCAGACTGTAAAGGTCAATTCAGTGTGGAACTCTCAGGTCCTGGTATAGGATAATAGAAAGCAGGCAGCTAGAAAATGCTCACTGAGTTGTATAAATGAGGCCACCAGTCTGTCCACAATTCCCAACTCACCCAATCCCCAGTGGCTGCTCGGTTCAGTCAGAGAGCCCCACTGCTTCCCATTGGCTCCTCTTGGCAGGGCAGAAGGCAGGCTCCAGAGAGGCAGGCGCTCTAGGAGGAAGCAGCTGCGGGCTCACTGAAGTGGGTCCCCTGACCCCATTGAGAGACAAGCCAAGTGTGTCCTGGAGCCCTGGCCCCTCTTAGCTGCCCGCCTACTTCTTTCTCTGGGCCCTACTTGAGTATTTAGTGACCTGTAGCCTGAGGAGACTGCACTGGTGAAGAGGGCCAGGATCCCTGGGATCCCCAGGCTTGGCTCACCACAGCAGCTCTGGGGCTTGAGTGACATCTTAGCCCTTTGGCAGCTACAAGGCAGCCAGGCCTGGAGTCCGGGACATAGCTTATAGTCCGTGTGTGTGTGTGTGTGTGTGTGTGTGTGTGTGTGTTTGATTTAATGGGTGTCTGGAGACCTTAGATATTTCTCATTTTGTTAGTCCAGAGTACTGTTTGTTTTACATCTGTTTGTTTGTTTTTTCTGAGTCTACACCGTACAGAAGGGGAGATGTCTCTGATGGAAAGAGGTGAAAGTCTGAAGTTTTGTTCTAATTCACTCAGAGTGGGGTCACTGATCTAAATGCTTTGCCCAGGGAGAACCCCAAGGATTAGAGAATCAGCCTGGGGAGTCTAGCAGAAGGGGCCCTTCCTTCCTGCCAAAGATTCACAGCCAACCTGCTAAGGAAGAATTCTGTATCTGGAGAATTCTGTGACCCTCAGTAACACATCTAACCCTATAACCTCAGGGTTTCTTGTTTGTTTGTTTTAATCCCTATAATAGGGACAAAAAAAAAAAAAAACAAAAACAAAACTTTCCTGACCACCTTGGGCTGTTAGGAAATCCAGAGTTTTCATACTGTCCAGTGTGTAGGACTTTCTGCTGACTAGAAGGAACTGGTCAGCATCCAAACCTCAGTCACTCACCCTTTAACTCGTTAAGTGAACCAGTGCCTTAAGTGCTGACCAAGTCCACAGGACCTGGGGGACCATAGAGACACACAAATGTGTGTCCAAAGAGCTAGAGCTTTAGAGTTCTCGGCATTTTGCTCTCTACAAACCCCAAATATGACTCTTAGATGCCATTACTGTCCTTAACCCGGAAGCCTCAAGCTGGACGAGGTTTCCTGAGGGCTGAGAAAGGTCAAAGATTATGGTGGGTAGAGAAGCCACTATCATTGGTGGTCTGCTGGGGGTTGGCTGCCATGTACATGTGAAGACAACTGGCAAGAGGCAGAAGACAGCAGCCCATTCTACACAGGAGGCACCTGAGGCTCAGCAAGGGGAAACAGGAGAGGTGGTCCAGACCCTGGAGGGATCCCATTTCTGATGCTTCAGATTCATAGACTCTCTCTTCCCTTCCTTCCGTGACTCCGCAAATGTTCACATGCAGGTAGAAGGATTTGATTTTAGTCTTCACCTCTTCTGTTTCCTCCTCTCTGGGTCTTTCCCCTCTCACAGACAACAAGTCAGAAGGGATCAAATGGAGTTGGGTGTGGGCTGGAGAGACTAGCTGGCATCAGGAAGCAAGGGAGGAGGCTGTTTGTTGGAACTTGGTAAGGAAGAAGGTGGTCACCCTCAACGGTATCACTTTACATTTCTTAAGAGCCTTGCTTACTTAATTAGGGAATGCATACGGGCTGAGTGATGCTTCTCTTTGGACTTGGGAAGGTGTTTTGTGGTGAGATGAACTGGGTAGGTATTGATGTGTCAAAGTCCCTGTCAGAAAAAGAGCAGGGTGGATACTGGGACATGCAATAGGTTTGGGACCAGGAGACTTACATGGGTTTAATTTAGTTCCTGTGTAAAAACCTGTTGACTGTGTGATCTTAGCCTCTATGCAGCCATTCTGTCTTACGGGTAGAAATGTGCAGTGCTGAGCAATGGAGTGAATAAAGACTTGCGCGGTTCCTTTAAAGAGAACAGTCCATAAACCTTACCTGAACAGAGGAAGGGAAGTTAGATCGCAACCCTCCTTAAAACTCCTCTGGTTTACAGTGGCAAATCTAAAGATTACAACAGTCCCTGAAGATATAACGGCAGCCTCTTCTGTGCAATTACTAAATTCGGTATAAATTCCCACACATTATTCTATGTTTAAGGGCCCAGGGATATCATGCACCTGGAAGGTCATGAATTCTAATGATAACAATACTTTAAGTGAATATTCAGTGAGCCCTCACATGTGCCAGGCACTGAGCTTGGCACTATGGCTGACATTTCCTCACTTAATTGTCATTCTTGTTAAATGCCATTAGCACTTGGCTCCTTTCCACACAGCAAGCTGAGGCTCAGGGAGCCTGCAGCTTGCTGCCTGGGTCTCGGTGGGAATCAGAGTCTCCTGACCATGCACATGAGGGCTTTAATGAGGCAGAGAGGAGTGGCAGGGGCGAGGGAGGAGGTGGTGATACTGAGACCCAGAGGCTAGCCACAGAGGAAATGAAGAGTGGGAGGTAGGGGTTCCCTGTGTTGTTGAGGACCAGGACTATGGACACAGATACTTGTGGGAGCCAAGAACTAAAAGAGCTCCAGGCATGGCCAGACTGGAAGTGTCCACCAAAGGAGGAAGTGCAGTAGGAACACACAGTGGCCTCTCCTCTCTCTCATCCTGTCAGCTCTCTCTGGTACTTTCTGTAGCTTGTTGTGTGGAAGCCAGCCACAGGGGAGCCTGGGAGATGTCTTCTGCAGGCTTGATCTCTCCCACAGAAAAGGCTGAGGGGTCTATGAAGCGGTGCAAACAGGTAACACTCACTGGCCTGGAGTGATGGCCTGTTAGTATTGGTCCAGATTGCCACCAGAGTCTGGAAGGTATGGTGCTGTAGAAAAGGCAAAGGCAGACACAGCAAAGACCATGGGCTACCCGAGGAAGGAAGGCGGTTGTGATGGTTGGTTTTTGTCAACTTGACACAAACTGAGACACATCTGGGATCAGAGATCTTCACTGAGAAGATGCCTCTGTTAGCTTGGCCCGTGGGCAAGCCTGTGGGCCTTTCTTGATGATTCATATGGGAAGGCCCAGCTCATTGTGGGTGGTGCCACCCCCGGGCTTGTGGTCCTGGGTTCTATAAGACATAGACTGAGGAAGGCACAAGGAGCGAGCCAGTGAGCACTGTTCCTTCATGGCCTCCAGATCCTGGCCTCCAGGCCCCTGCCCTGACTTCCTTCAGCGATGGAGATCTACATGGAGTTATCACAGCAACAGACTCCCTAACTAAGATGGCAGTGCAACAGAGGAAGCACTAAGGGTGTTCAGGACAGCCCACCTCTTCTGCACACTGCTGGTGAGAGTGAACACATGGTGTCTGTGCCTGTCACAACCACAGCTCAAAACAGGAACCCTTGGGGCCAGGGTGGTGTGCAAGGGCAGAGCACTTCCCTTGCAAAGCCAGGCTTTGGGTTGAATCCTTAACATGGTCAATCAAAACAACAACAAAAAACCAACCTTAATATGAATAAATTATGTACTTTTGCTAAAAATCTATCAGTGTTGGCTCATCAATTATAGCAAGTGTACTAAACAATTAAAAAATGTTAAGAATAAGGGAAACCTGGGGGAAGGGTAGGAGGAAAGGAGTCAGAATTCACTCTACTGTCAGTTCAGTTTTTCCATAAATCTAAAGATACTGTAAATGGGAAATAACTTATTTGTTAATTGAAAAAGTGACATACAAAGTAATGGGGTCTAATTAGAGCATTTTCATATTATAGGTATACGGACATTCTATTATATACATATCAACATCACATTGGAGTTGACACCTATAACCCCAGCACTTGGGAGGTGGAGGCATGGGGATCAGAACTTCAAGTCCAGCCTTAGCTATATCATGATTTTGAGACTAACCTGGGCCATATGAGACCCCAACTTAATAAGTTAAAAACGAAAGCTAAACAAAACAGGGTAGGCAAGCTGGCTCGGTGGGTAAAGGGATTTGCCACCAAGTCTGATGACCTGAGTTCAGTCCCTGGAACCCACGTGGTAGAAGGAAGGAGAGAATGAACAATGCAAGTTGTCTTCTGACCTCTACACGCGCTCCATGGTATGAGTTCTCTGTCTGTCTGTCTGTCTGTCTGTCTGTCTTTGTCTCTGTCTTTCTTTTGAAGCAAATAAATGAAAAACAAAAACAAGCCCCAAACAAACGAACCAATAAACAAAACCCCAAATGTAGACACAAAAACAAAAGGCCACAGCTTTCAGAATCCAACTGCTAGTCTGGACTAACTCTTATTTTACAGACAGGGGACCTGAGAGCCAGGCAAGGGAGAGGGTGCTGCTATTCTGAGCAGAGTATCAGCAGAGCTTCCCAAGTCAGGATATGGGGTGGCAGGAGGGAAACCCCTCTCAGGAAGGCTGGCTATTGTTGGAAGAGAAGCCAGTGAGGACAAAGGCCGCACTGCAGTGAGCCCTGCCTTCCACCAGCCTGGGTGAGCTCTCACAAGACACCCTGGTGGGTGGCGAGAGCCTCCAGGAACCTGTGCTCTCCTGTCTGTGTTTATTTGGTGAGAGAGCAGGTGCCCTCCCAGCCTGGCAGGTTCCAACTCACTGAGCTGAATGCAGAAAGGAGTGGACACTCGTGACCCTTGCATGTGCTTCAGAATAGAAGACAGAGCGGGGAAGGGGCAGCCATCTGCAGAGCCCAAACTGGAGCTAGAGAACTATGATATTAGGATCACACCAGACACTACAAGAGTGCAGGGACACTCCTCTGAGCCCCTGTATGCCTCCTCTCACCAGCTCACATCAGGGGTACAGAGCAGCAGAAGAAAGCAATCACAATCCTTTCACACAGGAGGAGACTGAGATGGGGAGGAAGTCAGGCATTTGCATCACACCAGAACAGCCAAGGAGTGACAGAGAGGTTTGTGATGTTTCGTGAAAGACCAAAGGGACTGTTTACAAACACTGAACTCCTGATAAGTATTTTCTTGCAGGAGCACAGGTTAGCCCTAGGAAACTGCTTTGCATGTTTCTAGGAGAAACCAGAGCTTCTTGGAGAATCAGCTGGATCTGAGGGCTGGACAATTAAGGAAAGTGAGGACAGTAGGAACCTGCACTCTCTGTGAGAGAAAACACCCTGGAAGTGAGCACAGGGGTAGGCTGGGCTGTGCTCTGTGTTGCTAGTTAGAGTTGGATCCACAGTCTTACCTGTGGTTATCTTACTGTATACAGATTGACACAGAAATATATGCACATGTTACCTGAGTATGCATATATGAACACACATGCAGGTTGAGTTTCTATTATCCCAAATGTTTGGGACCAGAAGTGGTTTAGGTTTTATAGTTTGCAATTTTTTGAATATTTGCATAATCAATTGAGCATCTCCAAAACCATAACCCTAAAATGCTCCAAAATCGGAAAGTTTTTTGGTTTTGGTTTTGGTTTTTGGTGCTGAAAAAGATTTGGGATTTTGGTGTAGTCCAGAGTTGGTCTTTGAGGTTAGGGACTTACATTTGTCCTTGCTCTGTCCACCAAGAGGGCCCAGAAGCAGTGTGGCAGAAACCAGAGCTTCTTGGAGAATCAGCTTGTTCTAGGACTGAACTGAAGGAAACAATGATCTTAAAAACTAAGGACGCTGGGCTGGAGAGATGGCTCAGCGGTTAAGAGCACTGGCTGCTCTTCCAGAGGTCATGAGTTCAATTCCCAGCAACCACATGGTGGCTCACAACCATCCATAATGAAATCTGGTGCCCTCTTCTGGCCTGCAGATATACCTGCAGACAGAACACTGTATACATAATAAATACATCTTTAAAAACAAAACAACAAAAAAAAAAACTAAGGACGCATCTATAAAAGCTCGAAGATGGCGCCTGTCATCATCTAAAGGACAATGGGAACCATTACAGCGTGGGACTGTGTTCCTGAGAAAAGGGAAAGACTGATGACAAAATGGGTAGGGAGATGTGTGTGTGTGTGTGTGTGTGTGTGTGTGTGTGTGTGTGTGTGTGT
>CAJQZJ010032188.1:16062570-16093279 GCA_907164525.1 Lophiomys imhausi
AAGAAAGAAAGAAAGAAAGAAAGAAAGAAAGAAAGAAAGAAAGAAAGAAAGAAAGAAAGAAAGAAAGAAAGAAAGAAGGCAATTGCCTTCCTTTTGGGTTATCCTATAAACAGATGCTGACAAAAGTTAAAATGGAAGCAGTTTCTCTGGGAGGGATCCCAACTGCCTGTGGACAGTTGAGCTTTGCCCTGGGAGTGTGGAGCTAGCAGGTGTCTGGGCAGCCTTAGAATGATCCTGTTGTGGGGTGAGGTGGTAAGACACTGTAGCCACCACCTCAGGTCACTCACTTGGGGAGGGTTCTTTGTCAACTCCCCAGCAACAGTGCTGGGGCTGGCCCTCAGGGAGTTGCCCCAGGCAGAGCAACAGGTGCTGAGGGTGTGAACTGTCTGCCATAGAGAGCTGGAGAGACAGAGGGGCTCAACTCTCACACCAGTCACTGGTGATGAGCTCCAAGTCACCCTCCTTCTCTTAGCTTCGGAGCATCAAGGAACCTCTCAGAAACCCTCTGTCTATCAAATGTGAATGGGTACCACCATGTCCCCAGGGGAAGCCAAACTGTGAACTAAAGAAAAGGGCCAGATGCAGATACTTACACATCCCTCTCTGAGCCACTCCCCCTGCCTGCCCCATTGCCCTGTGCCTTGTTACAGGGACCGTGGACACTGCCCCAGCCCCCAGCCCATCCTAGCTCCTTATGCAACTTCTAAAATAGGAACTTTTACATCAAGGAAGATGTAAAATTTCTATGTTCAAAGGAAGTACAAATCGCAGACATAATTTGGGCCTGGACATCAAGAAGCCTAGATTCAAATCTTTGATCATTTAGTGCGTGTGTGCACATGCACGTGTGGGTAGCTGGGAATTTAACCCCCAGCCTTGTGCATTCTAGACAAGTGCTCTACCATTGGGCTACATTCCCAGCCCCTTGTTTAACCCTCAGTTTATCACAGATGTAGCAAATGCACGGGCCTACGGTGCTTCATGGGATATCTGGGGTTGGTGGTTCCAGAGGTCCCTTCCAACACTATCACTCTTTGCCTGTCTCCTTGAGATCTGCCAGGACCAATGGAAGAAACGGGCCCCAGGGTCTTGCTGAGGTTAGGAGATGCACCGCGGGCAGGGAAGGCTCATGCTGGTCCCTCCAGGGAACTGGCCTAGAGGCCCCAGTCTTGGTCTTATCTACTGTGAACACAGACTGAGCTCCACCAACAGCAGCTGAGGGAGCAGGATTCAGTCAGCATTAAACTGTATTAAGTTGTGCTGTTTCTACAAAGAGTGTGTTTTAGGATAAACACGATGCCAAAGACATCCTGAGAGGAAGTGGCTTTGTGCCATCCAGTCCCTACTGTGGAGAGCCGGTGCCCTACACACTCGCGGGCACTCAGAGCAGGAAACCCAGCTTGACCCTCTTCCGTTTCTTCCAACAAAACACCACCTAGGCCTAAGCATGTGACCAGGCTGGGCCAATCCAGGAACTCTAGCTTCTGGGCTGCTGTGATTGTCCCAGGCAAGCCATGTAACCCAAACAAGGTGGAGCCCTTTCTCGGGATCTTTTCCACTGGTGGGAAAGCCTGGTTGTAGAACTGTTGGGAGTCATGTGACCACCCCACAGAATACCTCTGCGGCAGTACAGAAGGGAGTCCTTAGAAGAGAAGTGAGGCGAGTCTTGCTGGTGTCTGAGCCCCCAACTTCTGACCTCCCAAGACCAGCTCCGCTCTTGGATTCCTTAATAAAATACTTGGTTTATTTAGGCTAGATTTGATTTTTTATCACTCGAAGTCAAGAGAATTCTACATGGGATAAATCCCCACTTAGTCCACTCGGCTAGGCTTACCCAGCACATCTGGTGCAGAGCAGAGCCTCGAGGCCCAGTTCTTCACTTGGTACGGTCCCTTTCCTGATAAATGTCCTTCCAACCCAGGGCTCCAAACCCTCTGCCACAGGGTCCCGGCTCAGATGACAGTGTCTACAGTACAAAAAGCACCCACTTCATGCTCACCGAATCCTCCTGTGGTGGCCATGAGAAAGCTGTGGGCAGAGTGAGTGCGCTTGGCTCCAACAAGAGGCAGCCCCTATTCCAGTGTGGGCCTCAGCAGCCCCTCCCTTGCCCCCCTCCTGCCCTCCCTCCAAGAGAGGACAATCGTCACCTTTACTGAACAGTTTGTAGATTGAGGGATTCACACTGCCCAGCAAGGGGTACTGTTATCCATTCTTGTAACAAATGACAAACCTAAACTGTGAGGCAATCACAGAGGAGCGAGCGGGCCTAAAACAAGCAGGTGCAGCCCACAGGTACACACACAGCTAGGACGTGAACCCAGCCGTCTGTTCCCAGGCTTTCTCAGTCATTTTATTTTCTGTTGTAGAGACACTCAAGCTGGCCTCAAATGCCTGGCTCAGCCTCCTAAATAGCCGACTCTACTGATAGGAGCCACTGCATGGACACCTCAGCGTAACATCTTTAAGAGCTGTGAATCAGAGCATGCTCTGGTCATTAGGCAGATCTGACTTAGGGAGGGGACATGACAGGTGTTTTTGTAATCTAGTGAGTATTGTCTGTGGATTACAGTACCCTTGTCTACTAGCCACTTCAAGGAAGTCCTCGAGGCTTATACAGTCATTGAAGAAAGGGGAGACAGATTTATTCTTTGCTATTCTTGGGGGCTGATTGGATGAGCATTACATGTATGGACAGTACAGCAAGTACCGTACAGGTTGCATGGCCAACTTTAGTGTCCCTGGATTGCAAAAAAAAAAAATCCTCTGGAAGGCAAGAGGAGCTGAAGCCTGAGAGGGGGCTCTGCCGTGGGTGAGTGTGCAGGTGTGTTTTCACACGCATGTGTTTTGGTCCATGAGGAGGGTTGCGGCTGCTCCTGTGAGAGCAGATTCCAGTTGTGAGGAGCCTGTCAGCATGGAGGGGAGCGTTCCGCCCTCTGCCCGTGTTTGGAGTCGGTCAGCCTTAGCTAAGTACACAGCAGCCGGGAGCCTGATTTCAGCAGCTGACATCAGTAGGCAGCAGAAAAATGTAGGTGTAGTCCCCCCTCCTTACTTCTCCCCCTCCATGGAGCAGGCCTGGCTCAGCCAACAAGTCTGCACGAGCAGCATCCAGGGAACAAGTGCAGGATAGCTCTGGGTCCATGTGGAAACACATGCTCATGTGTGCACCACACGTGCATACATGCGGCTTTCTGGGGTGTATGTGTGGGAAGGTGTGGGCTGTGGCTTCTGGTCCAGTCCAGCTCTGACTCTTCCCCCTGAGCTCTGACCGTGCACCTATCCAACAGGCAGAATGATGCCTTCCTCCCGGGACTGCTGATACCTACACAGAGAGTGAGGTTTCAGAACTCTGGTCTGAAAGGGCCCTGGGAGACAATTAGTCTCCTACTATCATATCATGGATAGGGGTTCTGGGACCAAGATGGGGACAGGGAAGTTCCCAGGGCACAGAGCAAGTCCGGTGGAGACTGACTAGAACTCTGGCCCCCTGACTCCCAGGAAGGATGTGCTAAGCACAAGCCGAACCTGGAAAGACAAGAGCAAGATGCTGTGAAAGGCAGGGCTCCTACGGGCTTCCCTGACCTTCCATGCGGGAGTCATTTTGAGGGGCAACATACTCTGTAAACATTACTTATGAGCACAGACTCACATGGATTCTGCCAGAGGGGCCTTTCTTATGGATGATTAGCTCAGAGAGACATACAAAGGACTGTATAATTTGGGCTTGCTGGGCGTGTTTGAGTTACCTTTATGACTACAAGTTCATACGGAGTTTTCAAGGATCGTCTGGCCCCTTTATGGACTGACATGGCAGGAACCCAGCTTTTCCTAAAAGATAAATTACAGAATGGATGGAGATATGGCGGTCAGGTTTTAGGACCAGTCATCGTTTGGTTTAGTCCCGGCCAGGAGATGGCCCATCTGTAAACTGCTAGGCTGGTCCTCGTCCATGTGCTAGTTCTGTCCACATCTGCCCACCGCAGACCTCAGCTTCTTCTCTTGGAGTCTCATCTCTCCCTCTGCACTGTGCTCTGCACATGGGAATCCGTCTACCTGTCCAGGTTGCTACTAAAGACAGGAACTGAAAAGCCCCTGTCTCCCCACGGGACCCAGTCCAGGACAGCTGCAGTGGAAATGGGTGTCCAGTGGGACGGCTCCCAGGAGAACTCGGAGTTCAGACATACAGGTCCTCTGCTGCAACTCAGCCTATATGACACTTCAGGTAGCACCTTGATACTTCCTGACTGATCTAGACCCTCTACATACAAACCACATGCATCTTTTTGGCACCCGCCACCTACCAGGCTCTGCATGCACATTAATGTGATTCCTGACACAACCACCCTCCCATGGTCATGATGAGGCGCCCAAGGCTCCTCACTTGAGCAAGAGAAGCTCCCTTTGATCTCAGGGCTGATACCCTGGTCTATGCTCATACAGTAACAACAGCACAGGGCTTCTCTTAACATGCTCCAGACTTTCCAAGATTAGAACCGAGGACCTTCCCTGAGCAGGACCCCTTCTCTTAGAAGGTGGGGTGGCCCTTTGTCATATGGGTTCCTTGTGTCCTCACCCACAAGAGTGTTCATTTGTCATATGAGCAAGTAGTGAGGGACCACATGGACCCTTACTAATGGATGACTGTGGTCAACTGTGCAAGATTTTCTGTGCCTTTTTGCTTCAGAGGCAAGGAGTGCAGTGCCCAGGACGTGGACTCAGTTTTATCTGCTGCCCTTAGATGGGCCTGGAAGGGACCAGAACTCGTAAGGATGTGGCAACAGAAACCAAGAAGGTTCTCACACCTGCTCAGGAACAGAATCACCTCGGGGTTTCTGATCCGTGGGTCCCTGCGTTCTGCTCCTAAGGAGACATAGTGGGTCTTTCAGGGTGTCCTGGGGAGTAAACCCAGGGTGACAAACACCATGCACCCAACCCCGAGTCACAGTGTTCCTACACACACTCTCAGTGACTGAAGGTTAGAAGTCCAGGAGCCCCTGCTGAGGATCCCGGGCTTGGGATCCTTTCAAGGCATCGTTACTGTACACTAAAGCCCCCAACCATTTAACCTAGTTGTGTTACAAGATTTTCTTGTTTTGATTGATCCAAATAATATTTAAAATGATAGAGAAAAAGGATATTTTAAAAATTAAAAACTACTAATCCCAAATATGTCCTGTAATACATATATGTATACTGGAAGACATCTGCAAAATCTTCATAGCTGCTGTGTTTATAGTAGCCAAAGGTGTTTAGCAACATAAGTATCTTGCAAAGGAATGATACGGTGAGTGACTGAACTGCAGTGAGCTTGTTTCTTAAAACATTATCTTTACTACTTTATCATTCATGTCTGTGTGGAGTATGAGCACATAAGTGAAGTACCTAAGGCAGCCAGAAGAGGGCGCCAGGTTCTCAGCAGCTGGGTACAGGGTGGCTGTGAGCCGCCTGACACTGGCTGCTGGGAACTGACCTTGGTTCCTCTGCAAGAGCAGTGTGCACTCTTAGTTGATGAGCCATCATTCCAGATTCCAGAGATTTTTTTTTAAAGTCTCTGTGTTAGTGTTAATTTAAATAATTGAATTTGTTCCACAGTTTTCTCTCTTAAGCCAGCTATCACCCAAATATTATATTATTTGTTTTATAAGCATCACAGCACAATCTTGAGCAGTTTTAATCTGTTCTTAACCCTCCATGCTAGTCTGACTCCCTCTTTGCCAAAATCCTCAAGACACTTGCTTTTAAGTGCTCCTTTTGCTCCAGTTGAATCTTCCTCATGTCTCCTGGACCTCTCCTGTGGCTGAATCCCCTACTTCTCTTCTTCTTACCCCTCCTCCCTTGGAAGTCCAGCCCTATTCTCTTCCCTGCTCATAGATTGGCTGTAAGCTGCTTTATTGGCATATCAGGGGACAACTGGGGAGCAGTGTTTATACAACATTGAGACAAGATTCTCAGAACAAGGATCACAACCAGATACAGGGGGGAGTATAGAAATCAGCATTTAAAGTACACAATAACTTTATGCCTACATCTGTGTGTGTGTGTGCGCGCATGTGTGTGTGTGTGTGTTTCACATGTGTGTGGGTACCTGCAGAGGCCAAATAGGGTGTTGGATACCCTGAAGCTGGAATTACTGGCAATTGTGAGCCACCAGACATGGGTGCTGAGGACCAACCCCAGGTCCTCCAGAAGAGCAGTAGCAACCTTAACTTCTGAGCCATCTCTCCATCTCTGAAAGTATAGTGCATTTGTATGGTAGGCTTCTGTGCATCAGTGAAAATGAAAAAGGTTGTTGTTTTCTATGAAAGTATGAATAAATCTTCCAACAGCGTAGAGTGACAGAATCTTTACACTAAAGAATAAATATCATAAGACCCCATTTATAAATGGAAAAACTAACCATGATGGTTGATTTGAGAGTGTTGATTTCTGTGGTGTATCACGGATGCTGGTACCTGCAACAATGGAAACTATCAAGCTGTATACATGGTATGTACACCTTACTATGTGGGCATTATACTTCAGGGCTTTTTTTAACCTAAGAAAAATAGTAAGCAGTGGAAGTCTCAATGAATTCTAAAACATTGACATCAACTCACAGTCACTGACCAGATAACAAAGCAATTGGTCTGTTGAGTGCTAGTGTGGCCTTGCAAATCCATGCACCAGGTCACAGGAATACCGTCCGTTAAATAATCGTGTGATAGACAGTACACTAATTAGAATGAGTGACGAGAGCACCGTTAGTTCCTGACACACTGTAAGTACTCAGATGTTTGTTGAACCACATGATCTCACTTACATGTGGAATGTCTAACAGGACAAACTCATAGACAGAGTAAAATGGATTTAACAGGGACTGAGAGGTGGGGGAAGGACAACGGAAATCATCTTTAGTTGTGTAAGATGAGTAAGTACTAGAGATTTAATGTCGATCACGGTGACTACTTAGTGATGATGTGTTCTATAAGTGAAATTTACCTCATGTGTTCTCAACACACACATATACACACACACTTATCATATGCTGTACATATACATGTGTACACACATTCACATACACCATATGCTATACATACACATGTGTACACACACGCACACAGTAACTTTGTGAAATGTTGGATATGTTAATTTGCTTGATTGTGCAAATCATTTCAAACTGTATCCATATGTCGAAGACTAAATGCACATAGTTTTACTTATCAATTGTACTTCAATAAAACTAGACATAGTATTTGTTGAGTGAGTGGATAGCTGATTTGTTAGATGTTGCCCAAGTGGTGCTCAGGGAGAAATGCCTAGTTTATTCTTGCTCTTAACAGTGACATAAGACGACAAGTGAGGCCAAGAATGATGGCACACACATGCAATCCCAGAATCCTCACTGAGTGTGAGGCCAGCCGGCTATACAGGGAGTCCCAGGTTCAGCATGGGCTATCTAAAGAGACTCTACCTCAAAAATGAAACAAAGTGAGGAGTGAGACCAGCTAAAATTTCACTCCAAGAGACTAGTGAAAATAACAAAAACTAGGGAAATAAACAAGAGAAGATGTGATTGATACAAACACCAGAAGAGAGCTGCCAAATCCAGGGCTGGGGCGGGGGAGCAGCAGCGGAGCACTTGCCTAGCATACACAAGTCCCTTGGTTCGATCCCCAGGACTGCAGCAAGCAAACAGCAGCAAAACCCTTAAATCAAACCAAAGCAGTACAGAAGACCACCCAAACAGAAACAGTTCTTTGAGAAACATACAGCAGACCAGCCTTAGGATACGTGATAGATAATGCCAACAACCAAAGGGTGGGGTTGAAGGAGGAGCCCAACTACAGCCTTGCTGATTTACAAACAAGTAAGAAAAGCACACAGGAAGACAGGGGAAGGGGGCTGGGGGGAGGGAGAGAAAAGGTCAGGACAAGTCTTCAGTGAAGGGAGGAGAGTGTCTCGATGGGTCCCGTCTCACTAGTATCCCAGGTAATGGCGAAGGCCAGGTGCAGTGTGCAGTGTGACCATGACAAACAGGCTGTGTGGGACATGGGAGATCTCTAGAGCCTGCCAGCAGGTCTGAACCTTTCGTCCCCACCCTAGCTTCCTCCTCATGGGTTGTCATCTGGAGAGGGCTGGCATCAGGTCTCCATCCACTTCAGCGATGCTTTGAAGGAGCCAGGCCTCTCTCTAAGAGCCTCAAGGCATTTCCTCCAAGGGTGGTCAGGCTGAGCTCAGCCTGAAGCAGGCTCACTCAGTGGGAGGTTGAGAGTACCACACCCAGGAACTCCTCCCACTTCCACAGAGCTGTGAGGAACTCAGGTCCTGGATGAGGCCCCGGGAGACAGCAACCACCTCCTTCCCCACTGTCTCACTCTGCCATGACATCTATCTTCAGATCATCACTGTGCTCTACCTACTCTGGCCCTGTCCTTCCCTGTCCCAGCTCTTGCTACCTCATGCTTGCAGGAATGGGTGGCTAGTGTTTAATGATGGCTGTCCCTGTAGAGTTGTATGCACACACCTTGTGTATAGATTTATTACAAGTCTCCCTGAAATGAGGAGTATGCAGCCTCAAATGCTGCACAGTGCTCTGCACTGTGATTCTACACACTTTTGAACTTCAGTGTCTCGCCTCTAAACCCGCTATCCAGTTTTGAGCTTTTATTGCCAACAGTGATGTTAAGCAATGGCCTTTTCGCACATGCCTGCTTGCTATCAGATCAGGTAAGGGAGGGAGACCCTCCTGCTCTGGTTGCTCATGGATGATGGCTAACGTCTTCATTCATGCTTTGTGAGATGGAAATGAGATCAGGGCCATGTGTGACAGAACCTCACTCAGTCACCACGGAAGGAAATAAGGTTTTGCTAAATCAGAAAATGGTTTTAAATGCTTCAAGTTCATCTTCAGTTTTAAAAGCTATAAACATCCCAAAGTTCGCCCCCCACCCCACCCCAGTAAGAGATGGTGTCTTGCGTGTCAGGCTCATGCCTGTAATCCCTGCATATGGGAGGCCAAGGCAGAAGGATTGTTGTGAGTTCTGAGCTAAGTACAGTGTGCAACTGTGTCTCAACAATACAAAAGAAAACAGAGAGGAGCGGAGAGGAAGGAAGAGACAGAGGAGGGGGGAAGCTGGACTTGAACTCCAGGACTCAAGTGATCCTCCTGCCTCAGCCTACTGAGAACCTGTGATTACACCTGGCTTGAGACCTGAAACTTGAATCTTCATTATGAGAACTCTCTGTTCCTCTCTGAAGTCCACAGTCTAGAGCGTAGACAATTAATGATGTGGCCACAATGGCTGCCTTATCACTGAGTGCAGAGGGGGGAGAGACTTAGGAGTGTGTCATTCTTAATCTTCCCACTATATAGAGGCAAGAGGTGTTGAGTGTCAAGAGCAGAGGCGATAATAAACATAGTAAAGATAGTCAGACCTTCCAGTATTGCCATAGTTTCAAATGAGTTGTAAATGTGGTTGAAGGTGTACTTTTAAACTATTCATTTGTTGTTATATTAATATCTCTATCTCCCTTCCAACCCACTATCCTGGGGTATGGTGGGGGAAAAAAAGGTTAGCAGAGACAGAGAGTGTAGACCTCTTTACACGTAGGTCCTTGGGGCGATTCATCAGGATTCCGGCAGTCCAGCCACACAGCTGACACAGAAACAGGTACAGCAGCATTGCGGGAGAGGTCTAGAGGGGACAGCAACAGTGGTAGCAGCTCCCGTGTCACCTCCACTTGGGACGGCAGTCTCTTCAGCCCAACCTTGGCTGTGATCTTCAGCAGTGAAGGCAGCAGTAGGTCTCGGAAGACGCAAATCTTGAAGCGTTGTCTGTACTATTTCCAAGCAAGCCAGTGATGAGAAGCGATGCAAAGCAAAAGCCCCCCTTTTTTTCTGGGGTCAGTGAGCCTACTTCTGAGTCTTTGCTTCTACTCTGAGAAGACAGAAACAATCACCACGCTTATTATATGGCTTAGGACTTCCCCACACACTCCCTTACAACCCTATATACTCCCCTACACCCCCACACTCCTACACTGACCCTCCAACACATACACTGGGCATTACATCCTGGCTGCTGCTGCTTCATTGTAAGGGAGGTGTGTGAATTCATATTATGGTGTGCAGCTTCCCAATGGCTTTACACTGTTCAGTTCTTGGCTGGACTGTGAGTGTCCCAGGATGTTGGATCAATCACCCTAAGAAACAAGGGTGACTGCACTTGGTTTTATTAAAATCATGCACAAACGTAGATGATAACACACTTACACCTGCACCAAACTTGACCTTGTGCCACGCCCTTTAGATGCACCTCTAACCCCCACACCCGTGTGGGACAGGCACGGCGGCGCTACAGTCTCACCAGTGAGGATCTGTAGATCTTACAGTCCAGGGAAGCCGTTAACTGAGTTTGAGACAAGGCTGCCGAGCTACATGTGAGGTCTGCGTGACTCGGGCTCCTGTGTTTGGCTTCCCTCACATGTTTGCTCATGTTCAAAATGCAGGATGTGGGGAAATTTCCCTTAAGAACAATAAAGGAGCATTGAGCAGATGAGCTCACATGGCTTTTTGTTTGGGATGCTACCTGTTTATCTAAGGGACTCTCCTCAAATCACTCATACTGCCTTTGTAGCCAGTAGCTGGGCCACCCTGTATCTAGAACAGGCGTTTCTCATTAGAGGTCATGAGGTCATGAGTCAAGCTATCTGGATGGCTTGTTGTGGGCAAATAAAAAGGAAGGGACCATTATTACCATTCTGGTGACACCCAGAGGCCTCTGAGATTTCTGAGAACAGATGGGATTGGTAGAAGGCTGTGGTGCCTGAAGGATTCCTCATGGGTGGCCCTCATAGACAAGGCACCTAGTCCCACGTGGTACAACAGCACAGCTCTGTGAAGGGAGTGGACTTGAGTCAGACAGACCAGGGCCGGAAAACTGGCTCTTCCACTAGTGTGACCCTGGGTAGGCCATTGAACATCTGTATTGGCGCAGTCTTCCTGGGTAGGCCATTGAACATCTGTACTGGCGCAGTCTTCATGTGTCTAGCTGCAGTGTTCAGCAGAGCCTATGGTACTTTAACACTGGGCCTCACTTCAGCCTTAGGAATTAGCCCCTTCTTTGGGCTGACAGAACTGCTTGCCCACATACCTTCAGATCCCTTAGCATTTGGAGGCTTCTCTGCAGCCACCTGCCTTGCCAGAGGTCAGAGCTCAGGCAGAACTGCTAGAGCCCAGGAGAGTGGTGGTGCTGAAGAACCTGGGGGAGTCCTTCAGGCCCCTCCAATGACTGACTATAATAGTCTTCACATCCCTTGTTCTCAACATGGACAACCTAAGAATGTGGCTTCCACAGAGCTTCCTGGTGGGACTTGCCCACAGTTGCTCCTGAGGGGCTGAGCAACAGGTTTGTTAAGGTAGCCCCAAGAGCCTCCTTACCTTCCCCATCCTACTCACTCACCTCCAGGTACCTGGGAGCACTTCCTAGTTTGCTGCTTTTACAAGAGTCTTCCTCCCAGGTAGCCTTTAGGAACCAGGATTCAGCAAGCAGCTGTGGAGGGGCACCAGCCTTACTGTAAGATGGACTCCGTGTGGGCTTGTTCAGACGCCCTGGGGAACATCTCAGCTCAGACTCCAAAGCTATTCCAACCTGCCACTCGCTAAAGAAAACAGACCCAAGCTCTGAGTGGTGGTGCACACCTGCAATCCCAGCACTCAGGAGGTGGAGGCAGGGAGATCAGAAGTTCAAGGTCATTCTCAGCAACATCAGGAGTTGGAGGCCAGCCTGGACGACCAACCAAACATGAAATAGCCATGTTTTCAGACATTCTTCAAGAAAACCTCTCGTGGGCCATCAAAACAGCTCAGTGGGTAAAGACACTTGCCACTAAGCCTGCCGACCTGAGTTCGATCCCCGAAAACCCACACGATGGAGAGAGAGAACCCACTCCTGCAAGTTGACCTCTGACCTCCATACATGCATCATGGCACAGACATACCCACTCACAAGCATGTCCTCCCACACAAAATAAACAAACATTAAAAAATAATAATAACATAATATTAACTTTACCTCTGTGTGTAAAGTTTTAACGGTTTCCACACACATGGCTTCATTTGAGTCTTGTGTCATTGCTAGTACAGGAGGAGATTATTAGCTCCCTTCTCAGAAAAGCACAGAGACAAACCATTTTACTATTCTGTTAAAAAGGAAAACTGTTTTTAAGTAATTTTCACCATTATAAAAATATTTTTTCAGCACATAAAATTTGGGGTATACAGAAAAAAAAGCAACATGATTTTTTCCCCTTATAACCCCAAAGCTACCTTCTAGTCTACTAACCACTTTTGTAAAATCTGTGCGTGGTTATTTGTTTCTGGGCTGTAAACTCAAGAGTAATTACTCTTCACTGACTCTCATAGCTGCCAGTGCACGGCCACCTGCACTGATTGATCTTCAAGGCCGTTTCTGTCCATGCTTGTCTTTTCAAAGATGAGCTTGTACAAGATGCTCACATGACCTTAAAGTGTCTGTCCACAGATTGTTAGTCGATAAGGGGAAAAGGGACAATGCAAGGCTGGATCTCACTGGAGATGGATGGACGCCATGTCCCTGCTAATGAACATGAGCATTTTCTGGGAGGACACAGACTCACTTAGGTACTGACTCAGGAACCTAAGACCTGAATATAACTGGATGAGGACACACCAGAGGCCAGGAGAAGTGTTGCAGGCCTGTAATCCCAGCACTCACGAATTCTGAGTCAACGTGGGTTATTCAGCAGGGCCCTGTGTCAAACTCTCTTCTACTCAAAAGGACCAGGATTGTCCAAAAATATCAATGCCAAAGAAAGACAAAAGTCTGAAAGAGTTGTTTTAGGCTAAAGGACAGCAAATATTGTGCAAACAGTGCAATGTTTGATTTTGGATTGCCTTGTGGACTGGTGTCTTTACCCCTGAGACATCTTATGGGTCCCAGTTGTTACTTTTCTTGATGTTAGCCCCTCTGTTGTATTCATATAATGCAGTTGTGTGTGTGTGTGTGTGTGTGTGTGTGTAGACATTGAAGAATATAGAGTTTAAGAGGCAAGGTGTTACAGCGTACCCCTGGATGTTTGTTGCTCAAGTGGTTTTGATATGGCATACAGAAAATGGAATAGGACGGTCAAAGCGGTAAGAATTGATTAATCTAAGCAAAGGGCATGAAGAAGCTCATGTTCTAGTCTTTTCTATAAGCCTGAAATTATTTCCAGATAAAAAGTTAAAAGAAAAAAAGTTAAAATTTGTACATATGTTTGATGCTGTCAGAGGACACTGTGGGGTGTTACATGTGACCTTGTGCCCACATTTCTCCATAGGAACAACTTGGGTGGCTGGACTTTTAGGTTCAGAAGAAACTGACATATCTCTGATCCAGTAGGGAAAAGTGGGGAACAGTCTCAGCCTTGTCACCTTGTCCCAGAAACAGGCATAGCCATGGGCTGCAAGCTCAGCAAGCTGAGTGGAGCCCGGAAGAGAAAGCAGAGGGATGGAGACATGGCTCCATTGTTCTTCCAGAGGACCCAGGTTCAATTCTCAGCACCCACACGGCATCTCACAACTGTCTAAAACTTCATTTCATGAGATCTAAAGTTCTCTTCTGACCTCCATGGGCACCAGGCCCACACGTGGTGCATGGACATAGATACCAGCAATACAACTTACATACATAAAATAATAGATAAAAGAAAGAACAAATGAAAGAAGGGGGGAAGGAAGGTAAGAAGGAAGAAATCAGCTAGGAAAAGCAAATAGTCCAGGAGGCTGCAGAGTGCTGACCCAAACCCAGGACAGGGAATGGCTATACACAAAGAAATACATCCCAGAGACAGGCTACCTTCCTGGAGCCAGACAGGGGCAGCTCACTCCCCCGGGGACTTGGGCAAGGGGCCCTTCTGGCTAGTCCTCTCAATAACTGTCTGGCTCAGCGCTGGGCTAAGTGCTAAGTGCTTTGTATGTGTTTCTCATTCTGTCTCTCAGAGCCCCTATAAAAGAATTCGGTCACCTACCCCTCATTTCACAGACAGACAGAGTCTCAAACAAGTCAAATGCTGTCCTCCAGCACCTGTGAGTAGGGGATGAAATCCCTAAGCAGACCGGTTGGTCTTGGGAGCTGCGATGCCCTTCCCAAGTGGTTGTAACTCTGAAACCAGCATCTCAGTGCAGGCAGGGACTCTGCTGTCCCATGCCAGCTCTGCGGAGTCACTTCTAAGGCCCATTTGAGGACAGATGAGTTTTCCCTCCAGTCCCCTACTTTACCTCCCTTAGAATTCCTCTACCACCTAGGACCTCAGAGCATCTGCGCCCCTCCCCAAACCTAGCTCTTGTCCGCTGTCCCCACACACATCAGGAATCTTCCTAAAATCCTGTCATTAAGTCTCTCCTTTCTAACAATGTGGCACACAATTCTAAGGGTTCCACATTCCCTGATGGCATCATTCTCTCTGATGACACCACTTCTTGCTAAGATACTTTCAAGAATCCTTAACAACTTACCCAGCCAAGACCACCTTTCAAACCCTGGCACCCGAGGTCCCCAGGATGTGACACAGCTCCCTTCTCTCTCCTCACCTATCCTCCCATTGCTTCTACTTCCATGTTTCTTCAAACTGAAATGTCTCACCTAGTCTCCACCCCTCAGATTCTTCCTGACTCAGCCCTGTCTTCTCCATGGAGCTCTCTCATTATTCCCTTCCAATCAAAGCTACACGCTCTGTTTGGGGTTGTCCTCATCTCAATAATGACAGTGCTGTGATTTGGGATGAAGTTGATGCATTTTGTCTTCTCTTACTGAGTTGCTTCAAAAAAAGGGGAGGGGGGCTCCAGGACACAAGGCACTGGGAGGTTGAGGCAGGAACAGTGTGCTTTTGGCCTGGGCTACCCACAGAGTTTGAAGCCAGCCTGACTTACTTAGAGTTCAAGGCCTGTCCCAGAACCCAAACTCAAACCAAACCAAAGCAACGGAAAGAAAGCGAAGGCAGTCTAACTTCATCCCGCACACCCCAAGGAGAGTGGTTGCTCAGTGGTTGCAACTGCAAGAATTAGAAGGGAGCTGTCAGGAATTCCCTCATGGTTCAAAAATCTTGACCGGGAGCTTCATATTCCAACAACTGCACCACTTACATCTTTGCAAGCCTTACTGTGACCAGTCGGCGGAGGGCAGCCAGGGACTGACTGGCTGTGACCAACTCACCATCTTTGCAAGCCTTACTGTGACCAGTCGGCAGAGGGCAGCTAGGGACTGACAGCTGTGACCAACTCATGTGGCCATCTTTGCAAGCCTTACTGTTATCAGTCGGTGGAGGGCAGCTAGGGACTGACTGGCTGTGACCAACTCATGCTGGCTTTGCTACCGTGTGGAAGGGGCTGGCTGCGGATCTAGACTGACATCCCTTCAGTACACTGTCATCTGAGCTGGATCGCTGCAATTGGAGGATCAGTACACATGGCTGTCTCTGGGACCCATCTGCGGGTACCCCTGAGCACCCAGGAGGCTTCTCTCACAATTCAGCCTCGGTCACCTCGTTGGCGCTCGGCGAGAACCGTTTGCTTCCTTTAGCTTGACTGAGTTTCATTATTTTTATGTTTATCTTAATTTTTAAAACTCATGTACTTGATGTGCATGTGTGCTTGTGTGTATGTGTGCAGGCAGTACGTGCTACATTGTGTATTCCGAGGAGAGGGGACAAGCTTGGGTGTTGGTCTCAACCTTCCACTTTGTTTGAGGCAGGGTCTCTCTGTGGTTGGGTGTTACATCTGCCAGGCTAGCTGGCCCTCCTGCCTGCCTGCTCTCTTCTCCTCCTGTCTGTGCTCCCATTTCCCCGTGGAAGTGTTGGGGTTGCAGATGTGCATACTGCCACAGCAGCTTTTACTTGGACGCTGGAGTTTTTAACCAGGACCATTTGCTTTCATAGTAAGTGCCTTGCCCATTGAGCCTCAGTTTTATTGTGTTTAAGGATTTTTTTTTCTCTCCCTTGATATTCTAGGTGTGAGAGAAGGGCCACGGGGTGTCAGGTAGCAAGCATTGCTTATCTTAGAATAAGGCTTTGGACTTTCTTTCAGCCATTAAGAGCATATTCTTTTGTTTTGACTTTTGTGATAGGAGGGGAAAAAAAGGAAGGTTTTTCATTCTGGCCCATAGTAAATGTGGGTGGGAAGCCACCTGAGTTGTTTTCTAGTTTTATACAACCTGGCAAGAATGAAGCCAGGGAGACAAACATCTGAGAGTGATGTGTAGCTTAAAGAATGTTTACTCAACGGAGGTAAGAATCATTTGCCAATAAAAGGACTCCCCCCTACCCCAGCCTGTCCCCATCCCAAGCCGTGTCACCCTGAAGAAGGTCAAGTGGCCTTATACCCTCACTAATTCCCTGCATTCCTGATTAAGAGGCACAGGGGTGGGCAAAGTCACTGCTGTCTAAGCAGCTGGTGGTCAGGAGATTAGGACCAGAGGCCACAGGGCAAAGTCAAACACTCTGGCCTCCTTTTAAAGGCTAAGAAGCAGAGTCCTGAGACTTTGTCCATTCTGGATGCAATTTTTAAAAAAGAGACTGTCAGGTAGATTAAAGCCTAGCGCTGTTTAAGATGGTTAGATTTACCCAGCGTGTTCTGATCTGTTGAGTCTGTCTCACAAGCCTGGTGGGCCTTCTCTTACAAAGGCTGACCCCCTGCTCCAGCCTAGCCACGGATTGCCGGGGACTCTTGGGCCTGCAGGTCAATTCTTCTACCACTTTCCTCATTTGTAAAGAATGGCTCAGAGTTTGGGAGCTGGTCCCTGATTCTTCCTTTACCACCCCCCACGAGTACTCTGAGGAGGTAAGAAAAATAGTGTGACTCCCCCCCTTTTACAGATTTTACAGCTGAGGCTCACCAAGGAGAGGAACCCTGGAGTATCTGAGTGAGTCTGAATGTCCTAACTCCTCACATAGAAGGCCCCATAATGACTCTGAAATGTTCATAGTCCGGACAAAATGTGTGCCTGTCCAAGGGCTCATGGTGGGAAAGGGCCAGGGGTCCTGACTTTACAGCCCAGGCACACAACAATGTTCACGAGCTCTCTATAGCAGTTTGAATGGCTGCTTTATTGATTCGGCATAAAACATGGTACCCACAGCACTTAGAAAAAATGCCACAGGCAGACAAGAATGAGCCCTCAAGGGCAAGAACACAGCCATCTCTCTTAGACACAGCACCAAAGAGCCAGCTGGTAGAGTCCACTGTGAAGGACCTGAGCTGAGAACCACTGTCATGGGACACGTGACCCACAGTGACATCAGTCTAAAAGACCAGAGAGCCTGTTCCCGCCACCAACCACCTGTTCCCCTGACATGGCTCCTACTCTTCGGCGACCTCAAATTGCTTGCATCCTTGTCTCTACCTGTTGCCATCCTTCTGGCCCGTCAAGGCTGGCAATGATGGGCACTCTACCCATCCACGGAGTAGGCACTGGGTGCAAAGAGGAGCCACGTATGGCGGGCCCTTGACGCCCTCAGCCTGGCCTGGAAAGCAGCGAAAATGTGTATCTTGTGCACCAAGAGAGCCAAAGGTGAGGCCTATTATGGGACATAGGGTTTGATTGATGTGCCCGTAACAGCAACTATGCTAGAAAGATCCTTAGTAATCATATGCTCCAGCTCGGTCATCTGTCAGGTAAGGAAACTGAGGCTGTCCTTTAGGAAACTCTAAAGGAAGAGAAAGCAGAAATGTGTGGCAGGTTCTATTAGCCCCCGACTCCCGGACATATTAATCCGTAATGATGTTACATGTAACATGCTTTTCATAATAAAAAGTGTTTTTAAAGAAGATAATAGAATATGGTTTCATCCTCACTGCTCTCTTACTGCTACCAGCAAATTCCTACTCTAATCTCATATAGTCTTGGTTAGAATGCTTCTTTTAATTTCACTCTAGCTTAAAAAAAAATCTCCTTCCCAGATGTAAGCCTGAACCACCCTTCGGAATCATCGCTGTGGAGCTGTTTCTGTGAGTTCTGCTTTCCCAAGGGAAAGACAGACAGGAAAATGCAAGTCGCCTCCCATAGCAAATCCCTCTTGTCTTGTAGAGTCTCAGAAAGGCGAATCAGCTGTGTCATCTGGTCTTTGTCGTCTGGCAAAGTGTGAAAGGGGTGAAGCCCAAAAGACAGACCAGAACACCTGTGGCCATTATGAAACCCAGAGCCACCTCCCAGGCCGCGTACTTTTCACTCTGAATACTCAGCACCTGCCAGCTAAGGCTGGAAACCCAGCTACAGAGGACCCAAATGGGCTCGGAGGAGTTGACTGAGGAATTAGGAGGATTTTGTAATAAGCCCATCCATTCTGTCAGATTCAAGTATCTTACAACTCCACACAGCCTGGGACAGCTGCATTTTAACATTGTGTGCCTGCCTGGAAGGAGAGGAAAGCCTTCAGAGGAGGAAGGGCCAGAGACCCAGACCCCCAAGCCAGGGTTTGGGCTCCAAAGCTGTCAAGAGCCAGCTGAAATGGTCCTTGTCCAAATCACAGAAGTCCCCTGGTTCTCAGCTATTACATCTAAACAGGTTCTTATCAGGATCACTTAAGACCAGTTTTTTATTTGTTTTTAATTATGTGTCTGCTGGGGGGTATGTGCACACAAATGCAGGTGCCCAGGCCAGGAGAGGAGATCTGATCCGCCCCCAGAGCTGGAGTTACAAGCAGTTGTCAGCTGCCTGACTGACAAAGGTGCTGTTTTATGAGATCAGCATGCATCCCTAACTGCCGAGCCACCCCTCCAGCCCAGACAACAGGTGTTTTAGCCATGAGTTCAAAGGCAATTGTTCATGTTATAACCAACCTGGGAGTAAAAGAAATGCAAGACTTCATGGGGTCAGTACCATTTATCTGGATGTTCTCTATTTTGTGAAGATTGAATTTCCCCATCCCTCCTAACCCTGGTCCTCCAGCTTCCAGTGATTCCCAGAGAGACATCCTAGTACCCAGGTAGGAGGAGCTTCGTAGAGACAAGAGTAGATTTAATGTGGGACCAGCTCTGTGCTGGGGCAAGATGGACTCCTCCTACCTTATGGACACACAGAGTCATCATAAAAGACAACTTGGGTAAAGAGAATATCTTGTGTATTGTACGCATGCATTACCTGTCAATTAAAAAACCTAGGGCCTAGAGGAAAGGGTAGAATAGAAGGTGGGACACCTGGTAGGTACAGAGGATTCTGGGATAGAGCCAGGCAATGGAGGATTTATGCAGGAAGATGTGAGGAGGCAACACATGAAAATTGAGCAGAGGCAACCAGCCACGAGGCAGAATGCAGATTAGAATAAATGGGTTATTTTAAGTCTTGAGACAGTCAGAGAATGAGCCTAGCTATATGACCTAGGTATTTGTAAATACATTTTGAGTCTCAGAGTCTTTATTTTGGGAGCTTGGGGCTGGGAGGAAAACCACAATTTACAAGCTTATGTGCCCATGTATTCCGGGAGGAAAAGGACCTCTCACTCCTCTCAGATCTCAAATACTTATGTTACCGGCACCTCTTGGGAAGTAGTCTCTCATCTTGTTATTTTCTTTGCTTAGGAGCTACAAAGATGGCTCCCTAATGCACAGCATGTACTGCTCTTGCAGAGGATTGAGGTTTAGTTTCCAGGACTCGTAACTCCAGTTCCAGGGCATGTCATGCCCTCTTCTGGCCTCCATGGGCATCTGCATGCACATTGCACACACACACACCCAGGCACACGTACACGTACATAAGAAAGAAGTAAGTTAAATTTTCTCTTTTTTTTTTGCTTACACAATCATCATGTATAAAAACTAATGTAAAATGCCACTGCTAAAATGTTGAATCAATAAATGCATAAAATTACAAAGTCAGATTCAACTATGTAAAAACTGTATACACATAAAGAAAGACTGATGAAAATAATTCTAATGTTTGGTGTTGAGAACAAATAATATTTTTCTGCTTTTCTATATTGTTCTACAAACTTGAAAGGGCTCATACTGAACAAAAATACAACTTGAAATAGTTCAAGTGGAAAATATATTTATGTATATTTGTGAAAACTGCACTTAACAATGTCATAAAAGCTAACGATGATAATGCTGAGAAGTTTGAAAATAGATTATAAGTTAATAATGATAACATAAATAAGAGTATTAAGATGCATTAATAATGACTCCAAGCCCGAGTTGAGAGTACATTACAGTGAATGTATATTAACAATTTCTCTTACACAATAAAGACATCTCACAACCTATATTATATATTTAAGAACACAGCACAGGGCCTGGAGAGATGGCTCAGCATTTAAGAACACTGGCTGCTCTGACCTAGGTTCCCAGCACCAGCGCGGTTGGTTCCAACTGTCTGTAACTCTGGGTTCAGAAGTTCCAATGCCCTCTTCTGGCCTCTCCAGGCACTGCATGTACGTGTGGCATAGACATACCCAGAAGCAAAAGGTAAATCTTGAAGAGTGTGCTAACGATTTAACGTATTACAGTTGTCACTAATAAGTGTATATGATACAAATGTATTTTCCTTTTCTGGCCTCACTCCCTCTCTAAGATAGGCTCTCAGTCTGTAGTGCAGACTAGCTGGAACTCACTGTGTAACCTCAGCCAGGTTGAAACTCACTGCAGCCTTCATGTCTCAGCTTTCAAGGATCGGGGTTACAGATGTAGGCCACCACACCTAGCTTAGAAATAAATGCATTTTCTGCCTCAAACTAAGTTCCATGGGAAGGTCTGTCTCTGAGAAGTTTTGAATGTTACCTGAGGAAAGGTTCAATGGTCAGATGCACCTAGAAAACTCTAGAAGGAACTTAACAGGCCTGCCCTTGTGACTTCTTGAAGTGTCAAATGAATGACTTGTCATGATCAGCCTCTAAGAGCGGTGTGCAATGCACAGCTTCCGCTTGAATCGTTTAGCAGACAAATCTTCATCCCACAGGGATACTCCTGTATGCTGCAGAGTCCCAGGTGTGCAGAGACCTTTCCAGCTTTTTAGTCTTCAGTTTCGAGGCTGTGAAGCAGAGAGCGTATCTATCTGTTGTAACAAAGGGGGCATTTTATGAATTTGAAGTGGACACAGAGAACCCAATAAACTGTATCAACCAATCATGTTTCACACAACCCAAGCCTGGTTCCCACCCTGGGCTGTGTCCCATCCTCAGCCATTCCCTTGCAGGAACTGAGGCACCAAAAGGCCAGAAAGGACTTTTGAGCTTCACAGCAGGTTCCAGGCTTGGCTCTCCTCTATAAAGTGGCTTAGGAATGACATGACATGTAACCCTGTAACTCCCCCTTGCCCCCCCCACCACCAATGCACACCCTTTGCTGGCATGCGAAACGTGCTTAGAAAGGGGAGGAAAATCCCAAGTCACAAAACCCACATTCCTTTTAAGGGCTGTCTGTATACACACCTTGGACCTTTGACTCCCTCTTTCTGGGGGGAACAGGGGATCAGGAGCCTTTTGTGGGGGGCTGTTCCTGTAATGGCTCTTACATATTCCCACTCTGAGTTTCCCATTCTGGGAGTTTGTTCAGCTTTTGCCCTTTTGGGACTTTTTTTTTTTTTTTAATCTCCAAAACTTGGCTAGTGAGTCCCAAGTCTTGGCTAACTTTATAGAATTGTAGGACAAAATGGTCTGTCCTATGTTCTTATCCCTGGTTTAGCCAGTCTTTGCCATTTTACCAAACATAGCATCCATTCATCCTAAAAACCACAAAATGACAAATATGTTTAAATTTTTTCAGATAGCTAATGTTCACATGGGGAGTTCTTATAAAAAATAAAAAGTAAGTCAGGCGTGAGCTCAAGCCTGTAATCCCATCTACTGGGGAGGCTGGGGCAGGATGGTTTCAAGCTCCATGCCAGCCTGGGCTACAGAGTGAGTTCAAGGCTAGCTTGGGAAACCTAGTGATACTCTATCCCAAAATAAAAGATTCAAAAGACCTGGGGAGGTAGCTCAGTGGTAGCTCACACAGAGTGTGTGGGATTCCGGGTTCAACTCTTCCTATCACAAAAATAGAGAAACAACAAATAATAAGTCGTTACACAATGGGCAAAGGTCAAGAGTGTGCCTTCATAGACGAAGCAGTCTGGAAGACTAACAAATGTATTTCGGGGCAAATTTTGTGATTGAACCCAACCTGGTGCATACTAGGTGACCACTGTACTACTGGCCCACATCCTCAGCCCTATGCTTGCATGATTATGCTCATTTTGAGGGTTGTTAGGCCCTCTCTAGCTGGTGTATTTAACATATTAAGGAGAAAGCTTGCATTTACTGTGTCATATTCTGAGATGGGTGCTCAGGTTTTATGAGGATGCTGGAGGTTAATGGAAAGAACCCCTGCCTATAGGGATGTGACTTCCTAACCATCCGATACCACATTAGAGTAGATGTGGTAGTTCAGAACGCAGAGCAATTGGAGTTCATACACTGCAGATAAAAGGCAAATTAGGGGAGCCAGTTTTTGCAGATAATTGGCTTTTACTGCCAAAGCTAAACATATGTATTAACTATGACTTAGCAATTGTATTCCTAAGCATATGGTTAACAAGGTGTATACACATGCATTCCCCAATGACATTGAAGGACTGTTTATGCCAGCTAAAGTAGCTCAAATCTGGAAATAGGCCCCCCCTATCCATCAACAGTAGATCAAGAAAGAAATTGTGATGTGTTTAAGCGGAAATATACTATATAGGGCAATGAGAGTAGATAAGTTATTATATGTAACATGAATGAGTCTCATTCATCTACTGCTGAATGAAAGAATATAAACATAAAAGCAGGGGCTAGCCATGCGATGCTAGCTCAGAAAGCCTGAGGAGGTGAGTTTAATCCCAGAACTCACTGAAAGATGTAAAGAGAATGGACCCTACAAAAACTGACTTTTGTCCTCCACATGCATGCTATGGCAAGTAAACACTCATCTAAACACCATACACACATGCAAGCATGTACATATGCACACACACATGCATGTACACATACACAATGTTAATAAACTTTAAACCCCACAAATGTTGTTCAATCCACCATATAATGCACCAATATCAGGAAAAAAACAGAAATTAGAAGTTAGGCCTGGGCTACTCTGGGGGGGATGAAATACCATTAAGTAGGAGATGGTCCAGTTTCTGAGACATTGGAAATATTTTCTCCTGCATTGGTGCTGGCTATAAAAGAGAGTCAGTGTGTAACCACACAGGGGACTTTACTCTCTTGGGCTGGCATATTTCCATTTATGCTGTGCTTTGGTCAAAAGTCTGTAAAAATGACACCACAGAAACATTTTAATGACCTGGAAGACAAGCCATAAAATGTAGGTTGATATGGACACAGATTGTATGGACAGAATACCTGCAGTTTTTTGCTCTAAGGGAACCTCATAAGCACATACATCACATCTTTATGAATAATATATTTATGTATAACATTTATATGCATAATGTCTTCATGTATAACATCTTTGGGATAATCTATCATTGATAAAAGTGACTGATTTGGAGGGTGAGGCATGGAGAATTTTTACTTGATATTTTTCATATCTCATGAGGTCTTAACTGTGCATATATGCTTTCAACTTGAAGCACAAACAAATAAATCATATCATAAAACAATCTATTTTGTGAAAATGAGTGGTGGTGTTATTATAAAATCATAGCTATGCAAATCTCCAGACAACAAGATTATGGTGGAGTTTCATTTCCTGTTTTGTAAACCATCTGTATTTTTAGTGTCTTCTATTGTGATTTTTCTTTTCAGGGCTTGGGACTCTGGGTATTTTAAAAGACAATCCCTGTATGGCTGAGCTACACTCCCAGCCGACACACACGATTCTTTTGAGATTAAGAAAAGTCATAGTTTGTACTTCAGCTTTAAAAATCAGTGATATCGAGGTGAAATTTGCACAATTTAAAATGAGGGAATTGAAATTAAAACAGTTGAATGCATCTTACACACTGGTTATCATTCAATTAGGATATGGAACAGTTCCATCTCCCAGAAGTTCCCCCAACATCCCTTCACAGTCAGCAACCCCCCACAGCTTCTCAGACAGCAGCCAGTCATCCCAAGTTTTGGTACCATAGCTTATTTTCACCAGCTTTAGAAATTCCCAGAAATGAAAATTATGCCGTATGTATTATTCATTCATAGTAAGACCTCATGAGATATGAAAGACTTCTTTTACCCAAAACAATGTCTTTGAGATTTATGTTTTCGTATCAGTAATTCATCATATATATATGTATATTGTGTGTGAGTGTGAGTGAGTGAGTGTGTGTATGTTTGTGTGTGTGTTGTCAATGGAAATTAAGATCTCAGCCGGGCGGTGGTGGCGCACGCCTTTAATCCCAGCACTTGGGAGGCAGAGGCAGGCGGATCTTTGTGAGTTCGAGGCCAGCCTGGTCTACAAAGCGAGTCCAGGACAGCCAGAGATATTCAGAGAAACCCTGTCTCGAAAAACCAAAAACAAAAAAAAAAAGAAAAGAAAAACCAAAAAAAAAAAAAAAAAAAAAAAAGATCTCAAGCTCCCCGCGTTCTGATCACCAGAGTGAAAGCAACCCAGCCCCAGCAGCCTCTGGAGCCGGGCGGGTTCTCTAGCAGCTTGAGGACCCGCGCTTCCCCCTCCGCTGGCGGCAGCGCCAGTCTCAGGTGAGAGCCACCCTGCTCGCTGCCATTGTTCTGCGAGTGACAGCCTCCCGGGCAAATGCAGAGCCATCAACCTGAGGGCTGTCAACTGCACACAAGGATCTCTTTCTTTGTCAGGCTGGGTGGTCTCGGTGGCAGCAGCGGCAGACTGCACAAAAGGTTTGGGAAAGCATCGTGCTCCTGCAGAAAAACACGCCGCCACCCAGGTCTCTGAGCGCACTCCTTTGTGAGGCTGGGATGAGCCCGAGCGCCCTTCCCTGGACAGGGATCAACTCACCAATGCAGCCCGGGCAAGGGCGTGCAGAGGTCGGCTAGGGCCCGCCCCTCCTCGACCTCCGCATCAGGGTGCTGCCCGGCATTGATTTCTACCAGACCATTGGTGATAGCCAGCTGGAAGGTCCCTTAGAGGTACCCTGGCCTCATCATCTTGGTGTGCAAGGAGGGGTTGGGACAGATTGTCATTACCAAAGACAAAAACCCCTAAATTCCGTCCAGGAAGAGAACCCAAGTCCAGATGCTTTCCTCTTTGATGTGTTTGTTTGTGCTACTCGTAATCCGCTTTTGTTAGATGCGGGTTCCCAAGTACAATGTAAAGTGTAATTTAATTTGTAACTTCCCAGCCAACTAGGAGTGTGTTCCCTTGGTTTGGTTTAGTTTGGTGCCCTCTATTGGCCATGGATGACAACAACCATTGAACCTACTGCCTGGACCTTGAACACGCTCCATTATCCCTGAATCCAAGAACAGGTCTGTGGGTAATTTCATGCCCATTTTATAGGTGCAGAAATTGAGGCTCATGAAGAAGAAGACCTGCTCTGCTCAACTGACTGAGCTTGGTTAAAACTCAGCGGGAATGGGATTCCATGCCCTCCTGCCTCCTATAGACGTCCCTGTGAGGGTCTATAAATGCCTCAACTCTCCTTATACATACCAGAAGAGACTGCTGCTGTGATCTTGATGTGTTCAGGCCACAAGGGCAGCGAAGCCCAGGCTCGCTGCTGCTCAGGGCTCGGGGCTCCGGGCCTCTGCCCAGGAAAGCCACGAGGTCCTTCAGCAATCATCTTTTCCTGGGCCGATTTCAACCAGAGTAAAATCAAAGAGGTGGTGCTCCTACCTAGGGGTTGGAGACAATATCGAGGTGCCCTCTGTTCCAGGCTGTAAGAAGCAAGGGCTTTTACCAGAAATAACCAGAGAAGAGAATACATGTTCCTTACTCCCAGGGAGCTCACATCATCCCCCACTAGATTCAACATGATGTGCGAGAAAGCCTCTGGGGTCAGTTCGGGCCAGGGGCGGTGGGCAGGTTTATGACAGGAAGCTGACTTTTGATGTAAAGTGTCTACTTCTGTTAGCCTCAAGCAGCCCATAGATAGAGAAGGCTTCATCCTTAAGCCTGAGCTCTCTGTGCTGGGGTAGGTGAACAGGGCTAAGAGGATGACGGTGGAAGCGCTGGGAAGGGACTACAAGACGGTACATGTTTCCCATCTTTGGTGTCAACCGTTAGAGACTGAAGGTTTCACATGCAGCCCTGGGGTTTTAGCTCCTCTTTAACAAAGTGCAGGCCGTGGCCTCGTTGGGCCTGCTCCAGCCTGCCACTGCAGCCTGCCTCCCTCTCCATTGTCCCCTTAGACTGAAGATGACTGGCAGGTACCATTTCACCTTGACTGTATGCTATTTTTCTTTTTATGAAGAACAATAGCCAGGCATGGTGGCACACACCTGTAATCTTAGCTACTAGGGAAGGTGGGGCAGGAGGACAGCAAGTTCAAAGCCAGTCTAAGAAACTTAGCAAGATCTTGTCTCCAAGTAAAATTTTCTAAAAGGCTTGTGTGTGGGAATAGGGGTGCATGCTATTCAGAGGAGATGTGCCACCCAGCATGCTCAAGACTGTGGGTTCTGGTCCCACCACTGTAAACACAGCATCAACAAAGCCAAAACCATTTTTCTTATCAGGTATTTATCAATGAGAGAACTCAAGAGATGGGAGCCATTTAATTTAAGAAAGATAGAACATTTCATTAAAAATTAAAACTGGCCGGGTGGTGGTGGTGGTGGCACCCGCCTTCAATCTCAGTCTCGGGAGGCAGAGGCAGGCAGATCTCCGACTTCAAGGCCAGCCTGGTCTGCAGAGTGAGTTCCAGGAGAGCTAAGGCTACACAGGGAAAACCCTGTCTTTATAAACCTAAACAAACAAACACAACAAACATCCCTGGAAGGCCAGGGAGATGGCCCAGTTGGCAAAAATGAACAGTGTGCAAGCTGACAACCTGAATTTGTTCCTTAAAGTCTATGGTGGAAAACCAGCTCCCCAAAATTGCCCCCTGACTTCCACATATATGCATGCACACACACAAATAATAATATAAAAATATATAGAGCTGGAACAACTATAATATCATACACCAATTCCATTGGGTACACAGAGTAGATGTCTAGAGTTCTGACCCTGAATTTGTGGCCCATGTTGAAGCTAATAGATTTAGTCATTCCACAATGTACAGGGTCTTTCTATGTCACCCAGGCTCTCCTGGAACTCGTGGTAATCCTCCTCCTCAGCCTTCCAAGTGCTGGGATTTCAACGTTAGTCATTATGCCCAGTTTAAAAAAAAAAAACCTTTTAAGTAAAAAATGCAAAGGGAGGGGCTGGGATGTGGCTGTAGGGTGCTTGCCACAAATGCTCAAAACCCTAAGTTTGAGTCCTGCACCACATAAAACAGACACGGCAGCACGTCTGTAATCCTAGCACATGGGAGGCTGACCTAGGAGGATCTGAAATTCGAGGCTATCCTTGGCTATGTTAAATTTGGGGCCAGCCTGGGATACATAACAAGGAAAAAACAGGAGACAAGTTTGTCTGAGGAAGTGAAAAATGCCCAACTTCCCTAAGCAGTTTACTGTGGTTTGAATCTGAAATGTTTCAGACAGGTGAATGTTTTGAACACTTCATCCCCAGAGGGAGGGAAATTGACAAGGCAGGGCACAACTGGAGGTCGCAGGTCACCAGGGATGTGCCTTTGAAAGTATGTCTGGGCAGAGTGAGTCGCTCCCCCCACCCCCCCGTCGTGCCAGTCCCACCACGCTGGGCTGCATCTTTTGACACTTGGAGCCAAAGAAGTCATCCCAATGCCCTTACATTGCTGGTACCACGCATTTCTGTCGCAGAGACAGACCATCTGACACAGGTTACTGCCGACTTGAGCCCAACAGTCTGCTTAGTGGAGTCTTTAATGTCTCCTTGTCCATGTGGATCAAACTTTCACTCTGTTGTCACTTCTATTTTTAACATCTGAGAACTGTGGCTGCCGGAGGCAACTGTGAATGTGGTCATGGGTGGGAATCTGGGAGTTCGCACTGCCTATGCCTGCAAAGGCCGAGCAGAGACTGGAACTGAATCTTGATGCCTTGATTTACTCAGAAAACAGATAATCCCTGAAGAAAAGTAGCAGATTAATGTCATAAATTTTGTTACATTTACCTGTTTATTTGTACATGCATGTGTGAGAGTGTGTGTGAATTGCCACAGCACGCGTGACTTTCCTCTACCACATGAGTCCCAAGGGTTGAATTCAGGTCATCAGGCTTGGCAGCAAACACCTTTACCTGCTGAGCCCTCTCGTTGGCCCCAGACCACCAATTTAAAAACCAAGCGAGCAAACACCTGCCTTCCATCTCATCTTCATCCAGGAAGCTTTACAGGGAATGAGAGTAGGGGCGGGAACAAAGGCTGTCAGTCATTCCGGAGTTCAGTCTTGCCCCTCTGGACAGTCACACTCTGGAGGCAATGTCTGGGATTCCCTCTTTACCCTTTGTATCCCTTATATGCTTCCTTGGCTCTATAGATGTCTGGGCTCAGACACTTCTTAGAAACATTGGGTTTAGTTAGTATCTGCCAGTTTTAACTTTGAGCTTTGCCTCACAGGGACATCTGGGCTGGTAGAGAATGGGGTGAGTTCCAAACCAGCAGACCACTAACAGTGTGTGCACGCTGAAGAATTAATAAGTATTTGTTGAGACTTTTCTACCATGTGGAGCACAAATGTGTCTTTCTAATATGGAATGTGAAAGTGACCCTCTCTCTCTCTTGTGCTGCATCCCAGGGTCTGATAGCCATTGAAGTGAGATGAGTGTCCAGATGAATGACAGCAAAATGACTCCCTAGCCCCCAGCTGTGCCTTTGTCCCAAGGAAGCCCCTTAGAGATGTGGCACCTCCAGGAATCTTTCGGATTAGCCTTTCCAGACTTTCTTGGTGGATAAGTGTTGCTTAGCCCTTTCCTCTTCACCCTGGCCACACAGATGCCCCTCTCACTCCCCAGGGGGTTCTCTAGAGCTGTGGCAGACTCCATATGTATTCTCAGCAGGTTCTCTGGAAAGCACAGAGGTTCTTTTGAGTGTTAGACACGGCATGCCCACGTGTTTCAGCAATCCATGCTTGTGTCTGTATCAACAGACGACGTAGGCTGGTACCTGTGTGCTCACAGCAGGGGCTCCCCGGTGGATGAACAGATAAATGAAATGCATGTCCACCCAATGGGATGTTATCAATCAAAAACAAAGTGAAGTGTCGATACAAACTGCAAGGTTGAAGGAGATTTATGTTCACACGGATTGCAACTTTACGCTAAGTGCCAGACACAGAGGGCCATGCGTTCTATGATCTATTCAGAGGGAACATCCAGAGGAGTCAAATCTATTGAGAATGGAAGAGATTGATTCTTGCACAGGGCCAAGGAGGTTTGAGGCAGCAGTCGGGGAGGTAACTGGTAATGGGTTGTGGGGATTGTTTCTAGGGTGACAAGAACATTTTAGAATGGATTGTGGTGACATTTGTACAATCTGTGAACATACTGCACATGACTAAACTGTTTGCCTTAAATGAGTAAATTGGAGAACATGTGAATTGTATTTGAACAAAGCTGGGAAGCATTACCTGCATGAGGGATTTGTATATTTGCCCAGGGTATGTCCTCATTGGTTCATAGTGGCTGCAAGGACACCCAACAGTTTGATAATATCCACTCTAAGCCAGCCCTTTGGTTCATGGATGCCAAAGGATTTTGCCTCAAGTCAAGAGTATCTTATACCAGTCAGAGGTACAGCAGTCATGGAAGGTGGTTGGGGTGGTTGGAGGATGGGCTGAAGGGCGAGGGATACATTTCAGATGAGCAGGGAAGTACTATCCAGTTGAAATATTAAGAAAAAGCTTCAAGGTGTGGAGAGTTGATACAGAAAAAGTGTGACAGGTGGTCATGTGACCAGAACAGATTCAACTTTAAGCTCCTGGACAGGAAGACCATGGCTAATTCATTGCTGTATGCCTGGTCCACAACCCAGGGGCTGAGTCAAAACAGATAGGAGGTAAGCACCCGGAGCAAAGGCTGAGTTGAAGAGCAGGAGGAGAGTGAGCATGGGGCTGAGCTCAAGTGCCGAGCAAGGTGCGTCTAGAACATGCAGTTTCCTTTGGTTTTGGCTTAAGCCCTTGATGAGGATTGGTGGGAGCAGGGTCCTTCAAAGGCTGCTGGAGTCAGATGTGAACTTAAGGTCTATGAGGTCAGTTAATGATGTCCCAGAGAGGCCTGGGCAATGCTGTAGAAAGCGCTGCAGCCAGTTTCCATCAGAGGCTGCTCAGGGAAGAGTCAGCAAGGACTGAATGAGGCCAGCAGCAGTGGGCCCAAGGCAGGGACAGAGGCAGAGACACTCGGTCACTCCCAGACATGATAAAAACTGCAAAAGTAAATGTATCTGCTAAGTATAATCGGCAGACATGGAAACGGTTAGAGGACGCACTCACCACTATATAGGCACTGTCTGTGGTTTGAAGCTGCAGCTGCCATGTTCTGAAGGGAACTGAAGGGAAATCCCCAGGTGGGGGAATAAGAGAACAGTGGCTCAACAGCCCAGTGTGGCTGGAGAGAGAACAGGGGCTCAACAGTCTAGTGTGGCTGGAGAGAAAACAGGGGCTCAACAGTCTAGCGTGGCTGGAGAGAGAACAGGGGCTCAACAGTCTAGCGTGGCTGGAGAGAGAACAGGGGCTCAACAGCCCAGCGTGGCTGG
>CAJQZJ010032188.1:16093289-16173047 GCA_907164525.1 Lophiomys imhausi
CAGGGGCTCAACAGCCCAGCGTGGCTGGAGAGAGAACAGGGGCTCAAAAGCCCAGTGTGGCTGGAGAGAGAACAGGGGCTCAAAAGCCTAGTGTGGCTGGTGTTCAAAGCTGTTAGCAGGTGAACCCTGACCATGTTCAACGGTCCTTACCTGGCCCATGATAGGCAACAGTCATTCTGGACCAGGCTTGAGACTGATGCAGGTGTCTCTGTGTTAAGGTACTCTGTTAGCCACACAGGAGATGCTGAACCACTGTTGTGCACTAAACTAGAAACTCGTGAAAGAGATTCAAGGAAGACTTGTTCTCATGGAGAGCCCTGTAATTAGTGTTTGTTCCCAACTCTTACTCATATGTGTTTGGTCTTACAAAAGTTCCATGCTATCTCTGTGCTTCACTTTTCTCTTCTATGAACTGGGACTACTGTGTACACTCATTGAGTGGTTATGAAGATTCTATTAATTGGTGAATTCTAAATGCTTTAAAATGACCTGTGCATGCAGGAGTCCAAAACAGGACTGTGAGTTTGAGGCCAGTCTTAAACACGTACATACATATGTACATACATACATACGTACATATGTACATAGTGGACCTTGTCTCAAAACAAACTAAAAACCTTGTGTATAGTCAGCTTCATGTAAATGTTGGCTATTATTGCTGTTGTTATTAAAATAGAGACAAAACTAGAAAGCCAGCAGAGAGCCATTTTAGAGTGTCTCCTCTCAGTCCTGTTAAAGGAGCATGTAAGTGGAAACAAGGTGTTTGAATTTGAGTTTCAGTGTTGGACAGGCACACAAGTGAGCTTATCTACACACAATTAAATTTACTGAATTCAGCAAACTTTTGCTCAGCAGGTCCTGTCATGCAGCCTTGGAGTGTCAGGCAACTCAGTTGTCCCTGCTGTCAATGAAACGATGGCAAGGCAGCTCATGGCACAGCTGGTGTGCTACCCAACACCAGCCCAAGGGAAATGCAGAGACAGACAGCCAGAGAAGGGAGTGAAGACAAACATTCTAGAAGAGGCAGTGAGAAGCAAGGTCTGGGCCATCCTAAGGATCTGGTGGAGGCCCAGGTCCTGCCCTTGCTGGTCTGAGAATGATGACCAATTGTAACGTTCAGAGAAGGCAATAATTTGTCTTTGGCCCTGTCCTGAATTGAATCCTTCTGATCCGAAGGCATTTTCTAAGTCTTCCTGCATGTATATTCTGTCAATCAAGGTTCTGCTCTGATAATTTTGCCTCAATTGCTCTGTGTTTTGGCTCAGGGAGATTAAGATCTTGCTAAGTCCTCATAGCCCAAGTCAACATCATGAAGCTCATTCCTATTACTGCAGCCTTGTCCTAAAGGGGGGGGGGCAACCTTGATGTGTTCCTGTTCACAGACGTTCTCCTATTGTGAATGGATGCCAGTGACTTGGTGTGTGTCAGATCACAGACACTTCCCTGTTGAGAATGGGTGCCAATGGTGGTCAAAGTGACCGCATTATGGGGTAACCCTCAGGGAATCAGAGTTAAAATAGCCCAGTCATGCATGTGCAGAGGAGGTCCCAGATTCCCTTCTTCAGAGCCTGCTCTCTCATTTCCACTGTGGCTTTCAGTGTCCTTTCACTCTGTCCTTTGCACAGCTTCCTCTGTGTGTCTGGGAGGTGATGGAGGCAAACTGTGGGAAGGTGAATGCTCTCACGGTTTCCCCCAGATGGGATGGGAAGAAGCATGGGCCCCTGGTTTATTGTCCTTGCCCCGTTTTCCTTTTGTGCCCCCACCAAGGTGACTCATGTGCTTTTCTCTGGGCAAACCCACAGCCTTTGTCACCCTGCGGGGTGTACAGATCAGGGCACGCACTCTTCCTTTCTCTGAGGAGGGAGTCTGCTTTGAGCTTGGTTGAGGGAGTCTGGATCAGGCGCCAGCTCACAGTTCAGATCTGGTTACATGAAACTCTATCACAAAAGTCCCTGTGCCAAAGGAGAGGGAGTTACCTGGAAAGGGAGACCAACACATTGCCAAGAGTTTCAAGACACTGGGGCCCAAGAAGCTTCTGAGCTGCACCCTGCCAGATTTGGCACTTTGTCTGGGAGAGGCTTCTGAGCACCAGCCACTCTCAAGAGACTATTTTAGGGAGAACACTCTTACCTCATTCTCTGGAAGTATCCCTCATCCACCAGGCCAGAACTGTGCAGAGACCATGGTGGCCATCAAAGGTATGGCACTTGAGGTTTGGTGCCAGGAGAGCTATTCCATTCTCTGGCCAGAAAATACATCCATGAAGTTACACAATCATCAACAGTGTCTTGTTCTAGAATTTTCATCACCTCAGAAAGAGCCCCATACCTACTAAACAGCATGTCTTCCCAGTCACCCCTTTGTTTTATATTCTGAGAACCTTTAATCTGCTTTCTATTATGGTGGGCTTTCTTATTCTGTGGGTTTCATATAAATGCATTCATATGCTATGACCTATTTGTGAATGGCTTCTTTCTCTTAGCAGAACATTTTCAAGGTTTAGTCATGTCGTAGCATGGTGCTTCATTATTTTTCAGGGCTGAAGAAAAATAGTCTGTTGTATGTTAATACTGTGCTTTGTTTAACCATTCATAAGTTGATGGACATTTGGGTAGCTTCCAGCTGTTGGTTATTGAGAACAGTACTGCTATGAACATGGACTCTGGCAAATCAATCCAAAACACAGGGAGTAATCAACGTGCATTTCTTTTCCAAAGCCATCTTGCCACACAGGAGGAGTCATTGTCACATCACATTCCTCCACTGGATGAAAGGTTTTCCAAAACTGGGAGTTTCTTCTGTGTATAGAATGGCCAGTCTGTTGTCATGGGGCTGCCTGGCTTTCCATGTGATTATGGTTTTGGCTCTCTAGCCATGCCCCGCAGCTGGTGTTGGAGCTCATACTGTGTCCTACTTTTCTCTGTTGCCTTCCAGTTTTCTCATGCTTTTTAGCTGTCACATCGTCGTTCTTCATTCCCGATGCGCTTCTCCGTACTCTCTTTACTTTTGGAGACAAGGTCTCCTGCAGCCCAGGCTGGTCTGGAACATAATGTGGAGTCAAGGTTAATCTCGACGCCCTGATATTCCTGCATCCCTCCGTCCAGATTATAAGTCAATAAGCGCACCACCATTCCTTCCGCCACAACCTCTCGGCTGCGCAGGCGCACTGCCTCGCCCGCCACCATCCCTTCCGCCACCACTCTTCGACCGCGCAGGCGCACTTCTTCGCTCAGGCGGATGGAGGAGTAGGGTCGGGTTTGTGGGTACGAGAAGCTAGCTGTTCGTGGTGCGCGTGCGTCAACTCACGGAGTAGGCTGGCGATGGCGGCGGCAGAGGACAAGCGGACGACACCGGAGCCGGCAGCCGCGGAGGAGCCCGCGGAGCTACCGGCCGCCGTACGGGCGAGCGTGGAGCGGAAGCGGCAGCGGGCGCTGATGCTGCGCCAGGCCCGGCTAGCTGCGCGGCCGTACCCCGCGGCGGCGGCCACCGGAGGTGGGGCCCGCTACGGGCGCTCGCAGGGCGTCCCAACCGCGGGTCGTTACCACATCCCCGGGCTTCCCTTTAGCGCTCCGGCGCTCGGCTCGGGCTCGGTTTGCGGGAACAGCCGTGCGTGCCCGCGCCTGCCCGGTTCCAGACCCTTCCCTGTCGCGCCCTTTGCCCGGCGCCTCTACGGTGCAGAACTTTCAACCCCGCAAGCATTAAACCGTAAACCTGCACCGTCTCCCAGTCCAGCACCCAGTAGAAATGACCCTGGCCCAGTTGTTTCCGTGGGACACGTCTCCCAGGGTCTCGTACAGTAACACACGCAGCGTTCCGCACTTTACAGTTATCCGATTGGATTATCACGGCCACCTTGGAAAATGTCAAGAGCAGGGCTTTGTAACTGTTTTACCGAATGGCAGTTGACAGCAGTAAAGAAAAGAGATTTTCCTCTGGTTAGTCGGGACCAGAGGGGTAATGTGGCCCTGGGTTCCTTTTGGCTATATACTTGGCATTTTAAGGTAGCCCTTGCTTTGCTCTTTTCCGTGTTTTTAATGTCAGTTGTGCTTTCGTTGCTCTTGGGAGTAGTTCACCCGAGTTATTTCTACAGAAGTAATTTACTTTTTTATTCCTCTCTCTTCTTTCACAATTCCACATGGTGTGTGTGTGTGTGTGTGTGTGTGTGTGTGTGTGTAATGTACTTGGCAGAATGTACTAAATAATAATGCGTATGTTTTATGGCAGTTTGTACTTTTAGAGTTGCCATTGAATTTGATTTGTTGCTACTGACCAGCAGCTGGCTTGTAGCTAATTTAGATTTGGATCTTTCAAAGTCATTTGAAAGTTCTTGTATACCATTTTGTAATTTAGAGAGTTATTTTCATTATCTTTGTTGGTTGCAGTGCAGATCTTGTAAGATCTGTATGCCACCTCAGTTTCTTATTGTCCATATGCAGATAGACACTGGTAGATAAATGTTTTACAAATGTCTTTCTCCTACCTGCTGGAGTGTCTAAAACTATGAGAGTCTACAACTTCAAACAGCCTGGCAAGTGTAGAGAGTCCATAACACCAGGGAAACTAGAAGTATTGTAAGATGGCTGGGTAACTGTTGGGGAGGCTGAGACAAGGGGATCTTGAGTTAGAGGCCTGCCTGGGCTACAGAGTTCCAGGTCAGCTTGAGCCCGTTAGGGAGGCCTTGACTCAAAAAATTAAAAGGGGGCTGTGAGTGTTGCTCAGTGGTAGAACGCTTGCCTGGTGTCCTTGTGACCCTGGACTCCCTCTGTGGTGCTGAAAAAGCCTGAGATAAGGCAAGGGTGGTTGGTCCACCTGGTGAGCTGTGCTGCTTTTGGAAGCAGTGAGCTCTGTGTCTTGTTTGAGCGCCCTGCCCTCATCTCACCCACCAGCCTGGGTAGAGAGGTGTTTCCTCTTGAGAGGATTTACACTTTATGAGTTTAACTTTTGGCCACGGGCTTTGAATTTCTTCCCTTTAGTTTATTGTTTGCTGTCACAGTGAATCACTTCTGCCCCTAAATCCTCAAGGTGATTCTTAAGTTGACAGCTCCCCAGCTAGGCTTATCCTGTTTGTTCACTTTTAGTTCTGATTAAATACTCCTCTTAAAGTGATTTTTGACAAGTGTGTAGTATAGAATCATCGAAGTAAATATTAGTTATTGCCTCTCTGCTTTCCCTTAGTGGCTGCTGCCCCGTCCTTCCAAGCCTGGTGTGGAAAGGAGTTAGCAGGACCAGAGCTGTCCTCAAGAAAGCCTGCTTAAGGCTTGGCCTTTGGCTGTATTTAGGAACTTGGGTTTCAGTGTGTTTCCACAATTCCCAAACTCGTGGCTTAATGCGGCTAAATTGTATGTAGAATGTGATGTATGCTGTATGCCTGTGTAGCCCTCTGAAGTTAGGCATTTGGGGCTGGAGTAGGGGGAAGAAGCTCCCATACTTCAGACTCTTTTAGACCATCACTTGCCTCATTTGTCTGTTTATTTGTATTTAAAGTGCTTTGGAATTAATTGGTGAGTGTAAGTGAATTATTTTCTTAAGTTGTGTGTGTTGCTGTAAAAGATTAACTGCAACCAGGGAAGCAGTTTTGGAAACCCTGATTTATAGCCAGTTGATCAAGGTCCCTGGTCTGCAATTAACATCTGAAGTTGGGCAATCAGGAACTGAACCCTCAACCTTGGGCTCTGACTCCAGGCAAATAGCATCAGAATGGAAGCAGAGGGCACCCAGTTGGAATTCACTGGACAGTTGTTAGAGGTGCAGGTGTGTACAGGGAAATATTAATATTTAAATTGATACTTATGATTATTATGGTGACAGAGTTATCTCTTAGCCCACTTATGAATAATCACACACATGATACCTGATGGATTTTAACAAGCCTTAGCCTAGATTGTGCAATCAGTTCATCTAAAGTATCTTAGAATTTTATCCCCAAATAAATATACCCCATAACATATACATATGTCCCCTGGGCTGTTATTCTCCATGCTATGGCATTGTTCCATGCCACATGGAATGGTGTTCTCCATCTAACCCATGGTATGATTTCTCCTTTCCTCTCCCTGGCTTCTTCCTCTCCCATCTCCTCTCTGCCCCCAAAAGCCTGCCAACCTTTCACCTCCTACCTCTCTTCTCCCCAATCCAGGCTGCCGCATTTTATTCAGCCAAATCAACCTTGAGTTAGGTAGAACAAGGTTTACACAACAAATACAGATATGCATGGCCATGTCCTTGTCCTGACAATGCCCTCATCAGATCTTGGGTCCAGTAATTAGCAATAGGATCCAAGCAGCTTTCAGATCACCCCAACATAGTGTTCACTGAATAGTGCTGCGTAGGTTTGTCCTGTCTGTGGTTGGAACTAAACCTCTGATGTGCTGGGAGTTCGTTGAGATTTGGGGTTTGGTGTGGAACTGTTGTGGCTGTGGGAGTGATCTTGGAAGTCCCATTTCCTAACAGACGGTCAGGTGAGTTCCACCAGGTGCAACCCCAGGGCTCTGCGTTGTCTTTGGTTTCTCTTGTGTCCTGTAGTCAGTGCAGCAGCATCAGGAGATTGCTCCTTAGTTGTAACAGTACGTTCCTGTGGCTGTTTACATACATGATCACATCACTGGGAAGTAGCTTTTTATTTCTTTCTAATGCTTAGTCTTTGCTTGTTTGTTTTGTTTTCTGCCATGCTGCAGCAGTTGGGACCTTCAGGACAGCTTGAATAGAAGGTGGTGATATCAATATACTTCCCCATTTTACCACAGGGGAATGTATGGGCTTCCCTTGACCAGCTGGTGACTGCCGTTATCTGCTTTCTGCAGGCATGGCCAGTGTAAAAGCAGCTCCCAAAATGATTGACACCAAAGGCGGCTTCATTTTAGAAGAGGAAGAAGACGAGAATCACAAGATTGGAAATGTTGTTCATGAACCAGGTAAAGCATAAGTTTTTCCACAAAAGAAGTATTGACATTGGCTACTCAGAGCAACATGAAGAATTATTTGCTCTTTGATCAGTGAGCATACCTAGGGAGGCAGGAGTAATTGGAAGGACAGGAAACTAATTAGGGTATATTATATGAGAAAATAATCTATTTTCAATGAAAGGGGAAAAATACAACTATATGTATACGTGTGTGTGTACATATATATACGTATATATATATCAGTTTACAATTATAACTTTTATGTGTGCTCCCTTTTCATTCTAGAAAAAATATACTTCCACATGTAGTTTCTTGGACATGATAATATGAAGTTTAGTATTATGAAGCACTACAAGACAACTTTAGACAGACTCAAAATTTTAAACTGTCATCAGCAGTATAGGAGAGGGCTTACTTCTCCACATTCTGGTAAAAGTTTTCTTATCAGTCTTTTCAGTCTTATTATCTTGATGTGAATCAGTAGCATGTTTGGGTTTGAACTGCATCTATTAGATTCTAATGATTTTGAACAGCCTTTTAAGTATTTGTTGCCCATTTTAAATTTTTAAGCAGTATTTATTCAAAATTTCCATATAGTTTTAAATTAAACTATCAATGGTGATACAAAATTGTATAAATTCTAGATAATAGGTATCCTGTTAGTTTCAGCATATAAATGGTTCACTAGTCATTTTCTCTTAGCTCAGGGTATCTTTGCATTGACTTGATAATGTTCTTTGATGGGGATTTAAAAAAAAAATGGTAGCAATGTCCAATTAAATACATTCCTTTTTCAAGAACAGAAAGAGAACATTTCATATTCCTTATGTACAATTTTGTTCCCATTCTCTGAATGTGTTTGTATTCTGGGCTTGTTAACATGTTTGTTTTTTGTTTCCCCCACCCCAAGACAGGGTTTCTCTGTGTAGCTCTGGCTGCCCTAGAACTTGTTCTGTAGACCAGGCTGGTCTTGAATTCAAGAGATTTACCTGCTTCTGCCTCCTGAGTGCTGGAACTAAAGGTGTGTATGCTACCACCACCCAGATGTTAACATGCAGTTTTAAATGTTCTTTATAATGAAATTTCTAAGGGTTTTATCTTTTCTTGTAATTCTTTATTTGTTTATCAGTGTGAGATTGCATTTGTTAGGTATATTCATTAACAACAACAAGAAGTGAAACACGCAGGCATGTGGAAATGATTACTTGGTTTGTGTACATGGGGTAGAAGAACGTTCGCTGCTGTATCACAGGCAGGGAGAGCCAAGGTACTGATGGACAGAATAAATTCTCAGAAGTATTTTCATGAGCTGGACATGATGTTACTTGTTAGGCTAAAGCAAGATGATTAATTGAATTTAGGAGGTTAACATTAGACTGGTAAGGTCTGGTGGCGTGCACCTTTAATCCCAGCAGGTGGATCTTTGGGAGTTTGAGGCCAGCCTGGTGTACATAGTGAGTCCCAGACCAGCCAGAGTAACAAGGTAAGACCGTCTCAAAGAAAGAAGAAAAAGAAAAAGACAGAGCAGACGGGTAAAATATAGACCTGACAAATGAGGGAGGAAAGGGCTCATGTGACTTAGAATTCCAGACTGCAGCCCACCACTGAGGGACCTTTAAGGCAGGAACGTGAGCAGCTAGTCACCGCGCAGCCAAGTGAAGACGTGAGAGAAACAAAGGCACCCATGCTTGCCCTGACAGAGTCCCCGTCTCCCAGCCAGGGAGCGGTGCCGCCCACAGTGACTGGGGCCTTCCCACACGAATTAAAAATTAAGACAGCCCCACAGACAGGCCCACAGGCCAAGACAGGAAGAAAAGAAATTATTTTTATAGTTCAAAACAAGAAGCCAGTATCCACAAGATAAAACGTAGAACTTTTTTTTTTTTTTAGAGTTGGAATGGAACGAGGGCTATGAATCTGCCACATGGGGTTAACATGTTGGAAAATCAGTTATATGTACACACCCTCTCAGCTGAGAATTCATTCACACCGTGGAAAAGAGAAAGATTTATTTGAAATGTGAAACTGTGGAGCTCAACAAACCCAGTGTAACTTTTAGCTGTGGCATAAGACATGTGGCCAGCACGTTGGGTGGCTGCTCCTGCTATCGTGTCTAGATGCTGAGGCCTAAAGAGTAACACATTCATGTTCATATTGGATGTCATATTTCAAGAGGGTATGTAGTCAGGCTTGTAGGCTCCAAAACACAGTGGCCAGAAGTCTTGAAATCGACACATGAGAGACAGTTGTCAAAACTGACTGACTAACCGAAGAATCCTTCCATCAGCACACAAGTCCAGAAGTGTTCTCTTGGTCTGAAGAGCACACACTTATGGGGATTTCCTCTGGGGATCAGAGTTGGAGACTCTGAGTGACAATTCCAGAGAGGAAGAGCTGCTGTGTTTTCCTCTGGACACTTCCGGGATATTGTTGTGTTGATCATGTGGGCCTCCATGTGCCCCTGAAGACTTCCCAACCATACTGACTGCTGCCAGAAGACTGATGGGAAGACTTGATGGGGCAGAGGAAAAGAGAAGAAAAGCAGGTCCACCTCACCTAAGAAGAAATACAGGCTGTGGGAACAGCCCTGTATTGTGATGTAACAGATTGGATTCGGTGACCTGTGTGTCCCTGTGATTTTTGTGGCTATGAAAACTACAGTGACTCACACCTGACAGGAGCAGGTCCAGTGAAAAAAGTTATTTTGGCCACAGTACGAATGGTGTCAGTCTGTCACGGTGGGGAAGGCATGGCAATTGGGGAAGGCATGGCAATGAATGTGTGGCAGAGAGCCCTTCTGGAAGTGTGGCCAGGCTATGACCCTGCACTTTGGGGTCCTACTTCCTCCAAATAGACTAAAGGTTCTGTAACCACCCCAAACAGTGCCACTGCCCAGGATCAAGTGTCCCAGCTCATTAGCCCGTGGAGACACTTGAACCATAACAAGACTTACCATGACTATTTTGCATTCCTGAATCTGCAAAGGCTCTGTTTTAATTTAACAAGGCATAATGTATTGGTTGAGAGCCTGCCTTGCTACTTCAATTAAAGCATGCTTAGGGCATTGTTATAGTGAAAATAGGGTGTTTGGTTCTGGTGGGATATATTGTAAAGGAATTCAAGCAGTAAGACAATAGCAAAAGGGAAAGTATGTTGTCAGGGGCTGAGGTCTAGTTGGAGCTGAAGAAAGTGGGCCTACATGAAGATTTTTTAAATCACTTTTTGATTTTGTTTTTATTCTTGTAAACAGCCTGCCTAAGAGCTCTTGTCTTATCCTTTATAGAGGAGAGACCCCCTGGACAACCCTTGTCTGTGTCAGCTGTAGCAGAAAATTCTATATTTCCAGGATTCCAAGCTTTAATACATCTTGACAACTCCTGTCCAGCTAGTGCCTTACACTGTCCCCTCATGGGCTAGAAGCTCTGACCATGTTAGTAATTTTAGGGTGTCCACCCATCAGTGCTGCTTCTGCAGGTATGGGTTATAGAGCCTGCTGTAGGGGTTAGATAAATTAGATTTAGAAAATATATAGGAGTTTCTGATACTGTCTCTTAATTCGGGGCCTGAAGAGCATTATCAGCATGAAGTCAGCAAAAACAGAAAAGACTCAATAGACTGAAAAACAAGTTTGAAGTCAGGAAAACAGGAAAGACTCAATAGAATTGAAGAAACAAAGTATCTGGCCTGACATTGTTTTCAGCTGCTAAGTGGGCGGAGCCCAAATTAAGCTGAAACAGAGTTCCTCCTATTTGAGGACAGTGCGTGGAGCCCAGAAGAGAAGAGGCCCCCTGATGCTAGAGAGCTCCAAGAGTCCTGCTGAAAAAAGGGCTGGCCATTGATGGCCAGCTCTCTCCCTGAAGCAGAAAGAAGCCAGTGAGCAAAGAGCACCTGAACAAGACACCAAAAGGCCAAGGACTTGACCCTGTGGCTCAGCTTTTGCCTAGAGGGGTTTGATCTGTCCAAACAGTGGCCTAAAGGAAACGGTGCCTGGCTTTAAGGACTGAGGCAGAGCAGCTGTGTTCCTGATTCAAAAGAAGTAAGTTGGCCTGCAGACGGCTGGGGTCTCCCACAGAGAAGAAAGCATGAAGCCTTATTTAAGGTGAGACTACAATAACCAACGACCCTGACGAACCTGCATCTGAGAGATCCAGAAGAAGGACTGCTAAGTGTGTTAAAGAATCTACAACAAAGACTGTGTTCCTGACGACTGAGGACCTGCCCCAGAGACTGTATCATTCTAAAAGGTTATAAAAGTGGTTGTTATGATTATTATCAGTAGGTTTAGTGGATAGGTTAAAGGGGTTGTAGGAATTTATAGGATTAATAGTTAAGAAATTGTTGGTGTTTGTTATAAGTGAATTTAGTAATAAATAAATAAGTGTTAAATAATAATTTAAAAGTTCGGTTACAGCCTGCAGTGGGAGTGCAAGCCTCCATCCTTACTGTCTGTGAAACAAAACAATTGGGAGGTCACTGGTAGTGGGTGAAAGCTGCCTCTGCTGATGGTGATATTCCTGGGACATACTATCTGGAACTTGGTGGCTGGTTAGGGCACATGGCCACAGAAAATATGGAAGTTTTCTGAATTGATGGAGGCATGCTACAGTGAGTCAGGATGCCCCAGTTAATTCAAGACAGGAGCATACCACAGTAATAAAGAATGGTAATGAATCATTTGTAGAAAATGGCTAATTAAGTTATTTAACCAGGATTTAGGTTATATGTATGTAACTGGTTCAGCAGTTGTCAATCCTTAACCTGCCATTATAACTGAGCACACAGAGACACCTGAAGGATTTTAACAAGCTTTGGCCTGAACTGTGCAATCTCGGCTCATCTAAACTAGCTCATAATTCTATTCTGCAGTTATGACCCCATATATACATACATCCCTTGGTCTGCTGTTCTCCATGCTAGGTGGAACTTTCTGCTTGTCTTGGAGGCTCCTTCTACTTCATCTACCTCTCTGCTTCAGAAACCCTCACACTTTAGTCCCGCCTACCTCTGCCTTTGCTCAATCTCAGGCCTCAGCATTTATTTAACCAATCAGAGGCAATGTAAGTAACATACAGCAAGCAGGACCAATTAATTAACATTTAGAATGCTTACCATCACCCCATCAATCATTAAAGAATCATTAAAAAATAGAGACCTCGATAAACGGATAAGGAAATGGAGGCTGAGTGGTAACTGTGAACCGGATAATAAGGATGAAGAATCTCATTGTGTATATTTTAAAATTCCTGTGATGGACTAATTTTCACCTTACAAAGCTGTAGCACCTTTTAGGGCTTTTGAATAGTAATGTGATGTAGCTATCTAATGGCACTTCTGATCAGTTTCTCTTCATCCTAGTAAATATTTTGAACATACCAACAACCTTGTTCTAAAATATTTGTTTCTCTTTTGTATAGCTGGGCCCTGTTTTATGAAGAACCATTTCTTTTAAGAGCTTAGAGATCAGTGGAGTTAAGGGGTGGTAGGAATTCGACAGACCTTGCTTTTGAAGTAGCTTAGGAAGGCAGTGCTGGAAGTGTTTTTCCCAGTGTGGCAGTCCTAAAAGCAGGGGCTGGGCAGTAGCTCTCAGCCCATGGACTTCCAGTGGGGCTTACCCTTGCCCGAGGACCATTAGAGGATTAAGGTCCTTAGCCAGGCATTGAAGTCTATAAGAAAACTCAGCTTTGTCTTGCCAGGGGCAATTCTGTGGGGTGCTTAGGGATGCAGGGCTCAGTGATTCTCCCTTAAGAAGGTCCTAATCCAGGAGATGACATGATAAGTTGAGGTGTTTGCTCTGTTGACAGGATTTAATGAAAGAAAAATACTGTCCCCACCTGAGTGGACCTTGTATTGACTCTCCTAATGTGGCCTTGTTCTCTGTTGCTTTGACTGCTTCATGTGTTGGTAGCCTTTCTCTGTCTGTAAGTAGATCCCTCCTCCCAATCAGGGGGCCAGTCTTGTTTGTGTTTTCAACAGTACCATAATTGGCAGAACAAAAGCCTCCGAAGATGTCCATTTTTTAATTGTCTTGGAACCTGTATATATAATTACTTTACTTAGAGGAGACTTTGCAGACAGGATTAAAGTTAGAGACCTTGAAATGGGGAGATCACCATAGCCCTAGTGGGCCCAGTGTGATCAGGGTTACCTGAGGGGCTGGGCTTGTAAAGGAAGCAAGTGATGACATGTGGGAAACTGTTCCTGGTCCTGAAGGAGGGAAGTGGGGGAGGAATATGGGAGGCCTCTAGCTTGAAATATCCCCAGGAAGGAGCACAGCCCTGAAGGCTACTTGAATTTCCCAGATGGAAGGGCAGCACACCCTTCCTGATTACCTGATTATGGCTGATGAGAAAGGGATCTTAACCAGGCCAGGATAGAGGGCTCTCAGTGAGACTGAAGCTGAGACATGTTTATTCCAAGCAATCAGACTTTTTTTTAATCAGAAATAGTATATAGTGGTGGTTACCAGGATCAATACAGTGGTAGTTTTCAGATTACAATGGCGTTTGCAAGCTATACAAGGTACACAAGATTAATGTCTAAGACCAATTGTCCTGTCAAACTTCTATATGCTTCGTTGACTTCTAGGGAACACCAAACGACAAGGTGGTCTGAATGATCTGCTGCCTGAGGGAGTGCCTTGGTTTCAGGGACTGAAAGGCACGCAGTGGTCCACGAGCCACAGACTCTAACCTGAAAACCCTCTGGCGCAGACCTCTCACGGCAGCTAGGCCAGGCCAGCTCCACCATTCCCCGCAAACAGACTGATGCTGTAAACCATTTACACAGGGATTCCTTACAGCATTGGTGTAAGCGGTACAGAGCTGTTGATGGTTGGGGTGCAGAAGGACTTGGTGAATTGCTAGATCTCCTCTCCCCCACTAATTTCTTTTTTTCCTCTTAGAAAATTGTTTTCCATAAACCTAAGATTAATCAGGTTTTTTTTTCTTATAGGTATTTGTGTCAGGCATAAGATCTCTGACAAACAATAAGCTGATGTATTATGAAGCTGGTGTATTATGAAGAGGAAAATATGTATTTTAGTCCTATAGAAGAATAAAGAATCCCCTTCCTCCTGCAGGGCCCGTCATGGAGTTTGATTATGCGATGTGCGAAGAATGTGGGAAAGAGTTCATGGACTCATATCTTATGAGCCACTTTGACGTGCCGACGTGTGACAGTTGCAGGTGCTGACCGTCCTACCATTTGTTTCTGTGGTGCTGGAGGCCGAAGCATCCTGGGCACCCCGCCTGGCTGCTGAGTCATGGCTCGGCTCTGCTGAGCTGTCTTTCCATCTGCAGCCTCAGCCTCCCAGGTGGAGGGAGGTCTTCTAACTGGTCTCTGCCCGCCACCCTGCCCAGCTTGTGACTCTTGACTCTCTTCTCTTTAGAGAATTTTGCTCAGAACTGTTAAAATGGCTTTGATTTCCATTTCAAGTATGTCTTCACCACAGCTGCAGGTCCCCAGTTGCCCCCGACTACCTCCTCCCACTACTTGTCGTCACTACTGCGGGGTGTGTGCTGTTCACCCTGCCTGGCAGCCTCAGTGTGCACGGTTCTCTGCTTAGGAGCTTTTTTCCCTGGGCTCTGCTCACCAGTGTCACAAACCCCCTGTCTCTTTGCTGTGCTTTATGGTCTCAGAGCGCCTTCCCTGCCATTATGTGGACTCTCTTCTGACTAGAATAAAACCTCATTAGACAAGGCCCTATTTTATCCATGAAATCATGGCTGTTTTCTTATCACTTTGAACAGTGCCTGCCTGACATGTAGGTGGAGAACAAATGAAGGACAAAAGATAGTGTGGCCAATTCATGGCCTTTTATAAATGCTTTGTGGTGCTGCAAGTTTACACTTTCTGTTTTTACCTTGGTGTTTGAGCCACCAGAACCCAGCTGTGTTTAGGAGATGGGACCTTGTGTATTTACATTTATTTCCTGCCTATCTGTGTGAGGCAGGGTCTGTGCACCCCAGGCTGGTCTCGAACTTTCAGTCCTCTCTCCCCAGCCTCCCAAATGCTGGATGATATCATGAGCCACTACTTCTGGTGATCTTGTAACTTAATTTAAATTTTCTTTCTCAAAAGTCCTTTTTTCCATTGTATCTTCCCTAGTCATATTTCAGGTTCTTTCTGGAATAAGGACTTCTTAATAGCCCGGTATGGTGGTGCATGCCTTTAATCCCAGCACTTGGGAGGCAGAGTTCTGTGAGTTCAAGGCCAGCTTAGTCTACAAAGCAAGTCTAGGGCAGCCAAGGCTACACAGAAAAACACTGTCTCAAAAAACCAAAAGAAAAAGTGTTTTAAAAAATTACACTGCAAGCCGGGCAGTGGTGGCGCACGCCTTTAATCCCAGCACTTGGGAGGCAGAGGCAGGTGGATCTTTGCGAGTTCAAGGCCAGCCTGGTCTACAAATCAAGTCCAGGACAGCCAGAGCTGTTAAACAGAGAAACCCTGTCTCGAAAAACCAAAAAAAAAAAAAAAAAAAAATTACACTGCACTGTGGGAAATAATCCAATCCAGGCCAAATTAAGTCATATAAAAGTAGGTTTATTGGTTAAGAGACAGCATGCACATGCAGAGAGAGAGATGGGGGGACAGAGACAAGAGTAGGGGAAGGTGGCAGAGGGGAGAGAAGAGAACGAGGGGAAGAGGAAGAGAGAGAGAGGAAGAGAGCGAGCCCCCAAGATGTCGGGATTGTACAGGCAGAGGCTTGTGAGGACGGGGCATGCCCTGTAACAGGTAGAAGCTGAGGCATGCTGGGAGAACCTGGGACTCAGGCAGACCTAACAAAAAAGAAGATTCTTAATTGTTATTATGACCGGAGCTTGAATTTTTATCACTTTCAACACATAACCAGAGGCAGGAAAGTGACGTCTGCATCTCTGGATGTACAGGCCTTGTGGTTGTGGGGCTGTCTGAGAACTCACTTTAATTAGAGTGGCTTATATAATGCTCTCAATCTCTTTCCAGAGATGCTGATGATAAACACAAGCTTATCACCAAAACAGAAGCTAAGCAAGAATACCTTCTGAAAGACTGCGATTTAGAGAAAAGAGAGCCGGCGCTCAGGTTCATCGTGAAGAAGAACCCTCGTCATTCACAGTGGGGCGACATGAAGCTGTACTTAAAGTTACAGGTCTCTAGTAAGCTGGACTTGGGATGTCCAGCTTAGGTGAACTTCAGCACAGCTGACCAGTTGTAACTAACTCGGTTTTGCTCACAGTAAAGAGACGCTCTTGTTCATGCGTCCATTCCAGTCTCAGCTAGTGACCGCTCAGAACACTGCCTCCTCGCCTCACTCTTGCTGTGGCAGCTTTGCTGTAAATGTGTTGCTACTGCGTGATGTTGGGAGTATAATTTGCACTCTAAAAAGGTTTAGAAAAGGTCAGACTTCATTTGCCTGTCAGTCTTTTACCAAACAAGAAAAAGAAAGGTCCTTAAGGTGACCAGCATTTCAGTTATTTCACAAATGCCTGAAATCTGATTGTGTTGAGAACTATAGCCTGCAGTGCTGGTGTGCCCTGTGACTCGTGAGGAGCAGATTTCACCTCCTGCTCTGAGCAGGTTGCACGTGACTGACCTACTGGCATGCTCCAGCGCCAAGGCCTGTTGCATGGAGTCACATGTATCCTCATGTATTTATTCCAGAATGGCTTAAATATTATAATTTTTGTACCATTATATGAGACTATGGAGAGCCATTGATTTAGAGCTGCTTGTACAGGAATATACTAGAAGTTTCTTCATCTTTAAATAAAATTAAGCCACATAGAGAAACAAAACATATACTGACTTTCATTAAATTTATGATTACTAATTAAAACCTCACCACTTATCTTAGGTTCTATTCAAAATAAGTAAAAATTATGCTATTAAAACAGCCCAGGTTTTCTTACTTGGTGCTTTTTGCTTATTGGGAGTGCTAATAGGCTTTATTTGGGTCTTGTGTATCCTGTTCATACAACACAAGCAGGAAAATGTCAGGGCAAAGACTTTCCTGGCATTTCCTGCCCCTCTTGACCTCATGGTTGCATTTTACATTTTTTTTTCTCACTGAGTCTTTTCTTCACTTATGTTTTCTGTACTCCTATTTCGTGTCCTTCTGGGAAAAGTGGGACTGCCAAGGGAATTCCGCAACTGTTGAATTCCATGCTTTTCCTCCTAATGTGACTTACTGGCATCTGTGAGCTCAGTAGTTAGGACTTTATACTGTGCAACTCTGAATCCCAGCTAACTGAAATATTAACCGTGTTTCAGGTTGTAAAGCGGGCTCTTGAAGTTTGGGGTAGCCAGGAAGCACTGGAAGATGCAAAGGAAGCTCGGCAGGAAAACCGAGAAAAAATGAAGCAGAAGAAGTTTGATAAAAAAGTAAAAGGCAAGCGGCTGAGTTTTCTCTCACTTGTTTTCCCACGGGGCAAAAGCAGTGAGGTTGTTCTGTTTGTAGAAGGTGCTGGAATATCTTTTCCATAGGTGAGAAAATGGGCTGGACTGTGGCCGGGGTGGGGGGGGGGCTGGTGTGCGAGGCTTGAGTCAGATCTCACCGTAATTCATTCCTAAAGGCCATCATCTTCATGATGTGCAGCAGTGGTGTCAGGATGGGGATGTGGAATTAGGCATCAGTCAGATCTTATGTGGCCTGCAGTGACTCTCAATAGCCACCTCTCTCATTGCTTGAAACAAAACCATGAGCAAAGTAGTCATTGGATTTAGTAGCTAGAAGGACTAATTGGTATCAGTTAGTTTGAGGGTCTTTATTTAAATATGACTAAGAAATACCCAGAAAGCTGAGTGACTTGTGATGGGACAGTTGTCAAGTTCTCTCACTGAGTCATCCTGTGCCCAGTCATTCCTCCAGCTGTGTGTCCCCATGCAGCTCTGCACTTCCTGGTGCTTCTGTCTCTGCATCCACTGCCACTGTGTGTGTCCATGTGTGAATGTTTCCACATGTCTGTCCATCCATGCACACATCTAGTTTTGTGTACATGGGCCAAGCACTGTGCTAAGCAAGGTGCTGCATTGAGTGTCGGGAAAGAAACTTGAGATACTAAGTGAACGGGCTGGCTATGCCGCCACACCAGGGATGAGCAGAGTGTGGCAGGAGCATGCAGGTCTGCAAACAAAATCCCCAAAGAGGGGTCTTCAGGAAGTAACCAGAACATGCAACCAGAACATGCCCTTCATGTGGTTGCTATGTAGAATCACTGCGTCTAGGTAACACGCATCCTGCGTTTACGTTGGGTTATACATTTACTTGATCCATTTCAAATCAACATTCTAGCCATATTAGTTTTTCTCATTTTAAAAATCCTTAAGAGGTTTTACGGGGTGAATGGGATGGCCCACATGTCTTAAACACAAAGAAAAGAGGGTGGTACATGTCTGTAATCCTAGTACTCAGGAGGCTGAGGCAGGAGGACTGAGTTGGAGGCCAGCATGGGCTCAAAAAAACAAAACAAAAAAAATCCACAACAAAACTCACCCATCAAACCCAACTAAACAATAACAGCAAAAAGCCAACCAATCAACTAACCAACAAGCAAATGAAAAACCCAAACAAAAATCAAAAGCAAAGCAACACAAGCATTCCTAGTTTCCTCTTGGGGCTGCCTTCCTTCCCCTCCCTGAGTGTTCACTGTGAGAGCACAGAACATTGAAGAGCTAGAGAAATGAGGTCCTACTCTGTGATTCTACCACCTGGTCCTGAGTCCCTTTAACCCTCCTTTTCCATGTGCAGACTCTTAAACCTTCTAAAATAAAAATGGTGATGCACAGTGTGGATCAAAACAACCTTACTGAAACCCCCTTACACAAGTGACTTAATCCTGAGCAGACACGAAGCCCGCTTGTAAGGCTTAGCTGAGGTTCAGACTGCCACAGAAGAGCATTTCTTTGATGTGCCCAAGCCAGCCACAGCTGTGTCCCAGCATTCAGATGCTAGCAGCGACCCACTGAGAAGTTACTCTTCTTAGCCTGGCCTTTTCTCTAATCTTTTCTAATGTTTTGCACCAGCCCCTCCCTCCAACAGCACAGCTGCTAATACAGGATCCATCTGTCCTGTACACTTCCCCTGCCCCCAGTGCTGAGGTTACAGCCAGCTATGTGCCATGGTTTTTGTTTTGTTTTTGTGCTGGGGAGTTCAAACTCAGTTCCTCATACTGGCACTCTTACCCACCAAGTTGGTGGATTCTTCTCAGATCGTGGTAGTGCAAGCCATCTCTCCTGCCCAAGTCCAGGGTTTTAACCCAGCTACTAAATATCTACCTGACCCATCCCTCAGATGATAGTTTGGTGCAAACAATGAAATATGGATAAAAGAATAAGTATTATCTAGAAATTTGTTGCAAAGAGATGAACACTATAACTTTTCCTTAGACACTAATTCTGTGGTCTGCTCAAGATGTCATGTAACGGTAACTAAATTCCTATAATTTGCACTTAATTTCTTGCCTTTTTAATATGATTCTATTAGAATATGCATATATTACAAATTTTCTACAATTTTCAAAATATGAACTCAGTAGTATTTACCTTTTGATCACTGTTTTAGCTCAAACTACCATGTATTAGACAAACTACTATGGATTTTCCCTATTCCTGAGTCCAAGTTGACACTGAGGGTTTTTTGAGGATTAATTTCTTTTCTTTGGGTTCATTTCTTGTTTGGGTGAAGCAGCTTTTAAAGGCAATGTTTGAAGTGGTTCCATGAGGGTGTACTCTCCAAGTGTCTACAGGTAAAAGAATGCCTGCCATTTCCCCTTTTCTTATGAACATATGAGTGCTGGGTGGCCTGTGTCCCCTCATTACCTTGGGGTGTGCACTGGTCTGTGTGGTGACTTCTTTAATTGTGGCTTCTTGTTGATTCACTCTAGCACTTGGTGGATATGTTCCTGTCCTGACTAGGCCACAGAGGGCTGAGTGGAGTAGACTGTAGAGTAGAAACAAGGAGCTGATTGTACAGTTTGCTCAGAACAGAGAGGAGTCAGAGCAAGCCTAAAGGCTTTTTAGTTGGAAAGAATTGGAACATAGTTCCTCTTGATGCACAGCGAAGCTGGCGTAAAGCTTTCTTCTTTATGAGAAGGTAAGCGACGACATCACTGCTTTTAACATGGTTTATGGTAGCAGTTACAGCACAGAGTTTGCTACAGAGAAAGATGTGAATACCGTAAAGTACACACAGACAAGGCTCCACATCTCTGAACCAGAGGGTAGCTGGATTTCCAAGGGTGCATCACCCAGTAGTGGACAAGAATCCCAAATTGGTGCAATACAGACATTTTTGGTCTGTAGGCTTTCTTGCCTCAAACAAGGTGGGAACATGATGTCTTTCATGTTATGTGCAGTTAGTACTAGCAGTCTTCCTCCTAAAAGACTACTCAGCTAACTTCATTGTTCCTATACATGCCCCACCTCTGCAAGGGGCAGGTAAGGACATCCCATTTTGAGGTCCCTTCTGATATATTTGTGACTGTTAAGGGTCCCCTCTGAGGAGTTTGAGGAGTGTAACTCCATCCTGTTGACTTCACGAAGCACAAACTAAGATCAAAGTTTTCCTCAGGGTAACAAGGGAACCTGCCCTCCCACCCAGAATGTACAAGTGTTGGGTCTCCCTCAGCTAGCTCATTAGTAGCACAGCACCTCAGAAGCACAGCACCTCAGAAGCACAGCACTGGGTTCCTTTGACTGCAGACTTTCTCTTTTGCAAAATGTAGTTACCAAAAACAAGCTTTGAAGTGGTATTGAGTTTTCACTGCAACAAGCATTTTGGTGAAATCTCTTCGGGTGAACATTCTAAGCTGTTTCTGAGGCTATCAGTACCAAGACTGGTTACTCATTTCCAGGAGAGGTCATCTCCAGGCACCAGCCATCTGCCAGTAGGATTAGGAGGCTGCAACATGGCAAGCCACTCACCGTTTGGTTTCTAGCTTCCCTTAGGCTCCAGTTTTATGCACCACATGTGTCCTGGTTCCTTTCCCCTGGGGTATGCTAGACCTGCCCCACTTTTGTATACTTTTTTTTTTTCGAGACAGGGTTTCTCTGTGTAACAGCTCTGACTGTCCTGAACTCGCTTTGTAGACCAGGCTGGCCTCGAACTCACAATGAGTTCGCCTGCCTCTGCTTCCCAAGTGCTGGGATTAAAGGCATGCGCCACCACGCCTGGCCACTTTTATATACTCTAACCATTGTATCTCAGACTCAACACAAGAGAGTTGATTGCTACTTTCCTAAGTGGACTTGAACTTGTAGCAATCCTCCTGCTTCTGCCTCCCATGTGCTGGGACTGTAGATGTCCATCACTGTGCCTGCTTGGTTTTGAAATAGGACATTTCATATATACATATACACATACCTGGAACTCGCTCCGTAGACCAGGCTGGCCTCCAATTCAGAGATCCATGTGCTTCTGCCAGGTGCTGAGGCTAAAGGCGCGGGCTCTCATGCCTGGCGGTTTGGTTAGACTGACTGTGCGTTCTTCTCAGATCATGGAGGAGCATGCTCCTGTCACTCTTCGCTGTGATGCCCACGCTGTCCCAGGTGTGGCCAGTGGCATCTCCTTTAAGCTTGTCCTGTCTTACCCTAAAGCCCCTTTTATTTGGGAAGAATTCCAGACTGGCAAGAAATTGCTGGAGTAATGGGACGGAGGACTACACACACATGGCCTCCCCAGGCCGAGCTGCTGCTCATGCTGCCGTCTGCACTGTGTGCTCTGGGCCGTCACTGCTCTCATGTGTGTGGTCCTGACACATTGTTTTCACCAGTGCGCATTAGCAAGTTTACTATTTAATAGATTTTAATCTAAACTTGTGCTCACTGGTTGAATACTATTTTAAGTGTTCTCCTTCTCAAATGGACTTAATGGACTAATGTTTTAGGAGCAGGTCTTCCTTCCTAAACGGTTGTGATTTTCACCACCCTTGCCTCTTGTGCCATGGACATTGCTGAAGTTCGTTCCTGTCTTCCACTGTTCTTGGAAGGAAGACTTCCCTTGGGCTTTCTGTGGCTGGGGTGCAGGCTAAGCATCGTAGGCAGGTGGTGCCTTCTCCAGGGCCTCACAGCTGGAGACACTCAGTGCCCACCTGCTCTCAGTGGCAGTCATTTGATTTTCATCCAGTAAACAAGAACAGCCTGCAAATAGCCACCCCTCCCAACCCAGTTCAGCTCCTGTCCACTGGCAGCTTTGTGGAACCAGTGCTACTGTGACAGTTCAGAGAAGTGCTTTGTGGTCCAGCACTCCCGCGTCAGCTAGCTCCTACAGCATTATTATTGGGATGGACTGATCTCTCCAGGGTTGTCTGTTCATGTGTCTTTATTTTGGAGGTCAGACTGTCTCAGATTCTGTCCAGTGGGGTCTTTATGGCCTCAACAAAGCTGCACATTTCTAGAACAAAGCATGTCTGTCTGTCTTCATGTATAAAAAACTCAAGTGCATACTGACATATCCTGTTTTAATCTTCCAAATTTCAGGGCTCTCACTGCAGGGAGGAACCTGCAAACCTGGCTGCTTAGTGTAAGGAAGTGATGCATTTCCCATTACTCTGCCTGCCTGGTGGTTACCCAGGCCTGTGCACCTGCTCTACTTTCTGTCCTTAAGTTTTGGACTGCTTGTTTGGAAAAGAGGAGAACAGCAAGGAAAAGCCAAACCTATTAGCACAGACGGGTAAACATCTATAATCTGACAATCTGGAGTGCTCCAAAATCTGAAATCCTGCCAACATAATGCCTGCCACAAGGCACCAGGCTGTAGCTTAGACACTAGAAATATATAAGGTACATCAAGAAGCAATGTGTCAAGACTCAGGTCCCATCTGCAAGACATGTTCCATATCTGCAAATGTTACAAATATTTCATTTAAAAACATCCATAAATCGCTTTCGAGAGTCTTAGACACGTGATTCTTGGCCTGTGCTTCCGCTTCTACCAGCAATGTCTGTGGGAAGCACCACAGATCCAGCTTTATCTGTGTCATTATGTAGCTTGGTAGATTTCATAAGAGAAAATGTCAGCCTTCAGTCATCCTGGAAAGCTAGGTTTTTCATATATACAGAATGTATAAGAAGAAAGTAATTTTTCTCACCTCTGCCCCAAGTACATGTAATATTCAAACCCGGCAGAGAAGGTAGCTTAGTCTGGTTTGCTGCAGCCCAATTTTGAGGGGTTTTCACAGCAGGGAAGTCAAGGAGAGTGGCAGCATATCTTCCCAGAGCAAAGCTGGGAAGCAGGAACCCCCCCCCCACACAAGAGACACTTGCCGTCACTCTGTAGTCAGGAAGCACACAGGCTCATCCGGGTAACAGAGAGCTTTGTAGATACTTCATGAGATGAAACCACCAAGACCAGAGTTTGGATGACTGGCCTTTCCAGCAGATAGTGCAGACAGTGAGCCTTATAAATCTCAGAAAGTGGTGAGAAAGGCAGTGTGGCCCAGTGGTGAAGGATGCTGCCCAGGGCTGGATTGATCCCTGGGGACCTAAGCGGGACTGTGCCTCTCCCCATCAGCTGCCTGATCTTGGGCAATTTGTAGGTTCTGCCTTGGCTTGTCCATCTGTAAAACACTGGGGTGACAGCTGTCTGTATTCACACAAAAGGTTGTAAAGTAGATGCAGAAGTAGATCTGAAGTGTTCAGTATATCACCCTTCTTCCTTTTACCCATGATATGTTATGGCTGGAAACAGATTCCAGTAGTGCTTTGATAGTTACAGAAAAAGGCCACAAGGAAAATGAGCAACCCCCTGAACTGAAGTTACTGGTTGTGAGCCAACTGAGGTGGGTGCTAGGAGTCAATCCCGGGTCTTCAGGAAGAGGAGCAGGAGCTCCTAACCACTGAGCCGCGTCTCCAGCTCCTGGCAGTTGTTACTTTGTAAAAAGTGTTGTGGGAATGGGAACAGACACAGTGCTGGCCTGGTACGCACAGGCCAGGCAGATGAGCTGCTGCACCTGTAATCCCAGCACTCGTGGAGTGGATGCAGGAGCACCTTAAGTTCAGTGGCCATAAGGCTACAGGGTTTGAGACCAGCATGGGCCTACATGAGACTGCCTCAACAAAACAAAACAAAACAAAAGCTAAACCAATGCTGTCCTTTTATAGGCATTTTTCTAAGATGGAAGACTATCAGCATCCATTAGTAGAGTTCTTGGCTTCCTGGTTTTCTTGTAAGCAGAACTTGATTGACAGGCGCTCCTGACTGAAAACCATTCCTTGCTTTCCTCAGCTAGCTGATGTTGTTGCTCTGGCATCCTACTGTGTTGGATGCCCCAGCACACCCCATTCTGTTGTTTTTGTTGCTACCCTTCTAATTTACACAGCCATTTCTGTTAGTTCATGCTTGATAACGAAATGAACAATTGTACAGACTAAGCAGGCTCACCAAGCTGTCAGGGTTATAGGAAACCATTCTATACACAAATACCAATGAAAGCCTCACTGGACTTCTTTTGTATTAGGCTGAAACTTTTTTTTCCCTCTTAGAATTACGGCGAGCAGTAAGAAGCAGTGTGTGGAAGAGACAAACAACTGCTCATCAACATGAATATGGACCGGAGGAAAACTTAGAAGATGACGTGTACCGCAAGACTTGTACCTTGTGTGGCCATGAACTGACATATGAAAAAATGTGACTTTTAAAAACAAATTTATACTCAAATAAAGACCCTGTTCAAATGTACCACAATGCATTCTTCATAGAAACAACACTTACATAACAATGCTTTAGAAATGATTGTGGTTAAGGTCTGGTTGAGGGCACAATGTTGGGTCTGATGGAGCCCAATGGTACGGCAAGATTCAAAACTGGCAGGTCATTTCATATACTAAATAAAAGAAAAAAAAACTCATAGTTGATAGCTATGCTTTTAAAAAGAGTACACATGTACAGCTGAACATACACATGCGCACACAAGTAACAATAAAAGTGACAGGTTAGAGCTACTCCAGGGCGAACAAGGGACATAGGTAAATCCTAGCTTGGCACAGAAGAGCTTTCGGGGTAAGGGTGATGGACGTGAACGTAGTTCAAGCCAGCAGGTCTGATGTATATACCGCTGTAAAGTCTTCAGGCAATGACAGCAGGGAGATGTCATTACAGAAACAACACCCAGTCACAGCAGGAGCCAAGAAAGAAGTGAACTGGGAGTCTCTGGGCCCAAGGCCCCATTCTTCAGGACCTTCATACAGCAATTTGGAAATTCTGGGTTAAAAAGGAAAAAGTCTACTTTCAAAGTTGAGTATCTGGCTATTTCATCAAAAGCATTATAATTTACAGTTTAAGTACTCTATCTGCCTTACAAGTTCTCATGTAACCCAGGGAGGGGTAACAATTTGCTTCCATGCTTACTTAACATTTCTGAGGTAGACAAGTGACAGCTGCCAATTCTACTTCCCCATAGCCGTTTGCATCAGTGTAGCTAGCTAGAGTTTTCTCTAATCTTGTCAAGAGTATTACCAAAAGGTACATTAGTAAAGCTGTTAGAAGCAACCATTATACCATTGAAAAAAGATCAAGACAAAAAGCTGGGAGGTGGTGGATCTCTGAGTTCGAGGCCAGCCTTGTCTACAGAACAAGTTCCAGGAGAGCCAGGGCCACACAGAGAAACCCTTGGTAAGGGGCATCTACGAATTTCTCTAGAATGTAGCTCAAGTGGAACTAGCTGAGGTCAAAAAGCATTATCAGTGTCCTAAACAGTGCTGCGCTGGCACGAGAGCAGGAGGCATTCCTAACTAATATGTACTGTGTTTAGCAACCCAAGGAGGCACACTTAAAAGAATTACTTAGCCAAGGGGCTCTGCGTCATCCTGAGAAAAACCCAAATAGAGATAAAGTGGCCATCTTCACCCCTCAGAAGGCACTAGGAAGCTTGTGCATGTCACTTTTTATATCAGCCGCTGCCACTGTACTCGGAGAAAGGACAAACTCAAAGCAAGTCAATCTCCAGTAACATGTTCTTTAGAAACACTTGGCAGAGATGTTCTGTGTGTTACGTTAAGTGTTATAGCTCAGTAAACACTGATCCTGAATGGGCAGCCAAACTTCCTTGTAGAGCGAGGTTTCCAGCCTGGGGATGACAGCACCTGGGACTTTAGGCTGCTACTAAGTATTACTGTGTTGTGGGGAGATCAGGCATTCCCCAGACACGTGGAGTTCACTTCCTGGTGTGGACTTCAGATAAGTTTTCCTGTGAAGTGAGCACTCACCTGTCAGGAAAGAATATGGTGAACCTTGTGCCGAGTGTATCCCTGTAGTTAACACACTGGGTTCACTAATCCAGTAGTTAATGAACACTTTCCGTCAAGGCCAACACGTGTGTTTCTGTTCTCTAGCTGCACTAATTTAGGTTAATCCTGGTCTCCAGACAGCAGGTTGGCAAAGGCACACCACGCCTTCACGTTCAGGTATGATACAGTCCTTAGGGAAGCAACATACGACCTTGACAGAAGCCTGTTAAGGAGTGTCAGCATGACTTCACAGAATTTATGAGGGATGCATGCAGTGACATGCCACCCTTCTGCCTATGGGAGTGCCACCAGAAGGGAGCAGCTGCTTTCTGCTTTTCCTCTTTTGTTCTGTAAGGTACAATCCTCTCTTCAGTTTTTCTGACTGGCAGACCAGGCTAGAGCAGGGGCACACTAATGAACAGTTTCTACAAACAACTACCACACAGAGGATCAAAAGAAAGGAGGAAAGCACAAACTTCTCTGGCATATAGAGCAAGGACAACTGAACTCCATTATACCTCAGGAAAGGATACAGTTACCAATGCCTTCAGTGGTTAATTCTTTGGTGCTAGAGGACTGGAGCCATCTCAAATTAATTACAGCATGAGCTGTATTAAATGGGAAGGAGGAACAGTGTAAATAAATAGCCAAGAATCCAGATTTTTGTCTTTCTGAAGTACCTGCCACCCAACCTTGATCTACTGAATTTAAACAATTAAATAATACCCTGGCTTTAAATACGGTATTTACAAAGCCTGAGAATTCCCATGTATTAAAGTATATTCTACAGCCACTGAAATGTATGGTAATTAAAGACCCATATATCCAAATAGACAATCATAATAGGTACTTGCTAGGGTGCAACATGTACAAAAAGATAACAAATACACAAAATTACTACCAGTAATTGTATCATTATTAGTGGATTTTTCTAAGGTTTAATGAGAAGTTCAAAAGTCCTAGAAGTCTGGAATGTCTGTCAGATAACTGCTTATGCGTTCTCTTCTAAGACATTCATCTCAATAGGCTCAGGGGTCAACTATCTGCTCCAGGACCACAGGGACAAGCCCCAAGCCGCTGAGTTCCAGAGCCATGTCAGCTCGTTCGTCACCCACTGTCCGTCGCTCTGTGACATTGCAGGGTCTTGGGCATGACCAGATGCTTTCAACAGTGGCTGCCAAACCAGCGATCACCTGAGAGGTAGAGAAACTGCGGCCGTTTCGTTACACTTTGAGATCAGTTTAAAGTGACTTGCGAGACTCCTGGGGGAGCCTTATCTTTACACAAATTGATTGGGAATCAGGACCAATAATTTTCTATACTAACAACTACTGTCATAAGATGTCACTGAAGACAGCTTCGGAGAGAGACTAAGTGCACCTTCAGAAAGTAAAGAAACTAAGATGATAAATCATGACTACCAGAGTTTAGAAAACATAACCAGTTTATTCCAGCCAAGTTCCCCAGGAGCAGAGAAAAGCTAGGCTCCCTGGTGATGTCTGTTGGTTCTATCTAGTACTTTGCAAGTCTGACCTCACATTTCACACACCTCAAACCTGTTGTTTTGTGCCCTAAGGAGAAAAAGTATCAAATTCAACACAGGAAAGTTGTGCCTCGCATATGTACAACTCTGCAGTCACCACATCGCTGTCATCAAGCAACACTTGCCCTTCAGGGCAACTAAAGAATAAAGCCATACTCTTCGCTCTCCCCCCCCCCCCCCTCTCGTTTCCTTTAGGAAGTGAAAGGCTACTACAAGAAAGCAAACATTCAAACCATCAAAAAGAAGACAAATTATTTTACGATAATAAAAAGGGAAAAAAAGGTGACTGTTAGGCTTGCAGAGCACAGAACTGCTGGAACACAGCCAGGATGTGAGGATCTAACTCGGCAGTGAAGAGCAGGTTCTCCAGGGTTACCATGTACTGCTGGATTATCTGGTGATGCTGCAGACACAGAGAAGAGGCTTGGGTCAGGAAACCAAATGCAAGCAACCTTGCAGAACATTTTCCTCAGAGCCAGCCCATTCCGACACATTTCCTGAGAAGCTCAGCATTATGAGACCATGCAGGGAAACAAGTGGAGGGCCACACAATAATGTAAAACCAAACCCAGTTCTTACAGCCTTCACAGGAACGCGATCCCTGATCCAAGGCACGGCAGGAGCCACTGCCTCCAACTACACCACTGACAGCTGCAGAGATGTCCCAACAGTCAGGACACAATACATTATAGCTTTTAAAAAATCAGCCTGACCAGGGAGCCAAAGCAGGACCGTTTCCTCTGCAGACTAAAACACGCAGACATTTCTATAGGATGAGGGGCTCTTGGTTACCTCTTAAACAGGCTAATAACTGCAAATGTCTGGTGGAGATTTGGAGGCTTTAAGAATTGAACTTTAAGGGTAATTACTTCTGCATTAGTCACTACTAGAACAAAGGCGGACTTAGGAAGTTAATGGCTGAAGAGAAGTAACGTCAGTCCCCTGCATATCAGTAAATCTAGCTGCTGCTGTGGAGACGCTACACCATGGGAACATAGGATTTCAGGATTTAACTTTATCAATCACATCACTGCTAAGTCAGTGGGCTTCCCCTCTACACTTATGTGCCGGGCTGCCTAGGACAGAAAATGGCAACCCAGAGCCTGAGTGATATAAGCCGATTTGTCTGAACAGTAGTGGCAGGGAATGGACATAAACTGAAGAACCTGCAAAAGCTGCGCAGCCCCTGGTAAACTTTATGAGGACTAGTTTTTAAACAAGGTTCAAAATCTGTGGTCCCGTGCACACCAGACAAGTATTTCACCACTTAGACTGCTGAGGTTTTTAGTTTTTACATCAGGCTGCCTGTGTGACTGAGAACAAGGCGTTACCCATCTGCTCACAGACCTGGAGGAAGATCTGCTGCAGCCTCTCTATGCAGTTCTTGTACCACGGGGTTAGTATGCTGGTCCCGTCGGTTTCACACCGCACCAAGTGCTCAGTCAAGATCATGATGAAGCGCTGGAAAGGATGGAGAAGTTTAAGCGATTAGAGGGAAAATCTTAATCTCTGAACAAATCCAAACCGAGGGTTCTCAAAAGTCTTGCTGCTCCACCAGACTGTGGTGTGTTCTCCTCACTTTCAGGACTCCCCCAAAACCATCCCTCAGCTTCCTCTAGAAATATGCCCTGGCCTCTGTTCCACGAGGACTAAATGAGATAGGCATTTAAATGATGAGCACACAGCACAGACTCATGTGGGCTCCAAGTGGTGACATTATTCTTTTGCAAAATTCTTTATTGTTAGTATTCTGTGATTGAAGATGGCAACTTCTCAAACTACGACAATGGGTTCCTTTTACACCTCACACCCCAAGCCAGCTTACCTGGAAGATGACGAGGAAGAGGTTCTTCTGCTCGCTCTGAGCAGCCTCCACTTTCTCCTGCAGTCTTTCTATCTGCTCCTCGAGGGCCCCGTCCTTCCTGTCACTGCCCCTGTCATCATCGTCACTTCGCTACAAAAGGCACAGGGACAAATAATAACCCAATGTATAAAATCCATCAAGAATGGGAACGATTAAAAACAACTGAACACCAGGCTCTGCTGTGTGGCCCAGGCTGGCCTTCAATTGTGATCTTCCTGCCTCCACCCCCTAGAGCTGGTGCGGGGTGGTGGATGGGTCCCCCTAGGACTCAAAGCCAGGAGCTCAGAGATGCTAGGTGAGTGATTTTATCACTGAGCTATGCCCTAGGCCCAGGGAAGGATTTTATATTAAGGTGCTTTTATTCCTGTAGTGACTGACAGCTCTGGGTAGATTTAGTGCTATTAGTGTTGGTAGCAGCAGTGACATGACGGCAACCAGGTGTCACTACCACGGCCAGCTCAGCCATTAAACTTCTACTCTGGTGGATCCGCTGAACACCAGTAATGAAGGACGTGCACTATCAGAGGAGTCACAGCATCCGCCAACTCCCTGCTGCCCTCTAAACACAATCTTTACTACCATGGGAATATTCTGTCAAGGTGGAACTTGAGACTAACTTGTCCCACCTCTCCACAAAACACCTACAAATGCCTCCCTTCCCTTTTGTGCCAGACTCAGAAATACGTTTTCTTCTAGGAAGCCAACCTAGAGGTGGTAAACTAGGGAAAATTGTTTGTGATCAACATTAGCACCATGGCACATGCCAGTTTTTTGTAACTTGGAATCAGAAGAAATAAACTACCGTCAAGGCAATGGACGGACTGCCCTGCTGATTCTGCCCTGACTTCTGAGCACTCAGGAGGGAGCACACAACTTACTCGTTTGTGCTGCCTTGCCAGTTTCTCTTTAGCTTCTTCCAGCTCTTTCTGGATCTTCACAACATGTTTGTTCATCTTACGAATCGTAGAGTGCAAAATTTCCCACACAAACAACCTTGATATAATAGATAGAGCATTTGATTAATGTATGTTAAGGTACACTTTAGAGACTATCATTCTTAAGGGCTGACAGGGCTTCTATCCTCTGGGAAGAATTAGGTCTCTTCCCCAACAACACCACTGCAGTGAGCTATGAGGGCATTTATCTCCACTCATTAGACTAAGGAGGCTCCCAGAGGGCAGCACCATAGCTGTACTTGTCTACCCTAAATAAAACACCGACACTAGAATTGGTTCTCTCCTTCCGCCTGTGAGTTCTGAGGATCAAACCCAGGACCACCAGGCTAGACAGCAAGCTCCCTGACCACTGAGCATCTTGTTGGCCTTGTAAAAACTTCTGATCATGTCACCTGAGGACTCTGTATTTCAAAGCAGTGTGCTCTGGCAATAACAGGTGTAGTGGAGAAGTTAAAAGACTGTCAAGGAGTTTAATTTTATGTCATTTGATTCACTGGATGTCCGCCCCTGCTGTCCTGATCCTGGTCATCTATAAAGCCTGCATAACTTCACAAACAGCATTACTAGGTGACATGAACTGTTTCCCACAGTCCATGTTCTCTAAGCACTGGCAAACACATGGTCTTATGTGTGTTCTAAATTCTGGTCCAAACCTAGTAAAGTCACGAGACAATTCCGACGAGAAGATCCAGTTTGCTACTGCAGCGCAGTCAACAATCTGTGTTCGAATCATCTTGTCAACAAGTACGGCAATCATCTACAAAGAGAAAAGAGGCAGGGCCACATTTTACTCATGAGCAGGCATAATGACATGCTATGAAGTAGCACGGCTATCCAATTCGATTTCTTCCCCCCCCCCCCCCCCCCGAGACAGGGTTTCTCTGTGTAACAGTCCTGGCTGTCGTGGACTCACTCTGTAGACCAGGCTGGCTTTGAACTCACAGAGATCTGCCTGCCTCTGCCTCCCAAGTGCTGCGATTAAAGGTGTGTGCCACCACAACCGGCCATTTCAGACAGCTATGAACTGCCATATGGTGCTGGGATTTGAACCTGGGTCCTTTGGAAGAACAGCCAGTGCTCTAAACCACTGAGCCATCTCTCCAGCCCTACAATTTGATTTTAACAGCAATGGAATTGAGGAGTTTAAGCAGTAGGCCATCTTTTTAGTTTTTCTTCTAAATAGGGTTTCTTACAGCTAAGGCTGGCCTTGAATTCCTGATTTCCAGCTATTACCTCCCAAGTGCTGCCATTAGAGGCACGTGTCACCCCTCTTGACTTAACTAGTCAGTTTTTAGATCTATTCTACACTTTGTGAGGTTCTAATATTGAACAAAATACTAAATTAACAATAAAGATTACATGAAGACAACTTTTGAATGTAGCATTTACCTTTTCAGAAAAATTTCATTGATAATACCTCTATAAAAATTTATATATATATTTATATATATATATAGTGTGTGTGTGTGTGTGTGTGTGTGTGTATGTATGTATTTTCAATTGAAATCTCCTCCAGTTAAAAAAACAACATCTTATGGGTCTTGTTTGTAGAAATGGATAAACATGGTAACTACTTCCTACCAAATATTGTTGTCAAGCAGCCAACAAATCAATGTAATTAAAAAATTTACCAAAAGAAAGAATATATCAATAATCATTTCCACAACACTCAGTTTACAGACTTAAAAACCATTCTATTGGCAGAATCAAATATAATTAATTTCTTAATCTGTATATCTACATAGCGAAGACCCTACTACGTCTAACTGAATAGTTGTTACCTGTGGGTGATTCCTCCAGACTTCAAACATAACTCTCAGCACATGTAACTTCCCCTTATCGCTTTCTGCTAGAGTTTTGAAGACTTCATGAAACCTTTAGATAAAGGTGAAAAGTACCACATATAATTATCCATGAGCCATTTTAGTGTTTTTTCAAAGCACCTTTAGTATTACTCAATTTAAAATACAATACGTAAATGCAAAATTACAGAAGAGTGATCACTAAGCACGTAAAACACTAGAATTCGGCTTGCCATCACTGACCTATGGGAACACTATTTTCTCTTCTGGACTCCCACCAAATGTGCGATCTCTTTAGATGCCAGCCTTCGGGCAGCCTTCATTTCTGCCCACTCTCGTTTAGAAAGATGTGTAGACAGGCTGGAGGCTTCTGCCTGTGTTAAGTGACTTGTCCCCCCTAGGCTGTACTAGTTCACCTGCCACGGCAGACCTGCACTACACACACTCACAGAAGCCACGGGAAAGAGGCATTTTAGCCACTCCAGACCGAATCTCACACTATCAAATTATGTAGTAAGGTCTTCATAGTTAACGGTTTTCGGCAAAGGTTACTATAGCGCTGGTGTTCAAATGTGTGCACTTACTTTGCAAGAGCACTGAAGGAGTGGCTGAAGGACTTGGCAGCTAAGTGCAGCAGAGTCTGTACAAAGACTTCGATTTTCAACGGGTTAAATCTGAACCCTTCATCTGAAAAGCATTTTACAGTAAGATTAAAAACAACTTAAGTACAGTAAGTCCTTGGTGCTGTACTTGGAAAGCTAAGCAGACAGTATGCTCACAGTAAAACAAACACCACAGTCCTCTGACACCGAACACTCAGACACAACCAAGCCGGGCCGCCAAGGCTACACAGTGAGGTCTCATCTCAATCCCTCGCTGAAAAGCCTATCCTTAATTCTCTCTTCTGTGGACCTACTTTCCTAGTTCTTCTGTATAACTCAGGGTTGTTTTAACTCAGGACAGGCTGCCACTATGCCCTGCTGCCAGCCTGGCAGCTCAAACGGGCTCTGACTAACATACCTGCACCACCATGCCTGGCTTACGACCCATGTCCTTTCCCGTTTCCCACATCCCTCTTCCATATTGTCTACAAGACGTCACAATGGTAACTCAATCCAAACCACAGACCTTTTAAACCTGTCTCACAGCATCTGGCTGACTGACGCCTCCGGGGTGTACTCTCCAAACACAGTTGTCTCTGTAGAGTTGTCATCCATTCTACTTTTTGTGCAACACACTGATTTACTTATAAATAACTAAATACCTCACAGTATGTCCTAACAAGTATTAAAACAACTCTCTCATTACTTCTTTCCTTACCCAGTCATAATTCAGCTAAACTTTTATGTTATTCTGTTAATTTTCCTATTTATATCAGGAAAGTAAAACAAAGCTAAGATGCTGGCTGAAATTACATGGTATATACTAAGTAAAGATTAGGCAGTAGTATTGTAATAGCTTATAATTTGGAGAAAGTATCAATCATACCCAAAATATCCAACATACTAAGCCTTCCCATTCAGAAGGTCCTCTGTATATTAAAAGCAGAAATATTTAATAACCCTTGAATGAGCAATGCGTGATTTACTTTGTACATAGGACATGGTTTATGTTCTTTTTAGTAGCGGTTGTTGGTTTTGAGACAAGGCCTCACTATGTAGTTCTGGCTAGCCTGAAATGCATTATGTAATCTAAACTGGCTTCTAGTGAATAGAGATCCACCTGTCTCTGCCTCCCAAGTGTTGTGCATACCATACCCAGGATGGTTTATATTAATATAAATCTTCACAGGAATTTTAGGGACTATTAGGTAAGGGGGTACAATATGCAGGTGCTAAGAACAGCCAACAGACTGCTGTCTGAGCACCCAGCAGCGCACGCCGTCTGAGCACCCAGCAGCGTGGCGCAGAGCTCATGTTCCATCTGAGCACCCAGCAGCACGGCGCACGCCGTCTGAGCACCCAGCAGCGCGGCGCACGCCGTCTGAGCACCCAGGCGCAGAGCTCATGTTCCATCTGAACTGGGCTGTGCTTTAACCAGGCCTACGCGGCTCAGATGAAGAAGTAATTCTCTTACCATCATCATCAACCTGGTTAGGATTTGGTACGTCTTTCAGAATGCTGAAGATTTCGTCATTAGTTGCCTTACTTTTAAAAGCAACAGATAAACAGAGTGCCACAGAATGTCCAGGAAGAGAATCTAAACATAGAACAGAGGGAAAAGTGGGTCAAATGAAAGGCTGTTCTATAAAGCAGCTAATAACCAGTTATTTCCTTTTAAAACAGAGTACTGTTCAGCCCAAGATCAGCCTTAAAACCATGTGATACTATACAGGAAAGCTTCACCTAATTCAATGGTTTCTACTCTAGACTATAAAAGAAATAATGCTCATGCCAACAGTCATGAGCACACCAGTCTTCAGGTCTCCTGGATATTTTAACCCCAAAAGCTTCTCAGTCATTTTTGCCAACAACCCTTTCTTCTGGGACAAATGAGTTCAAATAAGGCGAATGCTGCCAACATAAGAAAGAGGCTCTGTTTTTAAACCTTGCATGCTTACTGTGGGTTTATGTTAATGTAAAGGCATCATCAAAACAACAGGAAATCTACTTTCAATGTAATGCAGACAATGGTAACAAAAAGGACAATCTTGACATAGGGTCATAAGACTTACGTTATTAAGACTTGCAATGACTAATATCTATCACAGCGGGTCACATAAAGATAGTCATCACAGCGGGTCACAGAAGGATAGTCATATAGCTAAAACCTGCTGTGAGCCTGCCCCTGAGTGTGGAAGAAAATTCTACAAAAAGCAAACAAACAAAAAAAGATCACATACCCACATGAAAACAAGAACCCTTTGTCGGTCAGTGTGTTGGCGCACACCTTTAGTCCCAGCACTCAGGAGGCAGAGGCAGGTGGATCTCTGAGTTCAAGGCCAGCCTGGTCTACAAAGTGAGTCCAGGACAGCCATGGATACACAGAGAAACAGTCTCCAAAAACCAAAAAAGAACCCTTTGTCACCAAAGAATTTGCACACTAGGCAAGGAACCAAGAAATTTACTTCCGAAGTAGACAGAAAGTATTTTTATGAAATGGGTCTTTAAGGTTACAAATAACAAACTTGGGTCAGACCTGAGGAAGAGACGGGAACTAATAGGGCTTTCGGTATTGTGGTAATGTAAGGAATGGCACCAAGCAAGGAAGAGTTCTCAGACAGACACAGAGGACCTCCTTGCAGCACAAAATGTGAGGCTCAGGAATGGATTATAACACACAATGCAATCCTAACAGCACAGCTGGAAAGCTGACACCTGCCCTCCGTGTGACTGTCGCACTGCCTTCAGAAAGCAGACAGTACGACACACAAAGACCACAGCAATTTCAGCACCAATCTCAGAACCCATGGGGACAAAAGGAGAAAGTCATGGTTACAAATTCAGTTCTACAAGCAGACTGCATGAACCCCAGTGTTCTCAGCATTAGATGTGTGCTGGCTGGTCTTATGTCAACTTGACACAAGCCATTTATCCGAAAGGAAGAAATCTCAATTGAGAAAATGCTTCCATAAGATCAGGCTGTAAGGCATTTTCTTAATTAGTTATTGATGGGGGAGGGCCCAGCACATTGTGAGTGGTGTCATCCCTTGGCTGGTGGTCCTGGGTGCTATAAGAAAGCAGGCTAAGTAAGCCAGGGGGAGCAAGCTAGTAAACAACACACCTCCTGGCCTCTGCATCAGCTCCTGCCTCCAGGTTCTTGCCCTGTTCGAGTTCCTGTCCTGACTTCCTTCAATGATGAACAGCAATGTGGAAGTGTAAACTAAAGAAACCCTTTCCTCCTCAGCTTACTTTTGGCCATGGTCTCCATCAAGCAATAGGAACCCTAACTGGAACAAGATGATAACCAGCAAGTCTCCATCGTAGCAAATGTACACATTCAGTTTCAGTACATCCAGGGAAAAGTTCATCTCACTATTCTTTGTACTGTATTAAAAATGTCATGTAAGAAACACTAACCAATATAAAACAGAAAAAAAGCTATAAGCTAATAATAACTAATTAGATAACAACAGAATCCTGATCTAGGGTTGATGGGCCACTTTTCAAACAAAGAAATTCAATTCTCAAAAGTCACTTTCTCTTCTTTGAATAGCTGGCCTCAGAGCAGGTGTGCACCAACACTTTCTAAGGAGAAGAGATTCATCAGGGCATTACTTACTGCTGCTTTCATCTCCATACTTGTAAATGCAGGTTGGGTTTGCAGGACACAGAGCTGAGAAGGTGGGAGGAACAATATCTAATATATGCTGATGATAAGACAACCTATAACACAAATAAGAGCCTCAGAAAAGGTCTCATGTTTTAGTCCTTGGTAATACTCAACTTGCCCAGAAAGCCAGATCCAACATCCCAAACTCAGTGGACAACCAAGAAGCAAATGGGGACAAAGTCCTTCAGGCCTTTGGATAAGTTAGCATAGGTAATTCAGGCTCACTTTAACCAACTGTCTTTGCATTGAGGTGTGGACCAGGGGATCCACAATCTGATGGTGAAATATGTGAAGTGAGAGTGGCCTGGGCGGAGGAGGTTAAGTTGGCATGGTTGGATGTGACACACCAAAGAAATAAATGGAACATAGTAAGAGCCAAATTCCTTACTGCCTGACAAAGCATTTATGCATCATGGTACAGAGGACGGCAAGTGCAATGTTGGGTTGGATGTACAGAGAGGGACATAACACAGGCATGCACACACATACGCACACTGTCCTCCCAAAGGCCTAAACCCAACTACGCCTAAAAAATACACATTAGCAGTGTAGATCATAGATCTTCAAAACATATTCTATTATCAGAAACTAAGGCTTTAAATAGGACACTAGGGAAGGGCTAAGAAAACACAATTTAGAAAAAACACAAGCTTAGAAAATGAGAAAATGCTCATCAATGTTGGGGGACATTGGAAAAAAATCTTAAGCCAGGCGTGGTGGTACACAGCTTTAATCCCAGCACTTGGGAGGCAGAGGCAGGCAGATCTCTGTAACTTTGAGGTCAGCCTAGTCTACAAAGTGAGTCTGGGACAGCCAGGGCTACAGAGAAACACTGTCTTGAAAAACAAACCAACAAAAAAAACCCCTAAAATCTTATTGGCTTAATAAAATCCAAATGGTACAGGTGACTAATTGTAGCCTAAATCCTGATTCAAAAGTGAGGCGGAAGATGGGCGGACACCAGGGTTTAAGAAAGAATATTGTGGACATGCATCACAAATGCAAAGGAGAGAGAAATCCTGTCAGATAATAACCAGTTCAGACAGTGTCCTTCATGAGGAACTGAGAGACCTAAATCAAGGACAAAATGCAAAGAGTTTACCTCATACATTTCTCGAGAACTTCTCTTACGAACTTTGGTTTGGGACTTTCAAGATCCTGAGTAAGACAATCTGACCTAAGGGAGGGAAATGTGATTTTATTAAGTTCATACACATAATCTTTTGTATACATAATCTTCATGTCCTGGTTTCTACCAGGGTTTTTCTACCTACTATCTCATCCATATATAGTAAATAAATATCAATAAAATAAATACTTGAGACAACAGACTATTTTAAAATGAATTTTATGGGCTGGTGAGATGGCTCAGTGGCTAAAAGCACTGGCTGCTCTTCCCAAGGTCCTGAATTTAATTCCCAGGACCCACAACGACCACCCTCTTCTGGCATGCAAGTGTACATGCAGCAGAGCGATCATACATTTGAAAAAAAGAATACATATGTGATCTTTAAATATTAAGGTTCTGTGTGTATATGCATGTTCTGCTGTGCACATGCATGTGAAATGCACAGCGTGGAGGCCAGAGGATAACCTTGAGTGCTGTTCCCTGGGGCACCTGCTTTGATTTTTGAGACACGGTTTTTCACTGGGCCTAGAACTTACCCATTAGGCTAGGCTGCTGGCCAGTGAGCATCAGATCTGTCAATCTCCATGTCCCCAGTGTTGAGATTAGAAGCCCATGTCGCCATGCCTGGGTTATTATTATTATTTTTTTTTTTAAGAAGATCCTATTGGGTAGCACTGGCTGATCTAGAACTTACTATGCAGACCAGGCTAGCCTCCACTCACAGCTGTAATCATTTAAATTATCTAATATTTATACCAATAAAGACACAGGAGGTGTAAACTGAGGCAAAAACCTGCTAGCTCAGCGAGGTAACTTTATTTTCTGAACTATATACAAAATGTGTACTTACAAACCTGATTCTACAACTAAACTGCTAGCTCTTTAGAAATCTCTTCCTGTGTCCTTCTACCTAGCTAGTTTACCTTTCTCTTGAGCTCCTCCAAACCCAAGAGGACTCCTTAGCTATCTTTCCTAGAATTCTGTTCTACCTGTGTCCTGCCAGCTGCCTCTTTGTTACTCCTCCTGCAAGCCCAAAGAGAGGATCTCTATCTCTTAGCAGGAGCTCCTCAAAAAAGGCTCTTCCAAGTCAAAAGGGAGAGAGCCCTCTCAAAGGTCCAATTGCTTATCCTTCTCTAGACCCTTTGGTGGGCTGAACCATGTCACCATCATGGTGGTAGGACTCCAAGCCAGTCAGTAGGGGCCAAACCATTTTACCTTTGTGGTGTGACAATTCAAGGCCACCCAGCTGACTTTGCTTCCGGTCATAGAGCAAAGACCACAAGACCTCTCCCAAGGAACTTGCCTTAAAATAGGCAGGAACTTGCCATTCTTTAACATTCTTATGTGTGGAGGCTTTTAGAGGCACACCCAAACTGCATCTCTTTAGGATGCGCCTAACTGCATCAGACAAATAAAATACCTATTTAGGCGTTTATAGTTTGCTAACAACTAGGTTTTCTAAGTACAATAATCAAATATCCTGTAACATACAGAGATCGGCCTGCCTGTCTCCTGAGTGCTGGGGTAAAGGTGTGTGCTACCATGCAGGGCTCAACGTGGGCTTTTTAACATGGCCTCTGGAGATCAAACTTGGGTCTTTATGTTTGAGTAGCAAGCACTTTCCAGACTGAGCAATCTGCAATATTAATTTTTTGGAATAAGGAAGGATAAACATTACACTTACCAATCTTCCCAGCTCCAACGGAATTGAAAGTTACTTAGATGATGAGAAAACCAATTGATAAACCTACGTTGGGGAGTGAGACAGGGAGAGAAAAGGAAGAGTACAGTTTAGAGCGCAGCTTAGATGATCTCCACACAGCTAGACCATCTTCCGCACGCACACACTCTGCTGCCTGCAGGCTCCTTCAACTGTTCTCTCAGAAAAGCCTCCAGCTCAGTGTCTTACAGCCAGCAATGGTGCTTCCTTTTACTCTTGTCAGGCAACAGATATGATTTAAGCTTGTATTTTGTGCAAAATGTTTATATAATTTTCACAGCTATGAAGGAATATACTATTTTTTCATGTAACTATTGATGAAATGGAAGCAGTTAAAAAATAAATTGTATTAAATGTTTACAAATAATTCACAAATGGTGGAATCAAAGTAAACGGCTCATGTTTTGCTGGGAACTGAGCATGGCCCCTGGGAGAGCACTGAGCCTTTTCTCCAGCCCTTAGTCTCTTACACGCACACTGTGACCTTTTAAAAATTTAACTTCAGCCGAGCGTGGTGGCACACGCCTTTAATCCCAGCACTCGGGAGGCAGAGGCAGGCGGATCTCTGTGAGTTCAAGGCCAGCCTGGTCTACAGAGTGAGTCCAGGACAGCCAGGGCTACACAGAAAAACCCTGTCTCAAAAAACAAAACAAAAAAACTTAACTTTATATCTTCATTTATATGTTTATGTTTTGTGTGTGTGTGTGTGTGTGTGTGTGTGTGTGTGTGTGTGTTTGTGTGTGTGTGTATGCAACACCAGAGTCCAGGCAGGTGTTGGATCCTCTGGAGCTGGAGCTACAAGTGGCTGTAGAGCCATTGGATGTGGGTGCTGAGAACCGAACTCAGATCCTTTGGAAGAGTAGCAAGCACCTTAATTGCTGAGTCACCTCTCCAAACCCACCACAAAGTTTTCAGGACACCCTGTATGCATGAACTCCCCCCCCCCATCCACATCAGCTCTCAGGACAGGAAAGATCTTAGTGTACTAAATAGTGCTGTAAAAGCCATAAGAACTCAAAAATGTTTACAGAATTGGTACTGTATTAAAGTGGACACACCTGAAGAAACTTTCTTAAAGCACTTCCCTCAAAATTCTGATTTCAATCATTTGAAAATTTTCAGGCTCATCGACAGAGACAGATACTGATAATTTTTAGATGCAGAGGTTGAATAAGAGATATGAAAATTAGTCAACTGGGGCTGGAGAGATGGCTCAGCAGTTAAGAGCACTGGCTGTTCTTCCAAAGGACCCGGGTTCAAATCCCAGCACCATATGGCAGTTCACAGCTGCCTGTAACGGCTGGGCGTGGTGGCGCACACCTTTAATCCCAGCACCCGGGAGACAGAGGCAGGTGGATCTCTGTGACTTCAAGGCCAACCTGGTCTAAAAAGTGAGTCCAGGATAGCCAGGGATATATAGAGAAACCCTATCTTGAAAAACCAAAAAAAAAAAAGTCAACTGTTCAGTTCTTCCTCTGTTCGGATATGGGAAATGGACAGAAGAAAAAAAAAACAGTTCGGAAAGGTAGTCACAGACTTTCCCCAGAAGAAAACAGTGAGCACTGAATGCCCATGCTAACAATCCAAGACACGATTATTTACCGATTTAAAATAAATGGAGTCTTACAGCTGCAGGTTTGAAGATACTTCTCTATACTTTCTTTTTTTTTTTTTTTTTGGTTTTTTGAGACAGGGTTTCTCTGTATAACAGCTCTGGCTGTCCTAGACTCACATTGTAGACCAGGCTGGCCTCGAACTCACAGAGATCCACCTACCTCTGCCTCCCAAGTGCTGGGATTAAAGGCGTGCGCCACCAACGCCCGGCTACTTCTCTATACTTTCAAAACAGATTATCTATAAATGCTCCTATATAATAAGTGCAGTATTAGGTTTATCATTTAAAATAAGTTTATCTTGAAGACGTACACATGCAATTAAGTAGGAAAACTTAAACTAAAGGGCGGCATATACCGGCATCGCCAAAGACCGAGACTAGAAGCCAAGTGTTCTAGCAAGTAAGCTGCCTTTACACAAAGGGGTTTTAGAAAACAGGGAACAATTTGGAAACCCTGAGGACAGCCTTCTGAGAATTCTCAAAGGTACTAGCATAACCCTGAGAGCAGCAGTAACCGGGGGCCGTACCTGTCCACGCACGTCGTACTCATGGTGTCCAGCCGCATATACAGCATCTCCGTGGCCTGTGCAAGCTGAGTTGGAGGATAAGGAAAGCTACTTCCCACTCTCCTTTCAAATAAATGTGACAGGAGAGATGAAAAACAAAACACTGTCCTCTAAGACTTCGGGACTAAGAATGTTACGTGTCTTTCATTCTTTCACATAACTGATCTTCAAGTTTAAACTGGCAATGATGTACAGGAAACCTGATTGCATCCATAGTCGTGAAATGACGATAATATTTCATCACCTCTATAATTTCCCTAAGCTCAAATGACTGTCAGACTGGAGGTGAGTACAGTGGTTTATGAGACACAAGAAAGGTAAGGACGCAGAAAGCTATATGGAAAACTATTAACTAAAAGAAAGCTGTGGATGCTTATCATTAAAAATCAAAAAGGAGCCGGGTGGTGACACGTGCCTTTCATCCCAGCACTTGAGAGGCAGAGGTGAGGCCATCCTGGTCTATAATAGAGCGAGTACCAGGAAGTCAAAGCTACACAGAGAAACTGTTTCAAAAAACCAACAACAAAAAAAATCAAAAGCATCATGGATCTACCTATGTGGAAGAGGAGGCGGAGAGACTGTAAGAGACAGAAGTGGTGGCTGACTCCAACGAAACAGCATCTTCCAGACACAACAGGGCTGATTCGCACCAGCTGACAAGTGCGACAGCTTGCACAGGACCTGCACAGGTTCAAGCCAGAGACAAGTCCAGCGCTGAGAAGGGGAAGTGGACACAAAGTTGACCCCTAACCAGTAAGCTATTTTGCAGTTGATACCTGCTGGGAAAGGGAAAAGCAGTTTTCTCTAGTGGAGTGTCACGGGATATATCAACCACATGCCGGGGCAGGCTGCATGTGTTGAGACCCTGTCTCAAAAACATAAACAAACTCCATGTTTTTGTGTGTGTGCTTTTTGTCTTGTTTTGATATTTTCTTCTTTCCCCCCACCCAGCCCTCCCAAAGTTTGTTTGGATTTTCATTTTTTGTTTTTGCTTTTGTTTTAAAGAGAGACATTAAGTTGAGTGGCTAGGATCTGGGAAGAGTTGGGGAAGAGGACAGAATATAATCAAAGTATACTGTATGAAAAATTTTAATGAGTTAATTTTAATTATCTAAAAAAGAACAAAAACAAACAAAGCCCAACACCTTTTATGAAAAAAAGACATCTAACACATAAGCTAAGTCACTCCAGAGTGGTCAAAAACTCACTCACCAAGGGCACAACAGATTTGAGCATACTTGTACCAGATATCAACAAAGCAAAACTGACAGAAATGAGCAAATCCACGGGTATTATGGGAGACTAGAACCATGCCTAGTAACTCACACAAGCATCACACACACACACACACACACACACACTTACAAATATGGAACTATTTATTTAAATAATGAAACTTATCTAACGGGCTTAGAGAAGACCTGAGGTCCTAAAAAGGCAGAATATGCATTCTCTTCATAAAACTATTATTTTAAAAGGCAAAGGAATAGCTGACGGGCCTCAAACCTGTAAGCACAGCACTTTGGAGGCTGAGGCAGGTGGATCCGGGTATAAGACCCTGTCTCAAAAAAAAAAAAAAAACAGAAGGCAACACCAGCATTATTATAGTGTGGTGTGAAAATAGCAGGATCCTCCTGGGGAGAACAAAGGAGCTTGTAAGTCAGTCATAGTGACACATTTTTTTTTTTTTTTTTTTTTTTTTTTTTGGTTTTTCAAGACAGGGTTTCTCTGTTTAACAGCTCTGGCTGTCCTGGACTCGCTTTGTAGACCAGGCTGGCCTCGAACTCGCAAAGATCCGCCTGCCTCTGCCTCCCAAGTGCTGGGATTAAAGGCGTGCGCCACCACCGCCCGGCTGACACATTTTATTTTAAGCAGGGGGAGATGCTATGTTAACTTCACAAACATGCATTTTGTTCAAAGTCTTATTTACTTAAAAACAAAGCAAATGAAACCATTATCCCTAAAACCCAAAGCATAGGGACACAAAGGTGAAGCTGAGTAAAGAAGCTCCATAATACAGTCTTTTAGGAGCACAGTCAAAGGGTGTACATTTAAAACAGGAAAGGATACAACTTGGGGCAGAGAGCCCGGCTGAAGTTTGCACAGTTCAATCAGCAGCGTAGTGTACATCACATCAATGTGAGGGGGCGCTGGAAGCTGAAACAGCTCGGCAAAGATCACCTGCAGGACAACACATGGTCAGAGACCTGCTCTGCAGTTATCTCGGCATTTCTACATTACATTACAGCCTAACCACAAACTCCATGGCACCTACAATGGAGAAACAACGACCTTCTGTTCTTAACACTTATGCTCTGAGACCCACAACTAAACAATAATGAGCATTCCATCCCCTTCTTTTACATGAGAGTCCACTAGGCTGGACGTGGTGGCACGTGCCCTTAATCCCAGCACTTGGGAGGTAGAGCCTATCTTGAAAAACAAAACAAAACAAAAAAACCAAAACAAGAGTCCACTAAACGAGGGCTGCTGGGACCCACATTGTTGAGACAATTGTGTAAAAATCCATCCCCTGAAGTTTCAGAGTTGACTGAGGGAGACACTACATGGAGGGGTTCAACCAGTGGAGCTATATCTCTGTGGGTACGGAGAACTCTTAGTGGACCAGAGATGGAGACAGCCGAGTGTCCTACACCGCTATTCACACCAGGCCCCAGATCTTTCGGACAGGCTATTTCCTATGCCCTCCTAAAAGTCCAAAGACCTAGTCAGCATTCTTTCCTCTTAATGCATGATGAATTCTATCCATTTTCAGATTTAAAAATATAACTTAGAGCCATGTGTAGTGGCACATGCCTGGAGTCCCAGCAACTCATGAGGATAAGGCAGGGGACTAATGAATTCCAGGTCAGGATGTGTTTTTTGTTGTTGTTGTTGTTTTGGTTTTTGGAGACAGGGTTTCTCTGTGTAATAGCCCTGGCTGTCCTGGACTCTGCAGACCAGGCTGGCCTAGAACTCAGAGATTTGCCTGCCTCTGCCTCTTGAGTGCTGGAATTAAAGGTGTGCACCAAAATGCACGGTCCTTTTGTTTTTTGAGACAGGGTTTTTCTGGGTAGCCCTGGCTGTCCTGACACTTGTTCTGTAGACCAGGCTGGCCGTGAACTCACAGATCCACCTGCCTCTGCCTTCCAGTGCTAGGAAGAAAGTTTCACTTGGGGGGAGGGGGGGGGTGGGCAGTAAGATGACTCAGCAGGTAAAGGCTCTGAGCCCCGCCCCCCCTTCCCTCCTTTGTCAGGAAGTGAGAACCAAAACTGCTGGCTGTTTCCTTGCTCCTTGTTCACTCTCAGTGCCTGCTATGTAACAAGGAAACAAAGCTAGGTGACATCTTACAGTTCAGACAGACGGGGACATCCAGAATTAGCACACATGGACTGCATACCTCCACTATGTGGTAGTTCAAGGGGATCTTGTTCTTCCCTGGATAGCTCACCAGCTGTGCAGCACTGTAAAAAGCATGATTTAAGTTAGCAAGTACAAAGATACACATGGAATCCAATAGCTTCAAATGCAGTGAACTTAGCTGAAAAAAATCTCTGCTGTAATGTTCTAGTGTTCAGTTATTTATTAACATGGCATGGATTGTTTGTCTTACATACAAAAAAGAAAGTAATCATATCAGCACCTTCAGATCTACTAACTTAGCAGGTTCTTACAGGTGGTCCACTCCTAATTACATTTCTCCTTTAATACTAAGCCAAAACCTTCCAGCTCTATGAATATTTATCAACACTTAAGTTTCTAAATGCTAGAAAACAGAAAAACAAAGTAGAAGTATGCTTTAATTTCCATACATCCAAACTAAACATGTATTTTGTTCTTATAAAATCATCAAAATGTTTCCCTACCCCTTTAAAGTACCATGGAGGGAATCTTACCAAGTTTTCCTTTCTTTCCAGTAGGATTTTATGATGCAATGAAGATTCTCCTCTATGACAAACCTCTCCACCGAATGACTCCCCGGCATAACAGGACCCTGGAGAGAAGGCCAAATGTACTCACACACAGAACCCCCAAAACGGATTTCTTTCGTTTATTCAATAAATACTTGAGTCCAGGACAGAATCAAGAGTGTACAGTGTTCTTGAGGTATCCAGGAACACTGCCAGGCCCATTTTAAAATCTTTGTTTTTTAATTTTAAAAACTCTTATCTATCTATCTATCTATCTATCTATCTATCTATCTACCTACCTACCTACCTATCTATCTATCTATCTATCAATCAATCATCTGTCTGTCCATCCATCCGTCCATCCATCCATCCACCCATCCATTGTGTGTTGGTGGTTGTGTGCCATGCTGCATTTGTAGAGATCAGAGAACAATTTGTAGGGAACTGGCTTTCTCTTTTTTACCATGTGGGTCAGGCAGTTATGAGGGAACTCTGGTGTCATGTTTCATGGCCCATCCTTTTAGCCACCAAAGCAAAGCCCAATTTCTAAATTTAATAAACATTTTTAAAAGACACTATCAAAATAACAAAAGAATGCAACGTTTGTATTTTCAGGTAACTATTTTGGAGCATTTATACCCTCTGACAGAGGAAGGACAGGCACAGTATACAGCAACAGCAAGGAAATGTAATTAGTACAGGAGAAACATATTCTGAGCTTAAACTGTTGTTTCCTTTGCTATAACTAGCAATAACTAATCACAAAGACTAAATGTCATGAATATAAAGTAGATTTTCAGTTGATAAACCTAACTAGGTCATGTGGTATGAGTTTATTAAAAGCCTCTTGCTACAAGGTCACCATGTAATTTTGAATCAATGTGCTTTCTTATTATTTAATATAGCAAAACCGGCAATCAAGTCCTCCCACCATTCAGGGAAGGCTGGAATGTTGAATGGGAACCAAAGCCAGGCGTTAAACTGATCCTGACCAAGCCTGTTCTACTGCCACTCTAGCTGTGTTGTGTTTTCAGGCTGATCCAGGCAGAGGAGCTTGAAACTCAGACTGAAGAGCAGACATGATGCTTGGAAAGGGATGTTTGCAATCTCTACTTTATTTCTGTTTGTACTCTTTAAAAAAATTAAACAACAACAAAATCAAAACAAAACCAAAGTCCCATGTAGCAGCATTTCATCCAAAGACAGCTGGTTTTGATTCTCTCTCCACACACACACACACACACACACACACACACTTTACACTTCACCTGTGCTAAGTGCAGACTTTAAAGTTCCACTCTGGAATGAATCTGTTCTCTAAGTAATTTGGCCTGCATAGCTCATTATCTGGACAACCGGAGAAGCAAAGCCAGGCCAAGCACCTTTTAATACATAGGACGGTGCTCGTTCATAAATACACACCCCGAAAAGCCCACTGTGCTGGGGTTGAGGCTGAATTGCCACATGCACCCAGGATGGGGCAAGCAATGGTTTTGGTACTTTAGTTAGCTAAACTTTACAGAAACAAGCTAGTAATCACATTCTGGCTGCCTGGCTCCAAAACATACATATGCATACCGACATATAAAATAATTGGTGTGTGCTTAAAATGTTGATTTTTACATCCAGTATTCACAATAAAATCATGTTCTTCTAACTGCAAAAGGGCTGCAAACAATTTGGCTTCATAATCAAAAACAGTATAAAAAGTATTTTAAAAACTAGAATGTTGGGGATGAAGAGATGGCTCAGCGGTTAAGAGCACTGACTGCTCTTCCAAAGGACCCGGGTTCAAATCCCAGCACCCACATGGTAGTTCACAGCTGTCTGTAATTGCTGGGTGTGGTGGCACATGCCTTTAATCCTAGCACTTGGGAGGCAGAAGCAGATGAATCTCTGTGAGTTCAAGGCCAGCCTGGTCTACAGAGTGAGTCCAGGACAGTCAAGGATACACAGAGAAACCGTGTCTCAAAAAAAAACAAAACAAAAAAAACCTAGAATGTTAAGTTGGGAAGTTGACAAAAATGCTTTTAATAATCGTATAATATGAATAACTTAAACCAAGTTGTTATGGACAATTTAGAAAAGGAAACTCTAGCCGGGTGGTGGTGGCGCACGCCTTTAATCCCAGCACTTGGGAGGCAGAGGCAGGCGGATCTTTGCGAGTTCGAGGCCAGCCTGGTCTACAAAGTGAGTCCAGGACAGCCAGGGCTACACAGAGAAACCCTGTCTCGAAAAACCAAAAAAAAAAAAAAAAAAAAGGAAACTCTGTGTGTGTGTGTGTGTGTGCGCGCGCGCGCGCGTGCGTGTGTTAATACTGACAATAGCTAAACAGGACTGGGAGCGTAGCTTGGTCACTAGAGTGCTTGCTTAGCATGCATGAAGCCCTGAGTTCAGTTCTTAGCAACACACAACGCTGGGCTGGGCATGGTAGTGAATGTTTGTCATCACAACAGAGGCAGAAGCAGGGGAGTCCCAAGTTAAAGGGCATCATCTTCCACTGCACAGCAAGTACCAGGCCAGCCTGGGCTACATGGGACCCTTTCTCAGAAAATAAAATAAGCTGAAATGTTTAGCATAGTGGTTCACAAGTACTATCTCAGAACTCAAGAGGCTGAGGCAGGAAGGCTGTCATAATGAGGACATACTGGCTACAGAGACAGACAGACACTAAACAATAGAAATAGCTACACATGGTGCCTGGGAGCTGGCTCAGTGGACAATGTGCTTCCTGTACAAGTATGGGGAACGTAGTTAAGAACCCCAGAGTCCACATTAAAAGCTAGACCAGGTAGCACGTGCCTCTACTCCAGTGCTGAGGGTGGGCAGCCTCAAGAGAGACGGACTCCATGGGGCCTACTAGTCAACCAGTATAGCTACAAGGGTGAGCTCCAAGGCTCAGTGAGAGACCTTCACGTGCATGTGCAAACACGCGCGCGCACACACATACACACACACCAAGAGCAATCAAAGACCTCTGAAGTCAACCTCTGGCCACCCACTCACACAACACACCCCTACCCCAACAGCTAAACTTGAGCATTCTTCATATGAGACATTGTTCAACGTATTGACATGTGATAATAATTTAACCTTCCTTCAGAGACACATACCATCATTATTCCTTTGGGAACTGAGGCCCAGGAAGTAAATTACTCACTCATGCTCCTGGGTAGTCTTTGCATTAAATGCTAACCAACCTGGCTCTCAACTTACTCTTTTGACTGGTAAACTATATTGTTTCTCTTATTTATATAAGTAAAACAATTTTTTTTGCATAACAAGGTAACATAGTTTGCTGAATTAAAACATTATTTTCATCAATCTTATGTCAAAAAAAATCTGAAAATTAAAAGGTTATTTCAGAGCTGGGCAAGGCAGTATGAGCCTGTAATCTCAGCACTTGGAAGGCTGAGGTAACAGAATTTGTTAGCTCAAAGTCAATCTGGGCTCCACAGAGACCCTGTCTCAAAAGAACCCTGAAAAAAATAAAGAAAACAAAATATCTAAGACACAAGTCAAAGGAAATTGAGTCACATGTACAACTGCAAGCCAGGCCCTTTCTGGAGCTCTCAGCCACTCACATACCTCTGGGTCATCTGTGTAGTCGAACATCCTGAAGATGACCCTGGGCATTGGGTACACGGAGTCCTCTGTGTGAGGCGGGGGCGTGAAAGGAGGCAGATTGTGTTGTAGTGCCTCACAGAGGATGCTGTCGAAGGCAAGGTAGGGTCTCAGGATGTGCCTTTCCTGCCACCGGTCCTTTTTCAATTTCTGAATTTGGGCCCACAGGCAATCTAAATACTAAAGAGATTTTAATATTTAATACACACATTTTGGTTATACAGTACAGAAAATACCTACCCTCTAAAATATAGGACAAAGTAAACTAATCTGGTATTTCATATAGCAGGAAAGAATGGCATTAAGTTTTTATTTTCACTTAAAAATTTTAAGACTACATTAATGTGCACACACTTGCTACAACGTCACATGGAGGTCAGAGGTCTCCTTCCACTGTGCAGTGCTGGGGCTCTGACTCAGGCTGCTTTACCTACTGAGTAGTACATTTTCCATTTTTATTTTAGCAGCTTGTTTTCAGGAACACATTTGGAGATGTTACTTCTGCTATTTTTTAAATTGAGTATTAAATATAAAACTTGTCAAGTCTGTGAAAACTGGTAGTCTACAAAGCAAGGGGCTGTTTCAATTACATTCTAACATATATTAAATACTCCCTCTATGCTTAAGACTCTGACATATATTAAATACTCCCTCTATGCTTAAGACTCTGAGGAAATGAATTCCTCACTGGAAATATTTAGGAACCTAGCTAAGATGTACAATTGCAATAGTTTGAGCAATTTTTAAATTGCAGTTTTACTTATTTATGTGGTATGGGCCACTGTGCGCCTGCAGAGGTCGGAGGACCACTTGGAGGAGTTAGTTTCATCCTTCCACCATGTGGTTGCTGGGAATCGAACTCTGGTTGTCAGCGTCGGTAGCAGCACCTCTACCCACTGGGTCACCTCACCGACTCGGCTTGAGCATGTTACAGAGATAATAATCTACTCCAGAGCTGTGTTTATATCACAGATGGAAATCAATTCACCTCTTCTTGTGGATGCGGTTTATCGGCAGTCCATACTTGTAACATGGGTACATGAGTCTTTTGGCGTCTTCTAGAGATAAAATGAAAATCTACACTTAGGTTTTAGAAACATAAAAGACACTCAATGGTTTTCATGATTAATTAAAGCAATGAAAAACACTTTTATCAGCAGATAGCAACATTTTTGGTAATGGTCCACATATCATACGATTTAGGCATAACTGTATCTCAAACACTAGTGGCAGAGGGTTAGTTGGTACAACCTCAATTACAGAAGAATATGTCTCTGGAAGACAGTGTGGCTTTATCTGTCAAAATCTCAATTGTTCTGAATCTTCAGCCAACAATGTCATTCCTATGAACTCATATCCCCATAAATACACCTGGACACATACATGCAGACATACACACAAGATTATTCTGACACTTGTTTATAGTAACATATCCTGTACAAACTAAATATCCAAAGGGAAAGGACTAATAAAGAGAAAGTATGGCACCTTAAAAAAAACCAGAGTACCATGCTACTGTTAATATAACCAATCAAATGCAACCACATACTTTTATACAATGACTTCAAGTTAAAGAAAAAAAGCATGTAAAGAACTATATATGCTGGATTATCATTTGAAAAAACCAAGCATATATTCATATGCACACACACCACATAGGCATGCACACAGATATGTAAAAGTCTTTAGATGTCATGTTTATCTGTACCCAATGAAACAATTATTAGTGGTATCCAAAGAAATATGACACAAACTAATTTGCGACAGCTGAAGGAACACACAACCATTATCACCATCATGTGTCAGGGTAATTAGGCATGTTTACTAACAAGGCCCATTATTGATTGCATGTACTAAGATAAAGCACGTTTTTTACCCTGGCAGGGAGAAGGGCATGGCTGAGAAACAACAGACTATGTGCCAGGGCAGTGCTTCTATCAGAACACAACACTAACACATGTCTGAACTTCTTCCAATCAACCCAGTGGCCTGAGCAGACGGGTAATTTTAAGCCACAGGTGACTCTGAGCATACAAACATTACAACACCAGAGGAGCTTTTAAGCATGGTGTTTTACGACTTTCACAACCACACATGAAAACAACTTAAGACACAGGACCAACTTCTTGCACTAGCAAAGTACTGAGGTCTTACTGAATTACGGCAGCAGGAGAATGAAATTTATTAGAGAACATTTTCAGTAACTTTACAGTTTTGTGGTTTTTTAAAAATGGAACTGAAAGGGTGTATTGTTAACAGAGAAGTTAAGACATTTATTGTACCAGTAGGATATCTTTATACAAATAACAAAGAACATGTGAGCTGTGCCCTTACTTAAGATAGCTTTCAGTGTTGGAGAAGATGCGGTCCATTTCTGCATCTTTCTTTTCATACAACTCCTTTCCAACCCAGGGCAAAGATGACAGGAATGCATACACATACCAATCCCGTCGCACCTGAAGGTTTAAAAAGGTAAGTTAAAAAAAAAAAACATGCTAGTTAATTTTATTTATTTATCAATTATTCTTTATTTTCATGGTTAAGGATCAAATTCAAGCCCTTACAGATGCTAGGCAAGCATTCTATAACTGAGCTATACAACTCCCTGCCCCCATCTTTTTTTGTTCATCAATGCAATATTGGAGAGGCTTTTCAATAGGGCTTAAATAAAATATCTGGCTCACCCAGAGAATTTCTAGATATATATTCCTAATCTTATTAAAAAACATTTGAAATAACACAAAGATGTCAAGAGAACCCACCAGTAAGCCAGCTGACATGCCCTTCAGATATTAAGCATTACAGTCTGATCATCTATTATTATATTTTGTTTATTGCTGGAAAAGGGTTATCAGTGGGGAGAAAAAAGCTCCAGGACAGTCCTTTAAGAAAGAGATTCAACATAACGGGTGTCTTACTTGAGGCACATCTTCTTCCTGAGTTACATTTACAAAATTCTCAAACATAGCAACCATAGATGGGGCAGCAATCACATGACAATTCACAAGATCAGATAGAAAACGGACCTGTGAGCACAAGTGGTATTTGTATTAAACAGATTATACAGATTAAAGAGCTAATACAGATAAGCTGTTCATAATAGTTACAAAATAAACAACCTTGTAACAGTCTACAGAACTAAAGCATACAGTCTAATTTAGCTCACTGTCTTTTTGTTTGGGCAGCCTGTGAGCCAAGGCTTTAAGTTTAAAGCTTAAGACGATATTCACAGAAAATGACATGAATCAGATTCCGGTGTGCTCCATGGGCGCGTGGGCACAGCTCACATGTTCTTTGTTATTTGCACAGATACCCCATGGGCACACTTGCAGTGAACGGCGGTTCGTAACCACTCAGTTACTTCTGTGCTACCACGGCAGAGTTGGGAAGCTGTAGCAAAGATCTTATGTTGGATAGGGCTCTGTGACATGTGGGTTTCCACAGTGTCTTACATTAAGACCCAGACATTCAAATATCCTAGCTACTCCATCCTACAGAAGTAGGTTGCTCTTTCTATTTGGTTAGGAACAATTTTCGCTGAAATACAGAAACAGAAATTTAAAGTAAAAGAGAGATTTACTGAGTGTCCCGTGTGTGGGTGCCAGGGCTAAGTAAACAGTATTCAAGGTACTGTTTTAGGAAACTCATAGCCTATTTGGGACAAACACAATCTCAACAAAAAGGGATAACTCCTGCACTGATAGGTAAATTAAAAAGTGTTCTTGGAGCAAGTGATACCGGGAACAAGGAAAACGAACACTAAGGAGAAAACAGCTAAATAAGGTTATAAAGGGCGAGTAAGCCTCAGCGGGGAGCAAGGCAGGGGTTCCGGCAGAGGGGTGTGCAAGCGACTTCACAGAGCGTCAGGGCATACAGAGCACAGGAGAAGCAATCTGCCTGGGGCAATCTCGAAAGACCAAGACTTTAGTCCTACATCCTAAGGGTGTCCAGTCGCCTCTTGAACTTGTCTTCAGTAAAAAGGAACTTGATCACATAATCTCCAGCATGCATGTATTTACTTATGTAAATACTGGATTACTACCAATCTATTTATTAGGTATTAGCAAGACTTAATTCCTTTCCTTCCATTCAAGACACATAAAGGTTCTATACTGCAGAAAGAATCTAATAGCCAGAGGTTGGGAGGAGTCTGTGAAATGATGTCTTCTGGACAGGAAGCCCTCACAACCTTACAGCAGCTACACAAGGCCAGTGAGGCCAACATTCCTTATGGATGGGGACGGAACTCACAAGGCCCCATCCACTTCTGAGGAGCCATTGGGGGTTAACAGTTTCTGCGGAGGAGGTATTTTCTTCAGTTGTGTAGCCACTAGTAAGGTGCCCACGTTCCAGTAAATAATCTCCCACACTTGTATGCAAGCAACCCTAATTAAACTCAGGGAGTCACACATGTACAGAAAGTCAGAAAGACATCAAGGTAGAAAGGGGACTAGGAAGGGTACAGCAAGAGGAGGTACAAAATGAAGAAAACGGAGACCAATGTGACCAAAATATCTCCTACACACACATGAATCTGTTAAAAAAGAAAAAGACAAAAGTTCTCATATTTATTCCCTGTGGTTCAATGAATTATTTTGTGTATCAGAATTTTAAGACTACTCAATATAAAAAACAGGAAGGAAATGAACCAGTAATCCACATGAGCAGAGCCTAGTATACAAAGACCACTCTGCTATTACTGAAGACAGACTCAAAGACAGAGACCTTAGATAAGAAAATGTAGAGTAAGGAGGCAGCTAAGAGCACAAAAGAGTTACAAATTGGCCTAGAGGCTTTAGGGAGAAATGGGATTTTGGAGATAGGATTAAGAGAGGTTGGAGACACATAAGGAGGCAAAGAAAAGCTAAAAATTCATGTCAGATCTCTGGATGGCTTGCCCAGTAGACAGTGGCCCCTACACTGAGCTGGTGGGCATACAGAAGAGGGCTATAAATAACATGGAGTGGAGGCCTGGATTTCTTTGGAAACACAGTTACACTGAATATGTAAGGATTTCTGAAAAACAGACTCATAAAAGCACATGTGGGGAACACCTGGGGGAGCTCGTGATTCTGGAAGAGGTGTACCTTGGGAGGAAGGCATGAGGTTGGCCAATGAGAAAATATTCTGATACATAATTAGAAAGAGTGTATAAACCTCGAAAGAGCTTTTTGATTGGCATTGCTTCGCATCACTGCTTAACTTCAAAGAACACTGGACAGCGTTTTCCAAGAGTGGCTGCTGCCGAAACTTGCCGAGACTTACAGCCAAAGTTGGGTGGAACCAAGGTGGATTGAGCCTAGGTTGGGCACAGCAGAGGTGAAAAGCCTCGCTTGGAACAGCCAACACTGAGAACAGCAGAAGTGCAGACCTGCCCTGAGACTGTGGTGCCCAGTGAGGGGCAGCAACTGTCAGTGCTGGAGAAAGGCCACAGAGAGCTGCACCTGCCCCACGCAAGCCCACGCGGGCAGAAGAGGACATGGTGCAATGCCTGCCCCATCGAGATTCGAAGAGGCCAAAGCCTCAGCACCAAGGCTGAGGCCAGCTGAGGAGAGCAGTGCCTGCCTCCTGAAGATTTGGTAAGGTTGGACAGGGCCAAGGCCACACTTAGCGCTGGACCTACCAAGTGGAAGTTCAGAAAAATTGGATGGACTTAAGAGGCCGCAGTCCCACTGTGGCGTCTGCTGATTGCGGTGTACCTGCAGGTGGATTCCAACTGTTCCTGTGTTCCCACTGGCTGATCTGTATGGACTGCCGACCAGCTGCCCCCAAGGACCTGCGCTGGAGGGTGTCTTGGTATCCTTTCTAAAGTGGCTAGAAGTGATTGGCTGGAAGGTGTTTAGAGATATTAATAAATAGTTTAAAGATACCCCTTCAATAACACATGAATTTCAGGACTTGCAGGGATGACATCTTTCGGCTTATTTTGGGATACAGGTTTAGAACTCAGGAGAAAGGTTGAGGTGGGAGATAGTTATAAATTTGTTTTATGCGGCTATGAGACTGAATGAGAATGATTCAGAAGTTTAAATAATTTAAAGTGAAGACAGAATTATTTTAACATAAACATTTAAAGGATAAAAGATGACAATGTAGGGAAAAGGAGACAAGAATCAAAGAGAGCAGTGATACTGATATTATTAATAGCAGGTCTTCAAAAAGTTTTGCTGTAGAAACCAAGAGATAAGAACATAATGTAAGGAACCATATGCTGCAAGGAAGAGGACTAGTCTTCAAAGTAAACACAAACACCACACAGAGCAGTGAGTGAAAATGGCTTCCTACAGCAACATGAGCAGGGACCAGAATAAGGACAAGGGAGTAATTAACTGGCTGCAGCTTCTTTCCTCCATTTCAAAACTAATTTACTATATTTATAATATGATCTCTGTCTCTCTCTCTCCCCCCCCCCTCCAGGTGCTCATGCATCAAACTTACCAAATATACAGCTTCATTATAGTTATTTGCTTTTAGTGATTCTTTAAGTTGACGAATCATAGCTTCTACAAATTCTCCTCCAAAGTTGTAATTTCTGGCATTCAGCAGTCCAACTAATGTTGTATAAATTGTCAACTTCTCAGGTAACAGACGTGCACTGATTTGAGAACCCGTACAAGACAACCCCAAAACAAAGGTTTTATATTAAGCTGTTGAATTCTACATGAAGCTTTTAACATTAAATCAACTTTGGAACAAAATTACTTTTTAACTATGTTTTGAAAATGATTTCAGAGAAGGTGTATGTGTCACTGAGAAGTATGCAGATATAAAAATAAACCCCAATATTTTTCATTTTAGTTAGTCCAAGAGTTGAGGAAGTTACTTGTGAAGTTATCACACCAAAACTAATGCAACTAATGTTAGACCAGTTTTTCTTCAAATGTTGTGAGTGGAAGTAAGTAATAATCCCACAGAAAATGGTTTCCATGGTAATCTCGGAAGTTTCCATGAAACAAGACTCATTAATACAGAATCATTAAGGGGAATGGTACATTCACAGTTTCTAAACTTAGCTAGCCAAATGCCATGGGACCAGAATTCCACTTGGAGAAATATTATTGGATTCCTTGTAAAAGATAAAGAATTAAAATCATTTTCAACCATGTTCGTATAAGAAATGCTTAAAATGTGGTATGCTAACAGAATTGAGAAAATGCTGAGGACAGCCAGACGGTTCAGCAGGCTGAGGCTCTTGCCAACCTGAGTTCAGTCCCAGGGCCAAAATGGCAGAGGAGAGAACTGAGAATTCTGGGTGTTCTCTGACCTCCACACATGCTGTGCACATGTGCACCCACACACGCACGCACGATAGATAAATAAGTAAATAAATGGGGCAATAAAGACAAGCCTGAAGAGAGACATCAATGGCACTTGCTAATTACGGAGGCCTTTAGATTCAGCTCAGAAAGAAAAGCAAACAAGTACAATTACTCATGATAAGCCTGAGGAGAATTCTCCTGACTTTTCTGACTTTTTTTGTTTTTTTTTTGGTTTTCGAGACAGGTTTCTCTGTGTATTCCTGGCTGTTCTGGACTCACTTTGTAGACTAGGCTGTTCTTGAACTCACAGAGATCCCTCCTGCCTCTGCCTGCTGAGTGCTGGGATTAAAGACATGTGCCACCATGCCCAGCAATTAGACAGCTGTGAGCCGCCATGTGGTTGCTGGGATTTGAACCCAGATCCTTTGGAAGAACACCCAGCGCTCTTAACCACTAAACCATCTCTCCAACCCCGAGAATTCTCTTATATTGTTATATTGTTTTCCTAAGGCACCTTGCTAAATACAGGGGAGGATTTAGGAGCTCAAAAGATACTGGTATTGAAAGTACAACATGGTCCCTAAAGCTTTCTCCAAGTAAAAACTTTTAAAAGGACACTGCCAATCAATACCAGCCCAGCCTTACATAAGCAAGCATGGCTTTCAACGGTTCTGCCAGCGTAACAACTCTAATTCATACTACCAAAACAGAGGGTATCCGATGGATAACTATAATAAAATAACGCTTTCATAGTCTCTTAGTCTAGTTATACATTTTCCTGAATTGATTAGATTCCTTTGAAAACAAAATTTAACTATGGGTTTGGAGAGTGCAGCAGTTCAGACCACTTGTTCTTGCAGAGGACTCAAGTTGGATTCCCAGCACCCACATGGTGCCTCACAACTGCCTATATACACAATTCCAGGGCATTCAGTGCTCTCTTCTGACCTCTACAGGCACAGACACACATCTGTGCAAAACACTCATACACAAAAAAAAAACTTCAGAAAATTTTCAACTATGAGGAGTTAAAAAGGGATCTCCTTGTATGTATATTTTTTAAGTTAAAAATGAGCTACAAACGCTTAGCCATTATTTTAATATTACTGAAACGATAACTATAGCATCAGGGACAGTTATGCTCATTAAAATCTTCAAAAAACATCTTTGGCCCTCAAGAAAGGCCACTGACTTGGTTTACAAGTTTTCCAGTGTACTTGGTTCTATTGATGGTACACACATACACGCAAAGCGCTAACTCCACTTCACACATGCACAAGTGCCTTTCTTGGTGGGGGGGGGGAGATCTCTAAATGAAGACATCTACGTTCTCATCTGAGTTAAAAAATTAACTCAAATGATTTTAAAATTCTAAGAAATAAAACATAAGGAAAACACTTCATTTTAGCCCTACTTATCCCTTTAAAAAAGTAAGTTCAGCAAAGGGCAAAGATGAACATTTCATTAGCATGAGTTTCAGGACAGAAGGACAGCCAGTGACATTTAACATAAGCATGTCCTTTGAACACTCCCCAAAGCACGTAAGAGTAGATAATACATTATCACCTGGATCCACAAATCGTTTACATACATACACTGTACAAAGAAGCCTTAAGATCTTGCTCTTGTAGTTAGGAAGATCAGCTTCCAAAACACCAGCCAAGCCTTCGAGATTGCTCTCCAAAGAGCAGGCACTCTGCAGATAACATCATTAATTATCCATTAGTACTCAAGTAACCAGTGAATTACAGTTAAAATACCTAGATAACCAGCAGAACATTAAGGTCTTGTATAGGCACTATAATTCTGTGGGGAAGAAAACAAGAACTAATGACAATTTTGTGGAGAATTCCCTTAGCATCAATCAATTCCACTAGTTACTGCTCTATGAAAAGAGAGTCAACAAAATCTTCAAAGTGGTCTGAGCAGAGGACTCTAGGCAGAAGGACAGCATGGGCTGCACTCTGCCTCTCAACTAATAACCCACCACTGTCTCAGGCCTCCAAGTCTGCTTCCGGTCATCTATACTGAGAGGACCATTCCCCGGGTCTGTTCTAAGGTTTATCTGTTGAAAATTACTTACTGAAAATTCTTATGATCTGAATCCCAGGAGTTTCAAAACACTTTCACTTGGGGATACAGTTGTGCAGTAATAACACAAGCTTTGTCTAAAACCTACACTACCCAGTACAACTTCAGAAATTAATCAAAGCTGTCAGTCACAACACTAACCCCTGGGTTTGGTACATACCTTTTCCCCTACTTTGCATATTAAAGATTCCAAATGATCTTCAGTTTCATTTGCATCAGAGGTCTTCCTCCTTTTGTGAGGTTGTCCACCTATTTAACAACATCACACACACAAAAAAAAGCAAGGTTACATGATGAGTCTACTATCAAACTTTTATCACCCTTTTAGCCTTTAGTCTCTTTTCTATCAGGCTGTACTTTTTTGAATAGCTCTTACCCAATCCTGTTTTAACTAGGCTAGGTACCTGGAGAATTTATTTCTCGAATTGTTTTAGAGATTTGTTTGTGTGTACATGTGAGTGGATGTACACCTGGGTGCAGGTCCAGGTGCCAGCACGCTCACGTTAAAGCCAGCAGAGGCTGTTGGGTGTCCTCCTCGACCATACTACTCCTTCAAGGCAAGGTCTCTCCCTGAACCTGGCGCTTACTTTTCTTAGCTAGGATGGAAGCCAGCAAGTCCTAGTGATCCTCCTGTCTCCACTCTCCCTTGTAGCTGGGGCTAAAGGCATGTACTGCATGCTCACCTCGTGAGCACCCTGAGACCCAAATCCCAGTTCTCAAATGCTTTTAACTGTTGAGTCACCTCTCCAGACCCCACGTTTGCTCTCTCTCCCTCCCTCCCTTCCTCATATATGTACATCAATATGTACATATATGTATATATACACACACACACACACGTATTTTATTTTTTTATTATTTTTGTGTATGGATGTTTTGGCTACATGCGTAACTGTGCACTACATGTATGTCTACAGCTCATGTAGGCCAGAAGAGGGTATCAGATGCCCTGTAACTGGAGTTGAGGACATCCGTGAGACACAATATGAGCGTTAGGAATTAAACCCAGGTCCACAAGAAGAGAACTGACGAGCCATCTCTCTAATGCCTCCCCCATCCTTACTATTAAGCTCACTATAAACAATAATGCCAGGAGACATTATTTCAGTTCGATTTTGTATAAACAGTGTCCAGGAAGCTATGTCCCTTTATGTGACTATACTGGAATGGCACCAACATACTAAACACCAGTAATCTGAACACTGCTGCTCCTGGCCTTTAACTTGTTTACTGCCCCTCAGTTGTTGGTTTCTAAACCTAACTGTGTCAGCAGTACTTGTTAATCTGATGATGTAACTAAACTACTACAGAAACTGGTGGAATAAAGATGGAAAAACAAGTTAATCCTTTGAAATTCTGTATTTAAAATATGCCCCTAGCTGAGTGTGATGGCACACACCTTTAATCCCACCATTGGGAGGCAGAAGCAGATAGATCTCTGTGAGTTCAAGGCCAGCCTGGTCTACAAAGCAAGTCCAGGACAGCCACACCTACACAGAGAAAACCCTGTCTCGAAAAACAAAACAAAACAAAACAAATAACAAACAAACAAACAAAAAGCCCCTAAACATTAACAGTGCTGATGCTGAGAAACTGCTCCAGAATTCATAATGCACCAGCTGTGTTCTTCATTATTATTCAGAACCAGATTTCAGGTGAAGTTCAGAGAATATAGAGTGAAAAACTAGCCGAATGAGAGCAGCGGCTTTCCTAGACCCTACAAATGCTTCCCTTCCTGCTGCCCCATCTGCTAAACTAATCCTTCATCTCATCCTAATCATAATGTTAGCTTGTCCCAGTTTGTAACCATTCCTGTCTTCAAAACAGCCCTTCCAGGTCCTCTTGTAAGCCTAACATATGAAAAACTGCTTCAGGGAAACAAAGCAGGCTTTCTAAAGAAAATGAGAAAATACAGGCACATAGTCACATCTCTGAACTGTAAACCTCTGTGTCACTGTGGTTATTAAGTCAAGATTTATTTGGAGAAAAGGAGATGTCAGAAAGCACTATGAAGGTAAGAGAAAGTTCACTCTTCTCACCTGGTACTTGAGAGAATATGACGTATACATATGAGTGCTACATATTACAGTCTGAACCCAAGGACAGTGACAAGACCCAGAACTCAGCAGAGAGCCCGAGTGAGAACACAGAAGCAGAACACAGTCCTCACTAAGGTTGCCTTTGGAGTGCTGGGGAGACGGTCTCGTGGGTAAGAATACTGCTACACAACAAGCATGAAGACCCAAGTCCGATTCCCACCACGCACATCAAAAAGCTAACAAATACGTGGTATTGTGGCATTTGCCTTTAAACCCATCACTGGGAAGGCAGAGGCAGGTGGATCACTGTGAATTTGAGGCCAGACTGGTCTACATATAGAGTTCCAGGACAGCCAGGGCAAAATAGTAAGGCCCTGTGCCAGCTAATTTAATGTCAACTTGACACAGGCTAGAGTCATCTGAGAGAAGGGAGCACCAACTGAGAAAACGCCTCCATGAGATCGGGCTGTAAACAAGCCTGTACAGCATTTTCTTAATTAGTGATTGATGGGGAGGGACCAGCCCATGGTGGATGGTGCCATCCCTGGGCTGGTGGTCCTGGGTTCTATAATAAAGCAGGCTGAGCAAGCCAATAAGCAGCATCCCTCCATGGTCTCTGCATCAGCTCCAGCGTCCAGGTTCCTGTCCTGTTTGTGTTCCTGTCCTGATTTCCCTCAGTGATGGACTGCTATCTGCAAGTGGAAGCTGAAAGAAACGTTTCCTCCCCAAGTTGTTTTGGTCATGGCATTTTATCACAGCAATAGTAACCCTAACTAGGACACCCTGTCTTTAAACAAAAACAAAAACAAAAAACCAGTATAGCCATGCAGGTACCCTCCAACCCTAGGATTATGGAAGGTGGAGACATGAGGACTGCTGCAGCTTGCTGGCCAGCCAAAATGGTGAGTCACATGTTCAATCTAACAAGGCAGAGGGTAACAGAGAAGGGTACCCAATGTCCTCCACATGGCCCCCCCCACACACACCATGAGCATATATACAACATTCATACTGTCTGGGGAGTGAGGTGGCTCAGTGGTGTGGTGCCCACTGAGCAACCATGAGGACCTGCCTGTGACCTGGAGGTGGCAGAGAGCATGGAAACGGGCAGATCCCTGGAGCTCCTTCATCAACTAGCCTAGGCAAATTGACAAGGTCCAGGGATTCTTGCTGTTTGTCTTTCAGACCTTTTCTCAAAAAAACAAAACAAAAAAATCAGCTGGAGTAAGAAAAAGGTAGATACCTCAGACCAGCATTTCTCAACCTGTGGGTGGAAAGAAACCTCCTTGGGGGGGTCCAATGACCCTTCTTCACAGGGGTCTCATATCAGATACCCTGCATATCATATTTACATTATGATTCATTACAGTTATGAAGTTTGAAGCAATGAAATTTTATGGTTGGGGTCACCACAACAGGAGTAACTGTATTAAAGGATCACAGCATTGGGAAGGTTGAAAACCATGCCTTAGACATTCTAGATCCATACTTTAGACACTTTTTGGGGAATTAGCTGAATGTTTTCAAACCCTAAACAATAAAAGAGAAACAAGTTTATGTTGGCACCATAATCCAGAACAAGCTTTAAAACACTGCTATGTAACATAATATATGTTAAGGTTATATATTGCTATATACACTTAGCTAGTGCAGAGAAGAGACCTTTATGTTAATAATCAATCTAAGGGCTCTTAAGACACCAAATAATGGCCAGGCATGGAGTTGCATGCCTTCAATTCCAGCACTCTGGTGGCAGAGGCAGGTGGATCTCTGAGTTTGAAGCTAGCCTGGTCTACACAGCCAGTTCCACAACAGCCAGGGCTATTCAGGGAAACCAAGTGGGGGGGGGGGTGGGTGGAAAACAGACAACACAACGAAACAAACAAACAAACAAAACAACCCAACAAGCAAACAAAAAGACCCCAAATAATTTTTTCACTGCAACACAAAACTAATGTTATAAGGATACATTGTACTATTTCCTATACCCTTATTAGAATCAGATGTGTAATTGGGATCCACAAAGTAGACAAAAACCAACATCATAAAAGAAAAAATTAACAAAACCTAGCAAAGAAAAGTAATATACTTTGACTCTACAAATTTAAAATAAAAATTTAAGCTGACTAAAAATATCACCTCTGAAACAAAGTATACTTTCCCGCAGCATAACAAACCTTTCAGCTCTCTTCAATTTTTTTTCCCTACAGTTAAATTTAAAAACATCAGTCACACCAGGGTATGGTGGCGCATGCCTTTAATCCCAGCACTGGGGAGGCAGAGGCAAGTGGATCTCTGTGGATTCAAGGCCAGCCTGGTCTACAAAGTGAGTCCAGGAGAGCCAGGGATACACAGAGAAACCCTGTCTCAAAAACCCCCTCCTCCCCAAAAAAATCAGTAACAGTCTAAAATATAAAAACCTAAGTGGAAGTAGTTTAAATAGGCTTTTGAGACTTTTGACTAAGATTCTGAACAATATAAATTCCTTAACAACAAAATAGTATCCTTAATACTGATAAAACATATATCCAACAGTGATTGAAGGAGTTCAGAGACATTGTTAAGGAAATCTAGACATGGTATTCCCCTTGGGAGAAGGCAGGGGCAGCCAGCCTGATCCACATAGTTCCAGACAGTCAGGACAACATACATCGACAGTCACATAGAGACCCTGCCTCAAAAAACAGAGTCTAAGACTGAGTTAGATTTGGTATTTTCCATTTAGGAGAGTCCTTTCTGTGTCTCTAAATAAACTACAGGAACTTTATTGATTAGCTATCTTATACTATCTGTGAATCTCCAATAGTATAGTCCTAACAGAAATGTTAAAAGTGGCCCAGTAAGGTAAGAGTCTCATCTAAACTTCCTGGCCTTAGCCTTGTAACTTCTACCTCTACTTTCTTTCTTCTACCAACAGTGACCTCCTTGCTGTTCTCTGAACATGACAGACATGCTCTAATCATAAATCACAGTTCCCTTTGGCCCTCTGCTTTCTCCAAACATCCATGTGGCTGTTCCTTACATCACTGAAGTCATGGGCCATCTGCAGGAAGAACTTACCTCACCAGCTTCTCGCTCACTTTGCTCTCTATAACCTTTACCTCACTTTATTCTCTGCAACCATATGATGAATTACACTATACTTCATTGGGTTTTGTCTTGATTCCATGGGAGGAAACCTCCACTGTTATACTGCCTGCTACTGTACTGCCAGTAGTTAGGAAATTGTTTAGCAAGTACTGGTTATATAGGTGTCCTTGGTATCATGGGGCTTCAATCCAGATACCAAAATTTGATGATGCTCAAATGTTGTTGGAATTTGCTCATAATCTATGTATATTTTGATACATTATCTCTATATTACTTTCCATATAAAACTTAGTGTTAGCCGGGCGGTGGTGGCGCACGCCTTTAATCCCAGCACTTGGGAGGCAGAGGCAGGCGGATCTTTGTGAGTTCGAGGCCAGCCTGGTCTACAAAGTGAGTCCAGGACAGCCAAGGATACACAGAGAAACCCTGTCTCGAAAAACCAAAAAAAAAAAAACTTAGTGTTATATAAATAGCTGTGACATTGTATTACTTAGGAAATAACAAGGAAAAAGTAACTATAGGTTCAGTACTGAGGCCTTTTTCCTCAAATATTTTGTAACCAGAATGCTTAATTCAAAGACAGAATAAAGATACAGAAGGCCCACTATACCCAGCCCACTATATAGAGCTGACAATAACCCAGAAATGCTTAGATTTATGTAACTTTGATTCCTTTAAGCTGGGCTGTGGCACATGCCTTTAATCCCAGCACTTGGGAGGAAGAGGAAGGCGGATCTCTATGAGTTCGAGGCCAGCCTGATCTACAAAATGAGTCCAGGACAGCCAGAGCTGTTACACAGAGAAACCCTGTCTCAAAAAACCAAAACCAAACAAACAAAAAAATTTTGATTCCTTTAAAATCCCTAGCCACCTTTAAAACAACTGTCTATATATTTTTAATTGTAGGTACTTCACTAAAAGCAGCACATTTTTTTTTTACTGAGATCATTGAACTCTTAACTGATTATTAAACTCTAATAATGTATATGTCTGTATCTGTATGATGGGAGGAACTACAAACAGCATTTTCACTACTAAATGATTTGCTATACTGAATTTTGATTAACAAATGCTCAATTTGCCAGGTGTGGTGGCACACACCTTTAATCCCAGCCCCTGGGAGGCAGAGGCAGGCGATCTCTGGGGGTTCAAGGATAGCCTGTCTACAAAGTGAGTCTAGGACAGCCAGGGTTACACAGAGAAACCCTGTCTCAAAAAAAAAAAACCAAAAAACAAAAAACAAAAAAAACCAAAAAGCAAACAAACAAGCAAAAAAAAAAAAAAAAACCCAAATGCCTAATTTTACATCACTTTGTCCTATTTACTCTAAGATTTCTATAGCCAGACCCAACTGGGAAAGTGATTTAGCTGCTAGCTGAGGTAAAGAAGTCAGCTACAACCAAAAAGCTATGCAAGCCTCCTAAATCAAACCAAACAAGGTTTTCTATATATTTATATTCTAATTCTCCAGTTGACTCTCCAATGACATTTCACTTTAGGGGTACCCTCAAAGAGAGAGAAAGACAGAGAAAAGAAGTGTAAGGCTAGCAAAGAGAATGGCAAGAACAAGAGATGAAGACCAAGAGCAAATTCTCTGATCCAAAGGAAATCAGTCCACTAGTTAAATACAAAGCAGAGAAAAACTTTCTGTGTTCTGTACATGCATTATTCAAGAAGCCACCTTGTTTAAAAACAAAACAAAACAAGCATGCAGAGCACTTATGTCTGGTTGGAGGAGAGCGATCACAGGTGCACCTGGGCCCCGACAGACTAGGATATTCTCTCAGGTATTACCTAACTGAAACGTAGAGTTTCACCGCTAAAACAGTGTGTGATTCTGCTTGCTTGTCCTAACAGCCTAAGAGGGAAAGCTAATCCGATTAATTTTTTTTCTTATGATGTTGGCATTTATCTGTGTGTATCACCTCTGAGACATTAACAGTTGAGAAAATAAACATCATCATGAACTACTGGTGAACAGAGTATCTCATTTAACCCTCAGTATTCCTCCACATTACACGCTCAGGTTTAAAGAAGTCACATGTCAACGGCAAGCTCACCTAGTAAATAGATGTCGAGCTTTGAACCTAAATCCTTATGTTCTAAAGTCTTTCTTGTCTTAACCATTTTGACCATACACACTCTTCGAAAGTGCCAGCTGCTCCAGGTTCCACTCTTGTGCATGGCTGCGTCCTTGAAAGGCAGTCATGGTGCAAAATTAAGTTTGGCAACAAAATTGATAGCAACGCAACGACCTCCTTGCTGGCGACTACCAAACCAGACATGAGAATTATTAGTCTGTTCAGGATAGGTTTCCTGAACTTTCTTATACAGAGAAATATGCTTAAGCCCAATCCAACAGAACAACACGTGTCTGTTTATTAGCGACTTCTGGGGCGTTGGCAGAAGGCAAAATTCTTTCCTTAAAGCTTAAAAGGGGAAAATCAGGGGGTGGCAGGTAGAGGAGTAGGGCTCAGATTGCAATACATCCGACCTCTGTCATAGCTTTGTTCTTTTCCTGTCTTCCCAGGGTCCCTTCTGGTGCACTCTGGAGGGTTAAAACGAAGACACTGGTCCACTAGATCCCCGCCAATAGCTGGCTTTAAAGGGCAGCAGTAGACACACAACACACGTGCGTTTCCAAGCTCAAAGTGGAGGGATTATAGACGGACACCAGGTTGGGTTTTGTCCAAGGGGTTCACCAGGCCTTCCTTCCCAATGACAAGGAGTGGGGCAGCGGAGAGGCCGTTGCTTTCTTGAAGCCACTAACCACACCCGAGCCGCGCCAGCTGCCTCCCTTCGGGGCTCCCTGAACCCTGTCAGGGAGAGAGCTGCCTATCTGTTCCCTGGAGACCAGAGGACCAAAGCAGCCGGCGTCAGTTCTCACTCGGGCGCGGTGGCCAGGTCGAGATCACTTACCATCGTTCTCGTAGCTGTGCCGCCTCCGCGACATGCTGCTTGCTATTGCGCAGCCGAGCTGAGCTGCGAGCCGCCTGCAACACCAGAACCGTCGGGCTGCCGGCCGGCCAGTGCGCGGTCAGCAGCGAGGCGCGAGGACTGGACGACGCGCAGGCGCACTCGCTCACGACGCCTGCCGGAAGCGCGAGCGGACAGGCACCCGGTGGGCTCCGCAGTGGAAGACGGGCGTCTGCAGGCCCACGCGCGGCCGCCTCCTCCGGCCTTCCACTCTGGGACCTTCCCGACGGCGAGCTAAGTAATCCCGGCCGCAGCGATCCCGCCTCCGCTTTGCACCGGCCCGGTGGTATTTTCCCGGCGGCCCCTGCGCCGAAGACTTTGGGGACTTCCGGAGCGAGGTGACGTCCCAGGGACTTTTTGCGCACGCGCGCGCCGGGGCGGGGCGTGGGCTCGAGGGCGGGGAGCAGCGCCAAGTTGGTTAAGGGAGACCCAGGAAAGGCCTAAGATCGGCGGGTACGTGCTCCCACTCTCGCCGTCAGGCCTCAGCGGCCTCGGGAGACCTGGGCGGGGAGGGAGGGTGAGCCATTCTCCAGCAGTACGGAAGCCAGGCCCGCCCGGACGAGCGACTGGCTGCCCACCTCTGCTGACGGACGCCGCACACATTGGTCGATGTGGTTCCAGTTGTTCTCCTGTCCCTCTGCACGTGTACAGTATGTGGACGTCCTCTGCCCTGATGTCTTTGATGGGCACCAAACTGCTTTGTCCATGGTCTGGCCGAAACTTTTCCCTCAGTCTTAACTAGTTTCAGTAAATGGCCATTTCTGTCGTTTGCTTAATCCGTGAATTTAGGGAGGAGTCATTAAATCCTTCACTTCCTGTGTATCAGTTTATCTACAAACACTGCTGTACTTTCAGAGCAAGTCCATACAGAATCAAAGTTATTTACTGTGTTTAAAATTCTTCACGGACTTGTGAGCGGCCAGGTGGAGTGTGGGTAAGCCGGTGTGGGGGTGTACTGAATCCCGGATCCTCTGCAAGAGCAGTAAGCACTCTTAACCACTGAGCCATCTTTCCGACTCTACTTTTTTTTTTTTTTTTGGTTTTTCGAGACAGGGTTTCTCTGTGTTAATAGTTCTGGCTGTCCTGGACACTTTGTAGACCACAGAGATCCGCCTGCCTCTACCTCCCGAGTGCTGGGATTAAAGGCGTGGGTGTGGGTAGCCCACGCCCAGCTCTACTTTTTTTTTAAAATATCTTTTACTATTCATCTATTCATACATGTGAACAATCCATCTCTCCGGGAATTTCCATTGCAAACTCCAAACTATGGCTTCTTGGGTTCTGTCCCCATCATTGTGTGTGAACCTTCTTCTGATAAATCCAGCTTGTTCACATTTTATGAATCAAGACTTATTGTTTCCTTTACCTGATGGTCTCTGCTCTGAATTCTCCATGACTATCAGGTGCCTACAGAGTTATTTCTCTGACTCTTCATCTCTTGCTTTGTTTCATTCAACAAGTACTGTATTGTATTAACATTTGTCACCTTCTGTACAGGAGACAGTGTTCAGGATACTGAAACTGCATAGGGAACAAAGGGGAGCCTCTGCTCTTTTGGAGCTAGAGACCCTCTCAGGAATGGCCACAGGCTCTGTAGTCTGACCTAATAGCAAAGGGAGAGTGGTACAAGTTGAGACGAGAGGGGCGGGGACTTTGGAAAAGTCCTCTGAGAAGGCAGTTAAGCATCAATAATTCAGGCGAGAAATGTCCCTGCCTTGTGCTGGGTGATCGTGAATGTGGTTCAAAGTGGATTGCTGACTTTAAAAGGAAGGCAAAGCTTAGGGTCTGGTATGGTGGGTGGCACAGCATTCTGGAAGTAGAGGCAAGGGGAGTCTCTAATTCAAGATTACTGGGAGTTCAAGGCCAGCCACTACTACATTTCAAGACCCAGTCTCAGAAAAATTAGTTTAAAAATTAGGGGCTGGCAAGATGGCTCAGCAGGTAAGTGCGTGCCACGCAAGCATGACAGCATGAGTTTGATCCCTGCAGCCTGTGTAAGTGTGGAAGGAGAAAACTGGCCAGCACCCCAGCCCAAGTAGATACAGAAATAAATAAAAAGTAAAGAAAAGACAGTTCAATGGTTATAGTGTATCTATTTTTGTAAGATTTGACCACAGTAGCAATTTTGAAATTTTGCCTCTGAGATGTGAGAACAAAAGAAACAAGCCATAGTAACACTGGTGTTGGTTGATTTGGGATGTACATAGTACCTGCCTGCTATTACTCACCCTGAGTTTTTTGCATGGCTTGCTTACTAGTTCTTGTTTCTTTGAAAATGCTATTGTCTCAGAAAGGCTTTTCCTACCCTTTGTGCATAAAGAGTCCTTTCACCTGCCTCCTTACTCTGCTTATTTTTCTTTAGTATATTAAAGAATTTAAAGCCTGACTTAAAAAAAAAAAGACATCAATTTATTGGCTTACCTTTCCCACTACATTGTAAACTCTTAAGAGGACAGACTTTTTCCTGTTGCATTTACTGCTCTCTTCCCATTGTGTAGAAGAGTGTTTTACTGAGCATGGTTGTTACGTAAGTACTGTTGAGTGTGCAAGCGGACATGGACAGCTTGGTTGGGAGGCTGCTGCTCATCTGCATGCTTCATTAGCTTCATGTTTGCCCCAAGAAGTAACCAAAGAGCTGAGCATTACATTCTGTGTCCTGTTTTTGTCGCAGAAGATACTTGACTGAAAGGAATCTGCCCCACCGATCAAACCAGATGCCTTCTTCCACTTTATCAGACAAAGAAGATAGCCTGGAGACCTGTGTTTTAAGGTTTTCTGATCTAGATTTAAAAGAATCAAATATTATTAACCCCAGCAACAGTCTCAAAGCAGAGTTAGATGGCAGTACAAAGAAGAAATACTCGTTTGCAAAGAAAAAGGTAACCTTGCGATCAGTGTTTTCATGTTGCTTTAAAGTTGATGAAGTACATGTAGACAGATCCTTAGCCTGCCTCCCAACTCACAGTGTAGCCTAGTCTAGCATCATATAGTCCTGGACTCTATGGTAGAGTATTTGAGGGTGGTAGGTCCTAGACAGGAAGGTTGGACTTCTTTCCTCCATTGTAGAAGGGATTTCAGGAACTCGGAATTGTATTGTAAGGAGAATGGCAGGTAATAAGGCAGCATAAGTCTACTGAGGAGGCTGCTAGTGGGGGAAGAGTGCTTTGGAGCCAGCTAGCCCAGTGCTTTGAAGAAAGGTCAGAGAATCACAAGATGGTGCAAAGCTAAGAGCGCTGTGGGCTATAAAGAGCTAATGATGCCCCTCTTCAGTGCCATGTATCCTTTTTGTTGTTGTGGTTGTTGAAATCACTGATGTCAGAGGAGGCCTCTGCAATGAACTCTGAGCATTTAAAAGCGATTCGATAGAGCAGCGGTTCTTGACCTTTGGGTCATGACACCTTTCAGTCTGATACCAAATGTCAGATATCCTCCATATCAGATATTTACATTATGACTCATAATAGTAGCAAAATTACAGATATGAAGTAATAATGAAATAATTTTATGGTTGGGATTACCACACACGAGGAACTGTATTAAAGGGCCATAGCCTTAGGAAAGTTGAAAACCACTACAATAGAGAAAACAGAGTAGCATCACGCCTCAGGAAACAGCATGGACAAGCACAGGAAGATGGAAGCACCGAGGTGTCCAAGTTTGTCCATGTCTCTGACACGTGCAGAAGAAGGCTCAGGTTTGGAAGGTAAGGTGTGAGACCTTACCGCTCCAGTGTCAGTATGTGGGTTGCTAGAAGCAGCACAGAGCGGTGCTGTCACTCTTGGACTTCTACTGGCAGGATGCCAAGCTAGAACCCCCACCCCCATACAAGGTGATATAAGAGATTTGAGTGAAACGTTGTTACCCCTTAACCTAAAGCTGTTAAACAGTGATGGTATATGAAATGTTAATTGCAGGCCTTTGCCCTTTTCGTCAAAAACAAAGAAGTTCCAGCACCTTCTTGTGAATTTAAGGAAAAAAGGTGGCGATGCTGTCAGCAGCTCTTTGCAGACCAGACCAGCATCCACAGACATGTGGCAACCCAACATGCTGAAGATGTTTGCCAACAGACTGCTTCTATTCTAAAGCAGCTAACTGCAGCACTGAGGGCTTCACAGAGCCCAGCATCCACAGACAGACAGAGCCCTCCAAAAGACTCTCTGGCTCCCAGTCAGGAAGTGTCTGCTTGGCTCCCTGATATAAGCCGCTTTAGCCCTGATGAGCTGAGGAGGTGAGTTTTTCATTATGTGTTTTGGTTTGCTTTTAAAATATTTTCTGACCAGAATGAGACACTACAGTTAACCCACTAAAATGGGCAAAAATGAGAAATACAACCTTGGCAAATACAGGTGACATGGTGAAGCAACTGAGATAGCAGCCTAGTCCTTGTTGGTGAGAGTGGAAATGGCCCACCACTCTAGAAAAGGGTTTGGCAGATTCTTTGAAAATTCAGACATCTTCCGAGTGATCCACTCCTGGGTATATAACCAACAGGAATAAAAACATATGCCCACAAAAGTCTAAACACAAATGTTTCTGTCAATTTTATTTGTAATGGCAAAATAGAGGAAACAACCCATTATTTTATATGCTAACTAAAAATAAACTTGTTATATTTTAAAATGATAGAGGCTGAAGGAGTGGTTTATTGGGGGAAATACTTGCCATGTAAATGTGAGGACCTGAGTTTGAGTCCCCAGCACCCGCATAAAGCCAGCTGTGGTAGCCCTTGGGGTAATCCCCCAGCCCCTACAGCAGAATGGGAGCCAGGGACAAGAGTGAGTCCTAGAAGCTCACAGGCCAGTGAGTGTTGAGTGCACAGCAGTGAGAACAAGGGACCCTGTCTCAGACAAGGTGGAAGGTGAGGACCAACGTACAAGATTGTCCTCCGACTCCTACATACACATTGTGACACCCATGTGCCTGCGTTCATACATGAATATACACATATACCATATACACATACATACACAAATTTAAAAAATAATAATTTAAAAAGGCAAACAGGAAACAACTGTAAATACCCACAGTGGGGAGTGCACGGCCAGGCACGGTGACTGGCACCTTTAGTCCCAGCCCTTGGGAGGCAGAGGCAGATAGATATCTCAGTCCAAGGCCAGCCTGGTCTATAGAGGGAGTTCCAGGACAGCCAGAGATGCACAGAGAAACAAAACCAACAAGCAAAAAGGAATACTCGCAGTAAGAGCTGTGGACTGATAGCACAGGGCCGTGTGTGAACGGTTTGTCAGTCTTTATGCTGAGGACAGAAGCTACACAGGGGTGTGTTTGTGGCTGCGTGGTTAGAGGTAAAGCCCGTCTGTAATGGCAGAAAGCTTCCTTCTGAGGGCTAGAGGTAAAGCCCGCCTGTAATGACAAAAAGCTTCCCTCTGAGGGCTAGAGGTAAAGCCCGCCTGTAATGACAAAAAGCTTCCTTCTGAGGGTTTGAACATATGCTTGAATTTCATTTGTAAGTTATGTTTTTATTTAAAATGTCTAAATAGAGCCGGGCGGTGGTGGCGCACGCCTTTAATCCCAGCACTTGGGAGGCAGAGGCAGGCGGATCTTTGTGAGTTCGAGGCCAGCCTGGTCTACAAAGCGAGTCCAGGACAGCCAAGGATACACAGAGAAACCCTGTCTCGAAAAACCAAAAAAAAAAAAAAAAAAAAAAAATGTCTAAATAGTGGAGTAGGGCAGAATCAAACAGACTTGTTTGGTCCAGGTACTGGTGAATTCAGAAATATGCATCCAGACAGACAAATCATTCATCAAAATTTTTGGGAAGGACTGGAGATGGCTTAGTGGTTACTTTTCCAGAGGATACATACAGGTTCTATTCCCAGCACCCACATGGTGGCTTGAAACTGTAATTCCAGGGGATCTCATACCCTCTTTTGGCTTCCATGAGCACTTTGCGCACGTGGTACACAGAGATACATGCAGGGAAAACCCCCATACACATACAAATAGTAAATGCGTAAAATGCTTTTTAAAAAGATTTTATTGGGGAATGCAGTATTCCATATACTGAACTTTTAGGATCCAACCTTTTCCTTTGCTTTAAATTTTTTCTTCTGGTTTTTCCAGACAGGGTTTCTCTGTGTAGTCTTGGCTATCCTGGAACTCACTCTGTACATCAGGCTGGCCTTGAACTCACAGAGATCGGCTTGCCTCTGCCTCCCGAGTGCCGGGATTAAAGGCGTGCGCCACCACGCCTGGCCTACTTTAAATTTTCTTAGTTTCAAACTATATTACACTCTTTTCTGGTCTCCTAAAGTATTGATGTTTTCTCAGTGGTTTAGTGCTACTGTGTGAACATACTGATATAGAAAGATTTGTCTTGTGTGACCAATAATAACATGCCTCTTAGCTAAGTGTAGTATATGAAAAAATGGAAGTAAAATGTTTTTCATGGTGAGCCAATCAAACCAGATACTGCCTTGTGATCGAGGGTAAGCCACAGTGAGCTCAAACTTCCAGCTTGCCTGTAAAGTGGGGCTAGTGAACATCTCTTGGGGAAGAGTGGTCAGTGAGGACAGTAAAGCAAATTTACTGTAAGTAAGAAGTCTGGTTTGGATACTGTCCTATACAGACAAAATGTGAACGAGAAGTCCTACGGTAGAGGCTAAGAACAAAGGTGTGAGTTGTTCCGTGTTTGCATTCTTCCAGTTGTGCCTGGGAACTGTGGCCTCCTTGTGGCTCAGGTACTCTTGCCCTCTGACTTTCCTTTTGTAGTGACCAGAGTGACAAGGAAGGGGAGGTGCTCCTGTATTACTGCTACTGCGACCTGGAGGACCCCCAGTGGACCTGCGCCTGGCAGACAGCTCTGTGCCGTCACCTGCACCTCACAGGGAAGGTGAGCCCTGCCCCCGCGCCCTGCACAGCCCTGCTTGTCTCCTTAACCTCGGACTACAGGGGCTGTGTTCTTAGAGAAGTCTTCGCTCGGTAGGTTCTTAGGAAGATAGGAAATCCTGCTTGGCATTCGAGTAAAAGATTAAAAAACTGTTGATACGTTATTTTATAGACCAGGAGCCAGTCAAAATATACCAAAGGGTCAAATAGATTTTGTTTCAGGCTTTGTTAAAAAATGAACTTACTGCTGTTGTAAATTGAAAGCATTTGTGGATGGTATATAAAGGGGAGGATATGGCTGGGTTCTGATACATATGAGGAAGTAGAGGCAGATTGCTGATGGCTGAGATAGGGAAATGTTTTGAACTCTAAACCTCTTGTAGATTATGCACGTAGGTTTGATTCCAAGTCACACGTTGGTTCGCATAGACTTAGGTCTTTCACCAGCTCAGGTACTGACGTTTGTACCTCCTTCCCTTGCATGAGGCGTGCCTTATGCGCTCTCAGAGCTCTACTCCAGTGCTGTTTCCTCAGAAGTACAATGTGAGGTGTCTCACCACACTTTGCTGCTCTTTATTGCGGTCTGAGAGTAGAGCCTGTGAGCACGAGCCCTGTCTTCATTGATATGTTCTCAGTGCTGGAGCCAGGTTCAGCACACAGCAGGCACTCTAAGGATTGGAGACCGTGGGATAAAAGAAAGACAGGCTGCATGTTCCTTAGGTGTGAGGATGAGAGGGAGCATGTTCTCGGGTGGTAACACTCACCTCTGCATGAGCAAAGACGTGTGTTTTTGTAAAATGGCCTTTGTGCTTTACCCTCCGTCTATGTGTCTATGTGCATTAGTCATTTTCAAATTTTAAATCAAAAGGAGGTGAAGTAGGAACCTTTTGAGAACCCCATGGGTACGTTTTTCCGTGCCCAGTCACTAATTCACGGATGGTCAGTACTATTTTCCACACCCATGTTGTTTGACAAGTACTGGTGTCCCTGACCCCATTCAGTCCATTACCGCACCATGGCCCATATTGTCCCTTGATTCTGTTTACGTCTCTTCCACTTCCACCACCCTAGACCAAGCTGCCACTCTGTCTTGTCTTGCCCATGTGGTAGCTTCCAGACTAGCCTCCCGTCCCTGATTCTCGCCCAACATTTAGTCCGCTCTCCATGCAGCAGCCAGAATGATGTTAGAACCGACCCAGCAGCAGCAGCAGCAGCAGGCCGTGAAGCCCACCCCTGGCACAGCCTAGGCTGCTGCAGGCCCGGGGTCCTGGGCCTTCCTCACTCTTCGAACTGCAGCCATGTCCTTCAGTTTCCTAAGACCCGCCAAGACCTGTTTTGTTTGCTGTTTTTCCAGGCAAACTCTTTTCATGGATCACTTCCATACCCACTCTGTTTCTCTAGTCTACTTCCACGGAAGCTTCAGTTCTTGATTTTAATGACTTTCTCAGGGGCCTTTCCTGACCTGCCGTGTAAATTCATCTTCCTCAGTGTACCCTCGGGGGCACCTGTGATACTGTCATAATGTCTATTTGTAACTCAGCATTTTGATCTCCTTTAGTATGTGCTGACAGGGGGCGGGGATTCCTTTCAACAACTCTTATCTCTAAATTCTAGCACATAGTTGTGAAAGCCAGTATACATATCACCATTTCTACTCAGTGATCTTTCTCACTGTGAGAGAAATTCACACAAAATGTACATAGTTATAAAATCAGTCTTATCTTGGTTTAAAGCTAGGTGTGATAGTACACACTTGTAATCTCAGCACTTGATTGCTGCAATTCCAAGAGCAGGCTAGGCTACCTATAGAAAGAAAGAGTCTCTTGGTCAAGGAGGCCTTTTCTTCTGGGCCCAGCCTGTGGTGTGCTAGCAGTAACCAATCCTGTCCACCAGGTGGCAGTATCTTCCTGACTCAGATCCAAATTTCTAGACTTCAAAGACTTGGCCAGTTTAGTGAGACACTTTAGTGCTGGTATTTGACAGTATTGGTTCTTAGACAAGGAAAAGGAGAACCTGAGTGCTCCTCCTGTACATCATATGAACTCAAGAAATTTGAGAGTGAGCTGGAGAGATGGTGTAACAGCTGAGAGCACTGTCTCTCAGCAGGTGCTCCACAATGCCAACTTGCTTATCTCAGTTACTTCCTACTTACGAGGTCTTTACACCAAAGGGCATCTTTGAAGGTTGAGAATCTAGATATTGCTAGTCTAGTGAGTGAGTTTATATGACTCTGTAGGGAGTCGGTGTGCATGGAATGCATTTGGCTTGTGAGATCAAAATGAAATAGAAAAGAATTTGCCTGTCTACCAGAAACAGTCACATAAATATTTCCTGACCATGCTGGTCCCAGGCTTTTTTTTTTTTTTGTAGTCTACTCTTTGGTAATAGGTGCAATAGCATGTAGAACAGAGATGGCCTGTGCTCTCTCTGCCTCACACCCAGAGCAGGCTCTCCTGTACTGCAACCTCTATTTTATTTTATTTTGTGTTGCGTTGTGTTTTGTTTTGTTTTCCAACACTCTGTGTGTAGTGCTGGCTGTCCTAGAACTCACTCTGTAGACCAGGCTGGCTTTGAACTCAGACTCCGCCTTCCAAGTGCTGGGATTAAAGGTGCACCACTCCCCCAAGCCCATCAACACCTCCCACCCCACCCCCCCACACACACACTGCAGCCCTCTTTCTCAAGGGGTCAGTGGTAGTCAGGACACTTCATCTCTAGGTAGCTAGTCAGCTGGCATTGGCTTATAGGATGAATCCTGCTGTTTGTCCATCACCTAAAGAATGGATCAAGTGAGACAACAACTCAGTTGTCTTCTTGGACAGTGAAAATGCACAGACACAGACAACTTTCAATTTTGCCTGCATTCATGTGTGAGTAGTGGTAACATTGAGGGCCTTGAATTGAATCACTTCTTCAGAGACTGTGTGCTTCCTCAGTGGGATTTTCTAGCACCTCACTCTCAGGGTGGCTCCTTATAAAGCCACTCCATATTTAAACTCACCTCTAGGGTTTTACTCTGCCAGGACAACCAACTGTGCAAGCCCCTGAGCATGCTGCCCAGGCTCTCATATGCCATTCCCAGTGAAGCTTTTCAAAGACACTTTCAGATTAGAGAAGTCAGAGAGCATTAGATGTGGGTACACATTCATTTATACCTGAGGGCCCACCATGTAGCAGGCACTGGTGCAGATGTGGGGTACTTCAGCGAGCAAAGGATACCTTGAATTCCAGCCCATGGCTTTGGGGTGGTGGCTTTTCCTGAGCCTCCATGCAGAGGTCACATGTACATTCCCACTGTCAGGTCTGGAGTCAAGTCTCCTCGGTGGGGTTTTTTTAAATCCACTTTTGGCATTGTTTTACCTGTCTAAGCGTCTTGCACTGCCTGTGAGGAAGTGGTGGAGCTCTTTCCTGAGCCTCTAGAAGCTTCTATCTACAGCCTGGGTTTAGACTCATCTCACAATCTCCTTTGGCTGCTGGACCACTGGCGCTCTGGAACAAACAGACTTTCCAGGGCTTGTTTAGCACATGTGGACTGAGTTCCCCAGCTCCACAGTGGGCCGCGCTGCTTCAGAGCGACACATGTTCTGCCTGTAATGCTGTGGAGCACAGCGGGACCTGTGCTTTGGTCTCTTCTCCTAGGAAGACACCAAGCTAAGACAGCATCTCTCTCCTCATTGTCTTGTCTCAGATTCGGATTGCTACAGAAGGAATCAATGGGACCATTGGAGGCAGCAAAGTGGCCACCAGACTGTACGTAGAAGTCATGCTTTGTTGCCCATTATTTAAGGATCACCTGTGTGAGGATGACTTTAAGGTAAGAGAATAGGAATGAACGAAAGCTAGAGCGGTCTGCTTCTGTAGGTCATGGAAGACCATATCCAGAGCCAGACAAATCCCTTTCTCTTTGAGCTCCAAGCCAGTGCCATTAAACAAGCGTGCTTGACACTGCACTGTCCCATCAAGTGACCATGTGACTTGTCAGGGCATATCTGTACCCTTCCTAGACCCCACTGTCCCTTCCTGAAAGGACGTAAGGTCGTTACACTTAAACAAGCCGGGATCTCACCCTGGGTGTTTTGACTGGAGAGACTGTTTCTCAGATCTCTGTGGTGGGTTTTGGTTTTAGTAAACCTCACATCAAAGTTGGCGCCACATAGGAACAAAGGTGTGGCTCTCGGAGCTGAGGTGCTGTGTCTGAGGACTTTACGCTTTGTCACAGTGAGTGGTGGGCTGATGGGAACACCGGGCTAAATCTCATGCTGGCCACAGCTCCAGAGCGAAAGCTGGCGTGTGGTCACATGTGAAATTCTCAGTGGTGCTGAGCTACATGCACACAGCTGTATAAACACAATATTCCCACATGTGAAAGGAACACAGTAAAAATGTCTATTAGCATGTTGAATTATCTGGAACGTTCTGGCGATAACTTTATCTCCATTGAAAAAGTTCCTTTTCCCCTCTAATTTGAGGTTTAAAATTTTAGCTGTCACGATATTAGATATAATATGATTACCGTATTTGGCACTTGTCTTTACCTGGCAGTGGAACAAGTAAATTCTATTGTAACAAAGTGGCTTTTATTGTTTTTGTTTTATTATTCACTCTAATTGTTTTACTATACTTAATTCCTCTTCCTCCCTTCCAACCCTAGTTCCTTCCCACCCCCCCAACACTATGAGAGAGAAGGAGGTTAAAGGGAAAAAGGACAGAGTTCTCTTTGAGCCACTTCCTGCTGATCAGAGCCTTTGGGCTCTTTGGGGGCAAAACCAATCTCAATAGTCACAATATCCAGAAGTCCAGCAAACTAGGAAACAGCATCAGGAAGAACCAGCAGCAGTTTGGGGGAGCATCAGCAGGGAGAACAGCAACCTCTCTTCTTTGTGGCACCCTCTCTCCCTAGGGCTCTGACTTTTTTCCCTCAGTCTTCAGAATTCATGTGATGCAGGTGGCTAAGCCACACCTGGCAGCTCACCAGGCAGATATTGATTACACCTGGGGACTAACTGGAGCAGCCACACACCTGGGATTAAACAAAAACATTCTCATAAATGGTTTCTTTTTGTTTGTTTGTTTGTTTTGTTTTTTAATAAACAAACCTCTTACCACATTCTGTCTTGTTTCTCCTTGGCTAGAGCAGCAAAGGAGGGGCTCACTGCTTTCCAGAATTGCGAGTCGGTGTGTTTGAAGAGATCGTGCCTATGGGGATCAGTCCCAGTCAGGTCTCCTACAAGAACCCTGGTATGCTTCTGTTTAAAGAATTGTGCTGTTTGTTATAGAAACAAAATGTACAAGCAAATAAGAAAGTTAGATACTGATTAGCAAACAGTGTAGTGAATCTTCTCTTTAGACTAGCCACAGGGAGGCTAACTCTTCGACCATCCAGCACTGAGACTAGCTTCTGGAGGGGTGCTTATGGTAGGTAACTGAAGGCTCACCTTTAGACCAAAGCATGTTTTTCTTGGTGAGGTTTGGCAAGAAGTTGTTTCCTCTTTCTAGAGAGAGCTATTTGAAAGCAGTGTGGTTATTTCTTGCAAATAGTTCATCAGCAGAAAGCACATAGGCTTTTGCCACAGTCAGCAAATGGCTTTCAAAACCAAAGCAGTGTTTTAGACCATTCGATCCCTGCTTCCCTGTTATTATAGATGACTGAAAGACATTTGTTAGGTGGGGATTTTTGGTTTTGTTTTACTTTTTAACCATGAAAAATTCCAAACATTAGAGTACAGAGAATAATATAGTGGATTTCCATATGCTTACCACACAGTCTCAGCAGCTACTTGCTCATGGCAAACTGTCCTCTGAACCCCATCCCTTTCTCTCATCCTAGATCATTTTAAAGGGAATCTCTGCATCATGTTATTCGCTCATAAACACTTTAGTAGAAGCTCTAAAAGAGTAACAGCTAAATACAACTGTTACGGTGTCTAAAACGTCTTAGCAATAATTACTTAATACATATCTTGTCAGTGAATTCCCAGTTGTGCAATGATTTAAGTTTCTAATAAGATTAAATAAGAAGATCTGGGAAGATGGGTAAAGCAGTTGCCACTCAAGTGTGGGGACCTGAGTTCCATTTCCCCAGAACCCATGTAAATGGACATAGTGCACACTGGCAATCCTAGTGCTCCGACTGTAAAGGGATTTTAATCTAGCAGCATGGCTACTCTGGCTGAATACATACACGCCTTTAGCACATACCTTTAATCCCTCTGGCTGGAATACAAACACCCCCTTAGTTCACACCTTTACCCAAACAGTGAAGGTAAAGTTAGTTTGTAGAAGGAAGCACCCATGTCTGAAAGTTGTAACCGAACTTTTAAATTATTATTTAACACTTATTTATTTATTAC
>CAJQZJ010032188.1:16173447-16214986 GCA_907164525.1 Lophiomys imhausi
TTGAATCAGGAACTCAGCTGCTCTGCCTCAGTCCTTAAAGCCAGGCATCGTTTCCTTTAGGCCACTGTTTGGACAGATCAAACCCCTCTAGGCAAAAGCTGAGCCACAGGGTCCAGTCCTTGGCCTTTTGGTGTCTTGCTCAGGCTTTCTTTGCTCACCGGCTTCTTTCTGCTTCAGGGAGAGAGCTGGCCATCAATGGCCAGCCCTTTTTTCAGCAGGACTCTTGGAGCTCTCTAGCATCAGGGGCCTCTTCTCTTCTGGGCTCCACGCACTGTCCTCAGATAGGAGGAACTCTGTTTCAGCTTAATTTGGGCTCCGCCCACTTAGCAGCTGAAAACAATGTCAGGCCAGATACTTTGTTTCTTCAAGTCTTGAGTCTTTCCTGTTTTTCCTGACTTCAAACTTGTTTTTCAGTCTATTGAGTCTTTCCTGTTTTTGCTGACTTCATGCTGATAATGCTCTTCAGGCCCCGAATTAAGAGACAGTATCAGAAACTCCTATATATTTCCTAAATCTAATTTATCTAACTCCTACAGAGACAGTATCAGAAACTCCTATATATTTCCTAAATCTAATTTATCTAACTCCTACAGAAAGTGATGTCTAATTGAGTGGCAGACAAAGTGACAAATCAAGAAGGATTTGGCAGAATAGGATACGCCCAACTCTCACGAGAAGACAGAGGAAAGGGAAGCTACTTAAAGGAGCAGCACAAAGAATGAGAGAGGAGGCAGTTTTTACTGGGAGTTTTACAGAGACAGGTTGAAGAGAGAACAAGCTAGACACAGGTAAACAGAACAAGCCAGAGAATGAGAAGGAACCAGAGGATTAGAACAGATTGCTAAAATTACTATTAGGCCAAGTAGAGCTAATCACTGAGAACCGGAGAGAAGCCAGATTGAATCAGTCAACTTAGAGAGGAGTTTGAGCCAGAGCAGTTAAGTTGAGCCAGCCAACCAGAGTTCAGAAAGAGCTAGAAAGGGTGAGCTTATTCAGAAGTAAGTCTCAGAGGCTTAGATTATATTGTATGGAAGTTTCCAGGACTAGGCCTAGGTTAGCAGATGGAAGCAGTAAGCCTTGGAGATGACAATTAAATCAGGTGAATATAAGTAACTTTTATATCTGCTGTGAGGTGGGAAGCGGAGACAAGAGGCTGCAGAGGCTCACAGGCCAGCTTGTAAGCAGGAGTCCCTTCTGTGAGGTGGGAAGCGGGGACAAGAGGCTGCCGAGGCTCACAGGCCAGCTTGCAAGCAGGAGTCCCTTCTAGACAAGGAATAGGTGAACATGGGTACCTGGACTTGTCTTCTGACCTCCACACAAATAAAAGAAAACAGATTTAAGTAAGATCCGTTTAACAAGAAAAAATGTTTCGAGCCTGTTCACTCAGCTCTCACCGTATTGCAAATTGGCTTTCAAGGATCTCAGTGAGTTGGCTCATAGAGTTTCTCAGAATCTGCATCCCATGGAGTAGTCCTCGGTTGACTGTATCTCCTGGACCTTCACGTCTCCCCTCACTACAGATGAGGGTTTCAGAATTTACATGTATTCCCTTATTTGTACTGTTTGTGTGAGTGTGTGTGTATGGGCTTGTGAACTGCATGAATCGAGCATGTGGAAGTCGGGGGGTAACTCTTTCCTTCCATCATGGGGTTCTGGGGGTCACACTCAGATCGTGAGGCTTGAAGGCGAGTTCCTGGTTCCTGCGAGCCGTCCTGCTAGCCCTGCAGATTAGTTTTGAAGGCACTCGATCATTTGTCTGACTTCCTCAGACCTGGCACAGGGCCAATTACACCCCAGTAGTGGGGCCTTGTTCACCTCAACCTTGGCACAGGGCCAATTACACCCCAATAGTGGGGCCTTGTTCACTTATCTCCTCTGGGTTGCTATTTAGATTGAGAAGTTCGCTGTCTAGTAGAGATATGGGAGCCACATGACATCCTTTTTCAATTTCTAGTGTAAATAGAAATAGGGGAAATTAACTTACATAACATGATTAATGTAGTATGTCCAAAACATGTTATTATGTAATGAATACAAAAAAACTGTTAGCGAGGTTATTTACTTCTTCATACCTAGTCCTTGAAATGCAGTATGTTTGTCACGTTACTGTCACCTTCTTCAGAGCACGTGCGAGTAGTTGTCAGCCACAGGTGACTACCAACAGCTCTAGGCCAGAGCCCTGATTACATCAGGTTCATTTCGTTCTTTGCCTCGAATGACTGCTTCCCAGGTAGTGTTGTCTTTTCTCAAAGAATAAAGGCCTGCCTGCCTCTAAGGCCTTCATTTTTCATAGGTAAATCAAAAAGAAGGCCAAGAGTTAAGATAGCAGGAAAGGGGTAAGATACATCTTGAAAACGGACTCCTGCATGAAGATAGGACCTGGGCAGGACTCTGTCTGCTTGGTGTCCCCATTTAGCAGGAGGCAGTATGACAGAGGCTCTCCTTGGGAGCTGAGGGGAGGCTGGCCTGCAGGCAGTACTGGACTGCCTTCATCTGAAGCAGGTGGCTTAAAGGGACTTCTTGTGAACATGTCTGTTTCTGTCTCTGTCTATTTGGGCCCCTCTGCCAGAAGAGCATTACCAGTGACGGCAGTGGCCGGGGACACAGTCGGCTCCTGAAGCTCCCTGCAAGGAGAAGGCCAGGAGAATTTCCATGCCTCTCATCACAGTTTTGAACCTCAGTTCTACATTATGTTTTGGGGCCCGTGTAATTATGTGACACTGACCTGCATGGCATCAGGCCTGGCTACATTCCCTAACTTCAGCTTTCAGAGTTGGAACCTAAACTGTGCTCAGGGACCCCTTTTCTCTCTAGGTTTGGAGAGCTGTTGAGTGGTAGTTGTGGTTCATGCCCAGTACAGTACGGCTCCTGTGGTGCCATAAAGTTCTGTCATGAGTGGTGGGTAACTGTCACGGAGGCCACACCCTGTAGTGTAATTGTAGGAAGATGTCTGGGGATGTTTTTGTTCTAAGAGGCAAAGGCTCCTCAGGCCACAGTCCTTTCTCTCAGTTCTCTTGTACTTTAATAGTCGTCTCCATCTCTTTTCTTTCCACTCAGATAGCTTTTCTTGTTCTCTCTCACCTTCTTTTCATTTTTGTTCATATTGTCACCTCCGCCCATCTTTTTCTCTTATGCATGCCCACAAATTTAGATACATCTTCTTACCCTTGTATCAAGCACACATATGCTCAACTCATAATGTCATGCTCTCAACTACCTTGGTCTAACCCAAGGTCTTAGCCTTTGAATTTGTATTCAGCATTTTTACTTGACAGTTTGAAGGCTGTAGTGAACACTGGACATTTTGAAGCTCCTTGTGGACAGTGACAGTAGGGCACTGTCCATCTCCTGACTCACTTGGGACCACACAGCACACATGGACTGCCATGCCCAGTAAATCCCCAAGCATCTGCTTTAAGAAAAGTATTTCTGAACTTCTGGAACTCTGTAGTCTCAGGTTAGACTAAGGAGATGGCAGTGCCCGGGGTGCTGAGCTATCTGTCTCCTCCTGATCACCAGGCGCTGCCATTCTTGTCTGACATAACTGTGGACAGAGGGTTAGGTGGGAAGGAACAGGACCAGCTCTCCAGTCAGCTTAAGACAGCTATGTTCAGAATCTCAGCTCTCATTTTGTTTTAATGTAATTGTTTGGCTTGGTTTTAGGAATCCATTTATCCCCTGGTGAATTTCATAAAGAAATAGAAAAGCTTTTATCCCAGGCAAATCAGGAACAAGGTGATACTATCCTACTGGACTGCAGAAACTTCTATGAAAGCAAAGTAGTAAGTAAGAACCTGAGCTGAATGGCACGAAATGGTGGGTGCGCCTCACACAGCTCAGCGTATTTCCTGTACCGACAGCACAGGGAAAGTCTAGGTCCTGATCCAGGTCTGTTGAGAAAGCTTAGAAAAATACGAATTAAACACATGTTGGCACATAAAAGGATTTTGTTTCCCATGAACCTACCTTCAGCATGTGCCAGTGACCTTGTGAAAAGTTGCCACTGTAACCTAGACCATTCCCCTGAGGACCCTGTAGGAAGGGAACCTACAACCCTAGCTCTTGAGACTACAGGGTGAGAGTGTGGGATACAAACCTCAGGTAGCAAATGCTCTTTGCCATGGTGGGGGTTGCTGCTCGCAAAGAACTGGGCTCCCAGCAGGTACATCTTTCTAATCATTTCCTTCTGTCCCTATGTTATAGGGACGATTCCAGGGCTGCTTAGCACCAGACATCAGGAAATTCAGTTACTTCCCTAGCTACGTTGACAAAAACCTTGACATTTTCAGGCAGAAGAGGGTGCTTATGTACTGCACTGGGGGCATCCGCTGTGAGCGGGGTTCTGCGTACCTCAGAGCCAAGGTGAGCCACTGCAGGCCCAGCGCACAGCTGAAGGCTGCTCCAGAGCAGCAGCTCACTCCACCTCTTTACCCACAGCTCACCCCTAGCCTGCTAAGGGATTTCTTTTCCCTGGTGCAGCTCCAGCATGGGGTTTGTAAGTATAAAACCTGGGCTCCTTAAGTCTCCAGTACTTAGCAGTCTTGGAGATTCATCAGGTACAAAAGAGCAAGCTTAGCTGAGCAGCTCCTTTCCTAACCTTGTGCTTGATCTGCGGAGAGCAGATTCAGTGACATTCCATGCCCCAACAGATGCCTTCCTATATTTAGGGGGTAGCAAAAATAGGCATCCCAGGGTCTTAGAGGGCAAAGAGCCTGTCATCACCCAGCCTCCAGTAGGCAAGGTCTGGCCAGGTGATCCCTTGACCCTCTTTGGTCAGCATTTTCCACACCCTGCTAGGGGCCTCTGAGAGCCCCTGGCCAGTGGGCACAGATAGTGGACACTCCACTTGGGCACTCACAACCATAGGCTGCTTCTAAGTCTCTGTTTCTTCTAACATCTTGGTGTTTCTTCTACATCCAGGGAGTGTGTAAGGAAGTGTTTCAGCTCAAGGGTGGCATCCACAAGTACCTGGAAGAGTTTCCTAATGGTTTTTACAAAGGAAAGCTGTTCGTTTTTGATGAGCGGTTTGCCCTGGCCTACAACAGTTCTGTGGTTTCAGGTAGGTCGGCCCATGTCCTGTGCCCACATTATTGCAGGTCAGAATCATGCACCATTCTAGACCCATTGCCCAGGGAAGGCAGGCCAGGACACTAAGCATGACATGGAGAAGTGAAGATCACTGTACTACCATTCTTTTTCCCAGCAGCTGGAGACGCAGAAATGAACCAGGCATCAGATGGTGTTGGCCGTGGTATATATTAGGTGGGCAAGTCCTTTAAAATGGTCATAACCCCACCTGCACCTGGAGCTGGACAGACAGGCTAAATCAGGGACTTCGCTTCAAGGTTGTATGTAGGTAGGATTCAGGGGTTCTGAGAATTTGAGTGAGAAAATAGTTAAATCTCCATTTTCAGTAATTCATGACAAAAATGAAACATTTCCATCAATCATGAATGCAGACAGTAGCCCAGTTGTGCCAGATGTACTGGAGCCCTGGGTCTAGTAGAACTCCCCGTACTGCCATACCCACTGCTGGAGGCAGCTCAGCATGGCATCATGTTCATCATAGTCTTATCAGTGGGCATAATTTGGCCTCCAGGTAACTCCTGTACTAATGTGTTAGCAAATAACATAGCTCTTGTCACATCACACATTTTGAAAGATATTTTGCTATTTTGTATTTCTATACAATTGGTTTCCTTTGTAACACTGTGCATTTGATTTTATTTAAAATTCACTTAAAATTATTTTTCATAGCCTGGGTTCATAGTCATTATCAGGCTGCAAATCTCCATAGCTGAAGAGTAAGTGGAGGTGGCCTGTGGACACGCGCATATTTGAGGGCTTGTTTGGAGGTCCAAACAGGAAAGCTCAGCAGGTGCTTGTATACCCTTGACCAGAGACTGGCCCTCCTTTATATGGAGAAAGACAAGCTCATCAGTCAAGCTGCAGCTCCAGGGGGACACACATGGAGGGGACACACGTGGAGCGATGACGGAGGAAAGGGACACCTGCTTAGTCAAGCAGATCAGCCAAGTCATCGCTGGCAATCAGTGTTCGGCAGATGCTGTAGCCAGATCCCCTCCCATCCCAGAGTGGACATTTGAAGGTGGGAGTGAGGAGCAAGGGCAGGGCCATGAGGGTGGCTAATGTAGCCGACTGGTAGTCTGCCACCACGCTGAAGGGTGCTCCTGGACACAGACAGTCGGGAAAAGGAGAGACAGTCCCCGAGGATGAACTGCCCTGCATACTACAGTTCAGTAGATCTGAATGAAAAGTCACAGATAGACAACCTCAACGGCTGCTACAGCTTCTAGAACCTTTTGGATAAAGACCTCTTAGATAGTAGGATTTGTTCGGCTTCTCTCCTTCCTTTCTGGTCTTTGTAAAAAAAAAAATTTATTTTATCTACTATGTGCTCACATACATTCCACAGCACACATTGGAGGTCAGAGGACAACCTACCGGAGATGGTTCTCCTCTACTGTGTAGACCTCAGGGATCAAACTTGGCTCATCATTCTTGGCAGCAATTGCTTTATCCACTGAGCCATCTTCCCTGACTACCTTTCTGACCTTTTTACTCATGATAGTCTAATATTTGTTTTATTTAAAACCTCAGATATGCTTTGTAGCAAGGCATAGTATAAATTATACATAGAAAACAAATTAGAGATTTTATAGGGGAAATACCCACAGGATGTGAATGCCTACATGTGACTACAAGTATGAGAAAAGGCTCAAAGGTAGCACAGTACGCAAGGGGAGACTGGTGTTTTTGATGGTGACCGGAAGTTGGCCAGGAAATACAGGTTGCCAAGGAGGATTGTTAGGAGTTCAGGAGTTGGGTGGTCAGGTGTCCTGGCAATGGTCTTTGCTGGTGGCCTGGGTGGGAGTTGTACATTTTACAAGTTGGATGTAATGTGGGGTCATCTGTATTCAGGTATGTTGTCCCCCTGGGAAGGGAGATATTATCTCAAGGAGATACCATGTGGGGTAATAAGCCAGTTTCAGAAGCACTCATGAGAAAGAGGTAAACCTGTTTTCTGGATGGAAAAGAACAATGGACTGGTGAAGACGAGTCACAGCATAGTTCCCAGAGGTGGCCTGTCCACACTCCCTCCCCCAATAAGAAGGGGCCTTTCCTTCTTAGAAGACAGGAGGAGTCTTTTCTTTAAATCTTACTGTTTATTTCTATTTTTGAGACAGGGTCTCACTGCACATGTAGCCCAGGCTGGCCTTCAACTTGCAGTCTTCCTGTCTTCAGCCTCCCAAGTGTTGAGATTATAGTTGGTGCCACCCTGCCTGACATGGAAACATTCACCAAAAGATTATATTAGATTCTAGTGAACTAAGGGTTGTATTTAGGAATTGGATATGTGTATGTGTGCGTGCGTGTATGTAGAGGTGAGGGAGAGAATAATAAGACCTTTTCTTCTCTAGAATGTTCATACTGTGGAGCCCCGTGGGACCAATATAAACTCTGTTCTACTCCCCAATGCCGCCAGCTTGTTTTGACCTGTTCTTCCTGTCAAGGACAAGGACTCACAGCATGTTGTGTCACATGTCAAGACAAAGTGGGCAAGCAGGCTTCAGGCCCCACCCAGGACAGTTTTAAAGAAGAATGTGAGTGTACAGCCCGGAGGCCACGCATCCCACAGGAGCAACATGCGTGACTCCCTGTGAGCCTGGAGCCAGGGCCTGGTGCTGGTGAGGCTGAGCGGCATCTTCATTCCCTGAGCTTCACCGCGTAGGTTTACATGGCCACAGGCAGATTATCAAGGCTGTCGAAACAAATTGGAATCATCCATGTTGGTCGCTGCCATCACAGCAGATGGCCATAAAGGGGACAAGGAGCCCAGTGTTGGCTACCCAGTTTACCCGTTTTGATTCAGAAGATGCTAGACCCTGGAAAAAGGTGAACCATGTGGGATCCTATGGACGCTGAGGGTGGATGGAGCCTTGAGCATGGTGGCTGAGGCGTGTCTTCTCTGCCAGGCACAGGGCAGCAGTCATTGTTCTTGTCCACACACCTTTTTACCCAGGCAGCAAAAGTATGAGAGTTGAGTCCGGGGAGGGAGTGAACTCTTTTTTTTTTTTTTGTTTTTGTTTTTTTTGTTTTTGTTTTTTTTTCGAGACAAGGTTTCTCTGTGTAACAGCCCTGGCTGTCCTGGACTCACTTTGTAGACCAGGCTGGCCTCGAACTCACCGTGATCCGCCTGCCTCTGCCTCCCAAGTGCTGGGATTAAAGGCGTGCGCCACCACGCCCGGCTGTGAACTCTTTTTTTTAAAGACAGGGTTTCTCTGTGTATCTCTGGGTGTCCTGGACTCACTCTGTAGACCACACTGGCCTTGAACTCAGAGATCCACCTTCCTCTGCCTCCTGAGTGCTGGGATTAAAGGCGTATGCCACCATGCCCGGCTAGGAGTGGACTCTTAAACCAGGCCAGCTGCCGTCTTCCCCACCCCAGTCTCTTCCCTAAGTGCCCAAAGAGATCTGTGATCTGTGGCGCTGACCGCCCTCTGCTTTAAAGAATTTACTGAATCAGCTTGATCCATTCCTTTACCTGTGATCATGGCGCCCCTGAGTCGGTGGCCAGAGGCCATGTGGCCTTCAGAGCCTAGTGTGCACACTCTGTACCTCACAGGAAATGCCAGCTCCTAGTCCAGACTCCAGCTCTTCTTGAAGAGGCGGCACATGCTGTTACTGAGTTGGTTTCTTTGAAAGATGTCCCCTAGAGCCCTGCATTACCCAGCATCCCCTCTCTCAGCTCCTAAGTGTTCTAGGGATCCAGCACCTGGGACACAAGACACTTTCCTTAGTGAGGTCACTCAGCATGGTAGCTGTTCAACCTTGTGGCCTTTGGGCAGATGTTCCTATCACACAATCCTTAAGAAGCACACAGAGCCACACATGGACCAATGGCTTTAATAGTAGTTTGCAGCTTCCAGTGATGCACAATGCAGCTGAAATTGTGTTTCAAGGAGAATCTGAGTGGGGCTGGCCGTCCCTGCAGCTTGGTGCCACTCCTGGGCCCATGTGCAGCCTCAGTGGACACTTTCATAGTAGTGAGCCCTGATGCCATCTTTAGTTACCCTGTACTGTCCACAGTGTTACAGTTCAGTGTGCAGGACTTTTCTCTTAAGTCAGAAGCCCCCTGGGCTATGTTCAACCATATTTGAGCCTTGTCATTATTGTAACATTGGCTGAATCCCTAAGGAAAATAACACCCCAAAGCAACAAACCAAAATACTAGTTTAACTGGCACTATGGTCTGTTAAAGGCACAAGAACAGTGTGTTTTAATGTTTTTACTGGCTCCCATGGTGTTAAAGGGATCGAGTAGGAACGCCGAGATTAGGTTTCAGAGGGGTCACTTTAAGTGCCATTTGGCCAGGGTCTCCTAATTTCTTACCATTGGATATTGTGCCCTGCTTTCTTTCAGAGGCCTCCTAGAGTAGGCAAGAGCTCTGTGTGACTTGATTTGTCTTGTAGTGACCGGCAGGCACTTGGTGTCAGTAAGCAGGGCCATGCTAAGTGCCACAGCCATGCTGGACTGGAAATTGGCCCAGTACTGCTGATTTCACATCAGCCATTGGCCACTGTGGTATAGGAAGATGTTTCCATGTGGCTATAAATTCTCATCCATTATGAAGTTGGTATTCAGTAAGGAAAAAAATGATTTCTGACCACAGAGAGTACACCCCAGGTGCTCACACAGCACTCAGGAATATGTCTGTCGCCGAGGGTGGTGGGTTTTGAAACTTGAAATTTCCATTGCCTTTTTCTTTCCCTATCTCTTACCCAGCAGAAGGAATCCTGTGTCTTTGTGACTCTTAGAAGATTCTGTGGCTTGTCTTTCACTCTTGGGGGGAGGGGGTTTGATCCTGGAGTCAGTTTGGCAGCCTTAATCTTGAGGTTAAAGTTTCAAGTGGGGTTGAAAAATCATGATTATCTGTTGTTTTTACTGAGTTGCTACAATCAAATCTGTAATAAAGTGTTTGGCAGTGCTTCCAAACTAGGAGGGAAGAGTGCTCTGTGTCAATGCGTTCCATGCGGTAAATGCCCTTAAACTCCGATGCATGGCCACCATGGGGACCCTGGGCTGTCACTGCCACACATGCTGTCTGCAGCACGGCCTGGCAGTTTGAGGGCTTCTTCGTTTCTAATAATTATCAGACTGAATTTCTGTGACTAAAAACTTCACATTAACCATATTTTAAAAAGGTTCGACTACAGTCACTAGTTAACCTAAACCTTAGTGCACAAAGAACTGAACCACAAGAGTTCCACGCCAGCGTTTGCCTCCTGGTCTGCACTGGGGAACACAGGTTATCGGTAGAACACGTCCAGTTCACAGGCGTGGGCTTCCCTTTGCACACTAGACACCGCTGCGGCACTTGGGAATAATAGGCCCCGTCAGGTCTGCAAGCCTCCTCTTCCTCACTGCAAAGGAATGGGAGAGATGTGAGCCAGCCATCCCTGGGGTCCAAGCCTGCTGTTGAAGGGCAGTAACAAGAGGGCCTGCTCTCTTTCTGTGTGTGCTCACGCACAGCATTGCTGACAACCACAGTACCAAGGGAACCGGCAGGAGGATTTCATGATAAAACATCCAGCTGGGAGGCATGGGAGGAGCCTGCTTGACCATAGCACAGCAGCAGGTGGAAGCTACCAGGCTGGAAGGATGGTGGGCATTTTTCTTTCACAGGAAGAAGCCAACTGAACTGGCTAGACTCCAAAGTGGTTCTCATAATGAAAATTAGCAAATGGGTACACATTTGCTTTCCAAACTGTAAGTCGTACATCACTACCTAACACTGAGTGTGGCCTGTGTCCCTGAGATGAACCTCTTGTGAGAAACGTCAAGGGGGCAGCCACACAGGCCCCTGGGGTACCCAGAGGCCACTGTCGTCATTTCATCTTGGCACCTTGTCAATGACTGCCATGATTCCTGCTCCCCACCTGTCTTCGCTGAACTTTATTTGGCTTTACACATTCCGAGCCCCAATCACAGCCCGTACTGAGGGATGCCAGGGCAGGAACCCAGAGGCAGGACCTGACAGAGACCATGGAGGAACACCACTTACTGGCTTGCTCCCCCTGGCTTGCTTAGCCACAACACAGGACCAGGCCCTTCCCAGGGTGCTATGACCTGCAGTGGGCTAGGTGATGGCCCCTCGAACATAAATCATGAATGAAGAAAACGCCCCAGAGGCTTGCCTGGAGGCCAGTCTGATGAAGTCAGCTCCTTGCTTGACATTCCCTCTTCTTTACCTTGTGTCAGGCTGACATCAAAGCTAAAAAGAACAACCAGCAGTTGGCTAGGCCCCCTATTAAGTAAGGCTTGCACCCCAGACCTTCCTAAAGCTCCTTCAGGGTCACCTCCTAACCCGTTAGCCTAGCTGTCCCCTTGAAGGCTGGCCAAAGACTGTCCTCACCAGATGCTTTGCACGGCAGGTTTCTGTTTTCATAAATCCTCCCTCCTGTTGTTTGCAGAGCTTGCAGGCATTCTTGGTTTTTTTAAGCATGCCTTTGAGTCTTTTCCCCTAAGAGGTGGCAAGACCTAGGTCTCTCAGCCCAGCGTAGGCACACCAAGGTTTCTCGGAAAAGTGGCTAACAACGGCAGTGAGCCTACCCGTGGTCTCCAACCACCCCAGGCTTTAGTCTCAAGTAGGAAGTGGAGAGTGAGCTTGCAATCCCGTCAGCTCTAGCTTTGGAACTAACACAGGAGTCCTTGTGATGGGATCAGGTCTGTGACCTGGAACCTGAGTCTCAGAACTTGTCTGTCTCATCCAGGTCTTCTGAGAACTCTTAACTGCCAAAGAAGGAACTTCTGTCTGTGGTTCCAGGGAAAGCAAGCCAGGTTAGCTTTGAGATGGTGGGCATGAGGATCATGTCAAATGCTCGGTCTGTAACTAGGGGAAATAGGAGTTTATTGCTTCTCAGGGTTTTTAAGTGCTGGTTCATACCCAGATTGCAACTGGCCTGCAATACTCTGATAGCTGGCCTCCTCCTCCTCCTGTGCTGTAGTAAGAATCTTACATCTTAGTTATTTATGTTTGATCTTATTTTCTTTCAAATAATGGCACCTTGGATAAACCAAGACAGAGGTTCATTTTTCTGGACTCAAGGCTCTGGAACAAGTGGCCTGTGAAGTGGACAATGAACAAACAGCCCAGGTTACACTGCACTGAGGAGCAGGAGCTGTGTCCCCATCACTTTGGCAGATGGCTTCTGAAGTGGAAGAACTTGATCGGAAGGAAGTGCGTGTAAGTCTTTGGGTGCCTGCCTTTTGTGTGTGCACGCTAAACTTGATTTTCCATGGGCGTCTGACAGCCTGGGGTCATCACCTGAGCCCATGCTTCAGGGTTAGGCTCTTTTCATTCTGCAGACGGTCGGAGGCTATACAGAACCCTGTGTAGAGCTGGTGAGGATTTGATGAGAACTTTTTGTCTTGGCTTTATGATACTCGGTAAATGTCCTGGTCAATCAAATTAATAGTGTAGACCTGCTGCATGCCTTGGTTTTTCTCCTGACTCCCCTGCAGCCTTGTCACTCACACTGCCTTCTTTTCACACCATATCTTGTTCAACTTAGCATCATCAGGAACATCTAATAAGCAACTACACCCAGGGCTTGTCAGCAGTCAGCATGTGGGAGCAAGTGGGTGATTGTTGTTGCCTCTCATTCTGTGGACTAGTACATGTTTTTGATGTAGCTCATGATTGAGAGACTATTTTCTCTTTTTCTTGTTAGAAAAAGGAGTCAAAAGGACTCAAAGGATGTCTTCAACAGAGACTGATGGAATGTAACTTGCTTTTGCATTTTATTTTTAATTCCTAGTGTTGTGGTGTGTGTGTGTGTGTGTGTGTGTGTGTGCATGTAAAACTGGTATGCATGTAGAGGTCAAAGGACAACTTTGCGGGTTCTAGGGATTGAACTCAGTTAACTAAAGCTTGTTTGGTGAGAACATTTACTCACTGAGCCATCTTGCTGGCCCTGCATTTATTTTTCTATGAGCCACACATCTCTAACTTTTTCTTGGGAGCCACGTGGAGTCTCCTGGGCTTGTGGCTTTTGGTGATGGCGTTGGCTGAGAGCTTTGGGATTTTGAACAGAAATCAGTGTGACCTAGAGAAGGGTCTTCTGAAGAGGTGTAGACCCAGGATAAGCCTGTGCACTTCAAATTTCATTTCCTCTGGCCAACATGCTGAGGTGCATTCTGAGCCAAGCCTATGCTGAGCTGGGCTGGGGAAGGAGAGGCATTTGCCCTTGGTCCTGAAGGCAAGCAGCTCACAGACAGGGGGAGACATTCATCAACACAGAGCAAAATGTGATACCCCTGAAAGTCAGGAGTTAGAGCCCATAAACCTCTCCTGGAGGTGTGTGTGTATGGGGGGGGGGGGTTCATATGATTTTCCCTGACATATCCTGCAAAGTGTGGGGAAGGATGGATAGACAAGCAGGCAGAATGTGGACATGCAGGGAAGGATGGGTAGATAAACAGGCAGAATGTAGACATGCACTCACCAAGGTCATTGTTGTTCATCATAGCGTTGGATGCCCGCAGCCGGGGCCCCTGCTGGGTAAAGTGGTAGCCAAATTTGAGTAGCGTTGTGTTTTTCTCCAACATGTTCACGATCTCCATTTCCACTTTGTTGCCCAAGGGCTGGCTCTTTGGTTAAAAAAAAAGACCAATAATTGCCGGGCAGTGGTGGCACACGCCTTTAATCCCAGCACTTGGGAGGCAGAGGCAGGCAGATCTTTGCGAGTTCAAGGCCAGCCTGGTCTACAAAGCGATTCCAGGACAGCCAGAGCTGTTAAACAGAGAAACCCTGTCTCGAAAAACCAAAAAAAAAAGACCAATAATTACACAGGTGTTTTACGCAAACTACCTGTCCACATGGGAGCCCTGAGTGTTGTGTGGGGAGTGTTACCTGCGCACTAAGAGTGAAGCTGAAGAGAAGCTGACTTAGAAAGTCAGTGTTATACAGCATGCTTAATGACAGAAAGTTTTTCCCCAAATTAAGAAAATGCCGCCATTTCTAGAACAGTCTGCTGTTTGCAGTGCTGTTCTAGAGGTTCTGGCCAAGAGAATTCAGAAAAAAAAAAAAAAAGACATCCAAACTAAAACAGAGGGTGCATATTAAGATCATATAAGGTTGGACCTAGAGAATCTCACACACACTCACACATTCATTCACACTAGCGCTGACTAATATAGCAAGTTTACAGAAAATCAGAGCAGTAAACAAAAGCCATCTACATGTCTACACAGTAGGAACAGGCACTTAAAACAGCCCCTTTATAAAAATGTCAAAAGGAACAAAATACATATGATTATGTTGACAAAAAAAAAAAAGACATCAAAAACCTATGACGTATAAAACCAACAACCCATGTTCATGGGCCAGAAATCTGTTACTGCCAATGAGGCAATGCCACCAAACTGACCTGTGACATCGATGGGATCCTTGTCAAATTTTCAGCTTTCCTTTTTTTTTTTTCCTCCAGAAATGGACAAAGTGATCTAGAAATCACCCGTCAATGCAAGTGATCTTAGAATAGTCAAAACAACGTTAGAGGACTCACACTCTGATGTCAAAGCAACTGCAAAGCTATGGTAGTTAAGACTGGTGTGGGTGTGAGGCAGACATGATGCTCTTACAAAGGGACACTGAGAAAGTTCAGTGAGGCCATGTGGTGGCACACGCAAAAGAATGAATTTAGACCCTTGACTCATGTCATACATAAATACTAATTCAGAATGGCTTAAAGGGGGCTGAGGGTGTAGACCAATGGGCAAGTGCTTCCTATACAGGCACAAGGGGCTGAGTGCGGTTCCCCAGCACCCATGTAAATAGCCAGTTGTGGTCACGTTTGTCTGTAAGTCCAGCTCTAGGTGGGGAGCAGAGACAGGAAGATCACCCCCGTCTCAAAGGAGTAAAACAGAGAGTGGCAGGAGAGAACACCCGAAGGCCTCCTCCCGCCTGTGGATCAAAGACCCAGTGATGACAACTAACACTATAATACTTAAAACACGGGTGCAAACGTGTGTGACCTTACCAATGGTTCTTTAGGTAGGACACCTCTAGCACAAACAACAGAAGACAAAATAAATAAATTGGATTTCATCAGCATATACATTGTTTATACCTATAGAATGCTATGAAGAAAGTGCCCAGCCACACTCATACAAGCAACTCTAGTTAGACCCAGTGGGTCACACACTGAAAGAAGACATGAAGGTAGGAGGGTGATGTGTTAGAAAGAAGACGATTCCAGTGGGGGACAGAGGGAAATAAGCAGGGAGAAGTGAAGGGGATGCAGACTGGGAAGATGGCTTCATGTGTAAAGCACAGGTGTGAGTTCAGATCCCCAGCACTGATGTAAGGGCCACATGCATCAGGGAGCATGCGCAGACCCCCAGTGCTGAGGAGCAGAAACAGGCAGATCCTGAAGTGATGTCCCCAGATTCAATGAGAAACTGTCTCAAAAGACACAGAGCATTAGACAGACAGATGATACTGACCTCTGAGTCCACACATGCATGCATGGGCAGATGCACTTTCATATACACATGCACATACATACATCACACATGCACATACATACATTACACACACACACACATACATGGGAGTGGAGAAGATAATATGGAATGGAAAAAGTTGTATATCTATAGTATACCTGTATCCAGAATATATAAAGAAGATGCAAATAAGTAAATTAGAAGTGGACAAAGTATTTCAACAGAAATTCTTAAAGAAGATGTACTAGGACCTGGAGAGATGGTTCACTGGTTAGTGCACTGGCTGCTCTTCCAGAGGACCTGAGCTCAATTCCCAGCATCCACATGGTGGCTCACAACTGTTTGGAACTCCAGTCCTGGTGGATCCAATGCCCTCTGGCCTCCATGGGTACCAGGTATGCATATCTGTATAGACATATTCATTGAGAGTTCATCTAGCAAAGGGACTGTGCAGTGAGGGAAGAGACATCTGTCCCTGAGGCATCTAAGTAGAAAGTACCTGCCTCTTTCAAGAGTCTTCCTCAACGTCATTAATATGGAAGCCTGAGGCTCCATGACCTCTAAAACCTCATGGGGCTGCAGGCTGCAACCCTAAGAATAGCTTGCTTGTGTGGCGTAAAAAGATCAGGAAAGTGACCTCAGACCTTGACAGTGGGCACAAGGCAGTAAGCAGCCTCCAGGGAGAGGGCTGGGCTGGACTACCAGGACTGAGCTGGCAGAGTTTAGCTAATAAAGAGCTCTGGCCTCCTTTCAGATTTACTGGAGGAATAAATAAGTCACTTGTGAGATTATATATAAATATAATCTCATTTTAAACATTCAAATGGTTGGATGGAAAGAAGTGAAGAGTCTTCCTTCATACCACCCCCTCGTCCCATCACCCCCTGTCCAGATGTACCTCACCCCCACCACACGCTACCCATGGCCAGTGGCTACACTCTAGGCATAAGAAGATACAGGGCAGAAATAGACAGGGCTAGGTTGTTTTGTTGCTCTTTTTCCCTTAAATAGATTCATATCATATTTTCTGCAACTTCCTGTTCCATTCACTATTTTGTAGAGGACCTCCCAAGCTAGTACAAGAGAAGCACTGCCTTTTTTTGTTTTTAACTCTTCTTGGGATGCCCCTGAGATGCTGTGGTGTAGACTCTGTGTGTGTCCACACCTCGTGCCACCGCTGGCAGTACAGTGGACTTTGCAGGGAAAGAGAGACTATTCTACAATCGGCTGTAGCCGTTGGGTTGAGAGAGGGGCACAGTTTGAATTGGCATTGTGGCGCACACCATGGGCACACCTTTGGACGTCATCATATAGTAGCTCATGTCCTCACATGCTTATGGTAACTGAGGGCTTTCAATCAGATGAGAGTGTGACAAATACCTCAGGTATGGGATCCATGATGTGGAATTGGTGGCTGAGACCCTGGATATCCTGCCATTCGCTTAGCTCCTTTGATAGACCATTTTATTGTGACCTAGATGACAGGTGCAACTAGAGCACAGAAATATGTCATAATGCCAGCTGTGGTGGCTCACACCTTTAATTCCAGCTCTGGGAAGGCACAGGTGAGCAGATCTCTGGGAGTTGAAGGCAAGCCTGGTCTAACAGTGAATTCCAGGACAGTTATAAGGAGACAGTGAGACTCGACCTCAAAAATAAATAAATAAACAAATAAATAAATAAAAGGAAGAAAGAGAAAGGAAGGAAGGAGGGAGGGAGAGAGAGAGGGAGGGAGGGAGGAAAGAAAGAAAGAAAAGGTGTCCTGGGAGTATCTTGGCCAACAGCAGAGTCATTATGCCACCTCTCCCTGGCATAAATGACCCTCTTTTTGCAAGCTGCCAATTCTTTCACTGTGCTGACACACCTCTGGGGAAGAAGCTCACCACCTGAGAGACCTGCTTTGTCCTGGGGTAACTCGGCCAATTAGAAAGGCCTTCTCACCAAAGTGCTATGATGCCAAATAATACAGGAGACACTTATGACAGTGACTTAAAAGTAGTCTGTAGAGAGAAGTGGGGAGGGATAACTAGCATTAAGTATATTTTGAAAAAAATTATGTGACAATGTTTGTCCCAAAAGCCATAGATTGCCAAAAAAAAAAAAAAAAAAAAATTCCAGTGCCAGATGTGAAGTACTTCCCCTTGAGTTTTTATTTAGGAGTTTCTCAGAGACACCCCCAAAGCAATATAGGCTGTTGCTCTTGCTGTTGCTCTTGATTGCCCACCAGAACTTGACGGCAAAACCATGTTGCTGAAGACACTACAGTTTGGTCAGAGGACATGGAGAAATCAAATTGGTATTGACCAGGGAGATTCTTTCTCACTGTCCAGCTTTCACAGTACCTGAAAGTGCTCTGAAAGCTGCCGAAGGGCAGGGGAGTCATCAACAGTCTTAGGCAACTCTGAATCCTGTGAACTACGACAATGACTACCCTGGCAAGATTGGTGCCATAATATTGGCACAAATATTTTGGGTAACCAACTGCTTTCTGATCAGATTTAAGGCCCACTCCACAAGAGGAAACGCATGCATGGTGCTGTGAATCTGGCTAAGAACCAACCCATGGTTTGTGAGCTCCCAGCTCAACTATTACCACAAGCTACTCTTATTCTGATAAATGGACATAGAATTAAACTGCCCTCTAGGTTTATATTTTTCTACCCATCTATTAGTACAGCTTCCATGCCTCATCAGAGAATACATGGTGGCTAATGCAGAAACTTAGAGAATGTCACTGTTGGGTTCAGCCACAAATGGGACATCTACATCATCCCCCAAGACTCAAGGACCATCATGGGAGAGAAGACAGAAAGATAGAGCCAGAGGTCAGGAAAGGCTGGAGCAAAACAGTATCTTCTGGACATGGCAGACCCACTGCACCCATGGATTCACAGCCACTGTGGATGCCTGTACAAGATCCACACAAGATCAAGTCAGTCAGGGGTCTAGCATGGAGGAGGAGGAACTCAAGCTCCCACTTGAAGCTGAGGACCTATTGACATATGACCTATTCACATATAACATGTGAAAATATGTTATATGAAATTACCAAAGAATTGTTAAAAATAGGCCTGAAAAATTCTTTTGTATACCCCCCAAAACAAAGCAGAGCATAGTCCACCTTCTCCTGACTGTATGTTGAGCCTATCGACTGACAGAATAGACTTTGTTCAAATTCCAAGATTGGGTCATCAAAGACAGTTGGGAGTTTCTTCTTTGTCTTGAATTGCATGTTCTAGGGGAAGTTAGCCAGCTCAGCTGCCCTGGATTCCTGTCCCTTGGAAACTGAGCAAATTTGTGGAGTGTTGGTTTATCCCAGAGCTCTAAGGCTAAGCTGGGGTCATTTGTTATATAGCTACAGATAACAGATGCACTCTCAGACAGCATTGAATTAGAGAAAAACCAGACCCAAATAAATTAACTTGGAAAAACAACATGAATGCATAATCCATTTCCTTTGGCTTCTGTTCAAAATATTAAGCGGCCTCCCTGTCACATAGGGGCGGGGAAAGTGGGAACTGTCATCAATACGTCCAGATGGTCAACATATCCTCATGTGGAGGGGTTGTGTTTCCAGGCCTTGTTTGTTCTGAGGAACTCTGAAGGACTGGAGAGGGACTGCTGGACACATGGCTGTTGGGAGGGCAAGGGGAGAATGAGGAAAGCAGAGTAGTGCTGGAGGAGTAGTGGAGCTTGGGATGGGGTCTCCAAGCACCCCATGTTTAGAGCCTACTTCATGGGCTTGGTAGGGTTTTTCTTCTCCAACATGCAGCCAGGATGCTGAAATTGCAACCCAGCTCTGTCTTGGACAATGGCCCTACTCTCTGTCAGACCCTCAATTTCCCCACCTGTAAATGAAAGCTGGTGAGATCTTCTCAGTGCTTTTTGGCCCAGCTCAGGGCCCCTTAGGCTGCTCCCCAACCTTGCTGGGCATTGGGCAGCTTTGGACAGAAGCAAAACATTGCCTGAAGATAAGGGGAAGCACTGAGTAAACAAACCGCCTCAGAATCATGTCACCCTGGGTACAATGCCCTAAGTCCCTTTCTTTGGCCGTAAAAGGAGAAAGAAGGAGAGTCTCTCAACACAGGTTACAAATCCAAGGGCTGAGGCAAACACTCGGGCCTTCAAGGACCTCGCTGACAACCAAGGAGGAGGAATAAATCAGTGCCACTTGTCACCTCCTCCCGGTTCCTCCCACGTACCCAGGCTACCAAGAGAAGATAGCCATTTGTCCAGGCCTCCTGGGACAGACACATTGTGATGTATGCAAGGCATTTCCCTGAGCTTGAGCCATTGATGTGCCTCCAACCTGAAGCCACCTTCATCCACTCAGCCCTTCCCCACCAGGCCCTACTCCAGCCAGAAGACCCCAGTTAGGTAGGAGTGCCACCCAAGGGCCAGAAGTCTCGACTGTAGCTTCTACTGGCCTCCCACCCTCAGAGTTCTCTTCACTCCTGATCCATCCAGTCCAGCAGGAGCTAACGTGCCAGAGCAGAGCCTATAGGCTTCTCTTCTGGGCCCCAAAAGTCCTGCCTGCATGGGCTCCAAGTTCTCTCCAGCCTTTTCTCTATTTCCTTTTCCTCTGGGGGCCCTGATTTCTTTCTTTCTTTCTTTTTCCTTTTTGAGATACTTTCCACTCTCTGGGTTTATTCCAAAGCTGTCTTCTCCCTGAACACACTCCCTGACCTGTTTCCTGACTATGGTCACTCCCTCCACTGGACCTCACCCCACCCCACCCCCCGTGACTTACAGGAGCACCTGGTATGAAGGCCATTTCTGTACCTGTTTTTCCTTCTATCCAGTGTGGCTTTCTGCCTGACTCAACTGGAGCCTCATTTTCACAGAGGCCAGCATGGCCAGTGGGGTGAAATGGAAGAGAAAAGCCAGGCTAGGCTCAAAAAGCCAGTCATTTCAAGAACCCCACAGGCACTGTGTGTGAGCTTTATTTAGAGTCATACAGACGTCAGTGAGGATCTTCCTCTGCCATTTACAGTGTGACCTTAGGCAAGTTACATAGCCCATGTGGTACTGAGAGTCACTTATAGGGAATGCAGCAAATGGGACCAGGGGTACAAAGCAGCCAGTGTGCTCCCTGTCAGCACCCACCCTCTGGGTAGTGTGTGAGATTCCCAGACAACCTGCATAGCAATTCTAAGTGACCAATGATGTCAGCTCTGTAATTCCCTTAGGAGGAGAGTTGTTAATTTTCCTCATTTACAAGAGGGGAAACTGAGGCTGAGGCAGTGAATATTTTTATACTAGGGTGTTTGGCCAGGGTGAAGGCAATGGTGAGCCTGAGCTCTGTCTCTCTTGGATCCTGGGGCACAGTGGGACATAGCTGAACAGGGAAGGTGGGCAGCTTGATGTCAGCTACCACTTTGGTGACCAGTCCAGCGTTCCAGACATCTTTGGCTAATGGTCTGCCCTGGCGTCAGGTGTCAGCTGATTCTGTGTAGGCGCTGACTTCTTCCTGGCCAGGATAGAAGGAAGTCACATGACTAGCCACGCTGGGGGGGGGGGGGGGCTGATGCAGGCTGTGATCCATCTGCTCTGCCTTTCTCACCTGCAGGGATCAGAATCCGAAATGGCCAAGGGACAAGGCAGAGATGGGCAGGGTCAATGGAGCAGCAAGGCTATCAGCATATGAGAGATGCCCTGTCCAAAGCAGCAGCAAGTTCACATGACTAGAAGACTGCTGGCTCATGCAGCCTCTTTATATAAATTAGCAATGTGCTCTCTCTACAGTATACAGCTTGCTGAGTTGTTCTCTGGTCCCTCTCACTGTGCAGTGAATAGTATGTATAACCATGAAGGAGAAGTTTGTTTACCAGGTCTTGGACTGGGCACTAGGATAAGGAGATGGCCAGGACATAGTGCCATCTCCCGAGAAGGTAACAGGAAGCTGAAGAGCAAGGGAATCACAGAGGGAGAACCTAGGTGCACCTAGCTCTCTCTGGGAAGAAAGGCTTAGAGGAGTTATGGAGGCTAAGAGGAGAAGGCAGAGGTGTAATGACTCTCAAAAAAACAAATGGGAGGGAGAGGAACAAAGGGAAGTGGGAGGGAGAGAGGGAGGAAGAAAGAGAGGTAGGGAGGGAGAGAGAGAGAGAGGGAGGGAGGGAGGAAGGGAGAGAGGTAGGGAGGGAGAGAGGGAGACAGGGAGGGAGGGAGGGAGGAAGGGACAGAGAGGGAGGGAGGGAGGAAGGGAGGGAGGGAGGAAGGGAGAGAGAGGGAGGGAGGAAAGGAGAGAGAGGGAGGGAGGGAAGAAGGGAGAGAGAGGGAGGGAGGGAGGAAGGGAGAGAGAGGGAGGGAGGGAGAGAAGGTCTTATATGTAGTCTCTGCCATTTCCCATAGTCTACCCTCCTACTCACTAGGCCTATTCAAGGCCTACTAGCTACATCATTGAGGTGCAAACAGGCAGAGATGAGCACATTGCCCTTTGTGCTGGTCCAGGATGCTTTAGCATCCGAGAGGCACGAAGTCACCTGAAAAAAGAGGAGGTTTTTCTAGGCTGCAGATGGGCAGGGTGAACATAGGATGTTCCGGAAGCCTATGACGTGGGCACGGAGACAGGAGCAGAAGTTTCCAAAAGCCATGACTAGGATGAGGCGGCCCAAGTCCCCCAGTCTTGTGGAGGCTGGTGATGGGCACAATAATTTCACAGTATTCCCTTCCAATCTTCTCACCATGCATACATATACAACCATTCAGCCAAATTTTCTCCTGCAGATAGTTCCCCATCTATAAAGAAGACAGTGACCTAGTCTAGGAAGCAATGTTCAATAGTGGATAGAGTGGACTTTGGACTTGGGAGACGTGGATTCAGATCTTACCTCCTAAGTGCTAAGTTACCCTTTCTTGGCCACTTTCAGCAGACACTGACCACATCATCTGTGTCCTTACAGGGTGGTGATGTGAAGATCAGAGATGATGAGGACTGAGCCTCCCATACCCACAGCAACTCACAGCTGCCTAGCAAACATCCAAGCTATTGCTAAGTGCAATTCTGGTTATTAACTTTCTCTCAGACAACCAAGACCAAAAGAATTGGCCCAGAAGAAATGACTAAACCATGGAACTCAGAGAAGCAGAGCTCCATGGGATGAAGACAGAGCTACCCAGAGAGGAGGTGCAATGGGGAGGAGACTTAAAAGTTACATCAGGTGGGGAGACTGAGGGAAATGGAGTGTTCCTGGTGAAGAGCCCTGTAGATTGTGAGATCTGTATACTCCATGTGTCTGATTTCTCAACAGAAGAGCTGGGGCCACACGCAGGGTTTGGAAGGAAGTTCATTTGTTCTGGATGTAAGGAAGGACATTCTCAAAGACAAGGCATAGGCTGACACTGAGAAGTGAGAGCCCATCACTAGTGGATACATAAAGAAGCTGACAGACACGTCTGGAAAGATGGAAGGCAGGGTGTTGGAGGGTCTGGACAGGAACACAGTGGACTCTGGGAAATCCGTTATCAGTGTCTTCTGCCCTGCCTAGCAGCAGTGGGCAGGTGTTGAGTGCCCTGTGTGGGGAAGGGCCTGACCTGACTCACCTGGTTATCGATTTTCAGTTCCACCAGAGAAGTGTTGTATGGGAGAGCTTCCACCAGGCACAAGATCCCAGCTCCAGAAATGAAGTTGGATTCCACGTTCAGTGTCTTCAACACCTTGTTCACCTTCAGCATTTCAGCAAGAGCCTTGGCCACAGGAGAAAAGCAGGATCTATGAATTGCCTCGGGCAAGGTTTGAGCAGACCCAGCAACACCAAGGGCCCTAGGCTGGACAGTCCCCATACTACCTTTCTAAGCACATCTCTGCTTCTGCAACCTGCCATGGCTCCCAAATACCCTTGTTGGAAAGTGTTCATCAGAAGCCCCTGGACCTGCTTCTCCTCCCCTGTGTAGCCTTGGCTCTCTGGGTTTACTGAATATACTTAGTGTCTTCCCACTCCTTAGCCTTTCTCTGCTTCTTTGACCGCTTGGACTGTTCTGTTTCCCTTGGCTAATTCTTGTTCATCCTTCAAGGCCTTTCTCAATGCCTCTGGCTCCAAGAGCTTTGCCAACATCTCCAGCTCCCCAGGGCCTGCTCTCTGGAACCTCACAGGACTTATCCACATCTCCTTTGTGAAACTTACATTCCTCAAATCCCTACTTGTTGTCGTTGTTGTGTGTTGGAGAAGGGTCCTGTGCAGTTTTCAGATGCTAATTTCAGTGCCCTCAAATCTGGTTACCACTCTACCTGTGGCATTCTCTGATTGGCTTTAATAAAAAGGCCGACAGCCTATCACTGAGCAGAAAGGGAAGTGGAAGGCAGGACTTCCTGGAAGAGAGAAAGGAACTCTGGGAAGAAGAAAGAGGAAAGCTTTTCTCCAGGAAACATGAGAGGAGACAGATATGATTGTAGGCTCAGAAAGTACAGCTAGCCGTGTGGCTTGGTTGGGACTAGGTGATCAGGCTAACTTAGGTGAGCTAGTTGAGAGGCTGTCCAGCTAAGGACTAAGTGTTGAAATATTAGAAGGTCTTGGTGCCTTTATTTTATGGATATAAAGGCCACCCAGGGTCTCAGACCTTTTCAACTGGAGACATAAGCCACTGGTCTCCTACAACCATCTCTACAGTCTCTCACAACAGTTGTGTGTGTGTGCGTGTGTGTGCATGGTCATGTATATGCAGGCATGTATTCATATTCATATGTGTGCATATTTACTAATGTGCAGATGTATGTGTGTGCATGTGGATGTGGCAGTCAGAAGATGGCTACAATGTCATCTGCATAAATGCCATCTACCTCTCTTGAGACAGTCTCTCTCATTGGCCTGGACTCACCAATTAGTCTAGATCGGCTGGTCAGAGAGCCTCAGAGATTGTCCTGTGCCCACCTCGCCAGAACTGGGATTACAAGTGAGCCATCATGCTCAGCATTTGCCACGGTGCTTAGATCTGACTGAGGTTCTCGTGTTTGTAAGGCAGACACTTTACTGATCGAGCTATCTCCTCAGTGTTCCCATGCCCCTCCCATGGTTTTTCTTTTTAATTGGCATGCCTCTAGACTGACTATCCTTGTAGGTTGAAAATGCACCTTAATATCTGTTTTTAGCATACAGTGCCCAGCACGTAGTAAGCCATCAAACAATGATCACTGGGGGCCCCTGGGGAGTCTCCATCTCCCCTTGTGTATGCTCAGCTTGTCTCCTCTGCGGCTCTGTTGAAATGTCACCATGGTCTTCCTCTGAGCCTCAGAGAGTACAGGGCGGGCTTGCAGAGTAGGGCTCAGATGGCCCTCAGCACGTTTGAGAGGGATCTAGCCAGGGGGTGTAGATGACAATCGGACCTCTGAAGGAAATGAGGTAATTAGCAGCTGGTGGAAACGATGTGTCATGGGAAAGAAGATACCAGCAGCTGAGAGGCCTGGGACACTGATCAGTGTGCCAGGATGTCAGAAACGATGCCAGGAATGGCTGTCCTATTGCTCCCCCAGCTTGCTGAACTCTGCCAGAGACCCAGATCCCAGGAAGCCTTCATGTTGAAACCACCTCCCCCTTCCTGGGCTCCCTCACTTGAGCATACCCAGAGGTTATGTGTTAGCTTCTCTATGGCCAATGGCTGTCCCCTGATTGTACGAGGGGCCTCTCCTAAGCCTCTCTGAGCCTCACCAGCAACATCCCCTCCCAGGAAAAGCCTGACCTGACCTAACCACCAACACAATGTGACGACCAGTAGACAGATGTACCAGGCCATGGGCTGCACATGCTGGTAACTGGACAGGCCCTGGAGTCCTGTCACAGTATGTGTCAGATCCTATGTGTTGGGTCACAATAGAGGAACAGAGGGTAGGAGATATGTGCCAAGGCAGGCAGTGGGGGAACTTGCAGGGCTCTGGCACCTGGTCTAGCTCTAAGCCAAAAACATTTCGGCACTTGATAATAGGTGCAGGTATGAAGGGCTTGCCACCAGCTGTCAGCCTGGCATACAGTCTGTGCCCCCAAACCATCCATGGCATGGAGCTGAGTGCCAGCATGCCGAGCCTGGTTTCTGATCCATGAACAAGTAGTACACGGGGTTTTATCAGCTATGTCACTACACAGACAGACTCAGAATCCGCTGAGGTCAGACAGAGGTCATTGATCTAGAAGTTCCCACAGAGCGGTCTGTGAGCCCCCCCCCGCTGTGAGCTCATTCAGCTATTTCAAAAACACTGAAGGAAACAGTCTCACATATTTTAAAACTGGGAAGAGAACTGACTGCTACCCCATTCCCTCCCTGGAAAGCTAAGTCCTGTATCTCCCCATGCTCCTGGTGGTAGAGCAGCTCCACTGTGCTCTACCATTCAGCAGTTTTCAAGGTCAGACAGATGGGTATGACCATGAATGTGGGATATGAGGCTGGTTACAGGCAGATTCCCAGAGTCTAATGCAATATTATGCATAGACTATTAAGAAAATTTTGATGAGCATAGTGGCGTACGCCTTTAATCCCAGCACTTGGGAGGCAGGCAGATGTCTATGAGTTCGAGGCCAGCCTGGTCTACAGAGCAAGTTCCAGGACAGCCAGTACTGCTACACACAGAAACCCTGTCTCCAAAAAACAAAAAAAAAGAAAGAAAGAAATTTACTGGATATTTTAAAAATAATGGTTACTTTACAATAAGTATAACTTACTTTGGGTAAACATGACTTCTTCATTTGTTTGTTTGGTTTTTTTTTTTTAGACACAGCCTCATGTAACCTAAGCTGGCCTCAAACTTCTGATCCTCCTGCCTCCATCTCTCAAATCACTGTCTGTCTTCATTAGTGAATCCCAGTGACCAATTTTACTTTTACTGGTATCTCTAAAAATAGTGCCAATAAGCCAGGTGTGGTGATGTGCATACAGCATTTGGGAGATGGAGAAACTGAGCTCCCAAGAAAGGGTGACAAGTGGAGAAGGGCCAACTGTGGGGGTCAGTGTCACTTTGTTCCTCGCCAGGTCTGCTGTTCTCTTTTTATGTAACTTTGGACAAGGCCAGTTGCCTAAGATCCCCGGAGACCCACCCTTCTAAGAGCAAAGATTATCTGGGGTGAAGCGGGAACTTGTGGGAGGGCTGCCCCGGCTGTCTATATCCCCTCCTGGCTCCCAGGCCACCCAGAACTCTTCATCAGTGGGACGGGGCCCAGTGGCTATACAGCAGAGTAGAGGGGTCAGAACATACAAATGCCACAGGATCGTTGCTGCGGGTCCCCACGATGCTGAATTTCTTCACGTAGGAGTTCTCTTTTAGGGCTTCTGCATACGCCTTGAGGGTGGGTATGGGGATATTCTACATAGAGAAAAGCAAAAGAGTGAACAGCAGCCCTGCATGGGCCAGAGGCATGTGGCTGCAGAAGTGAGGGGACAGTAGCTCTCTCCCAAACGCACCTTGGCCCCCTGTTGAGTCCTAACAAGTCTCTAAATGGGCCACACACCAGAGGGTGAGACTCAGAGGGTCTCCCATTACATGGATTGAAAAAAAATCACTCCTGAAAATTTCAGACAGAACCCACTCTCTTCCATGCAAGGGCCTGGAGAAGAGGCAGCACAAAAGGCCTGAAGTTGGGAGGGATGTTGTACAAAAGGCTCAGGACTGGGAGAAGGACAAGGCTGGACCCTGGCTTCCGCTCTGACTGGCAGTGTGTCTGACTTGCTGTGTGACATTGGGGGACTCTCTTCTCCTCTTTGGGTCTGTTCTAAAAGAAAGAATGGGGAGACACACTGACTTCTCTCTGAGACATCCCAAAGGGTCTCAAGCACTGGCTGCATGCACATCTATGGGTCCTGGGGACAGTTTATCATGCTGATGTGCAGGCCACCCCCAGACTGTCAGACACAGAACCTCAGAGGGAGGCCTGGGCATTGGCGTGTGCTTTTCACTCCCTTGGGTGAAAACCAACTGCCTCTTAGTACAGAGGGAAACTGAGGCCTGGAGGTGTCCAAGTCCTTGGCTGAGGCTTTTCATTGAGGTCCCACTGCTTGCACCTGTCTTGAGGCAGTACTCACTGCCCAGGACATACAAGTCTGCATTGTGTTAGCTTCTCTCAAGCCTGGCTATGCTTCTCAGAGATCTCATTTCAAAGTGTCACTTAACCGCCCCCCCCCCACCCCGTGTGGGAGCAGAACAAGGAGCCAGGGGGAGGAGAAAACTGGGATACAGGTTTCTAATCTGGTTGTGCATGAGACTGATGGCCACAGAGAAAACTGAGAAAAACTGAGAAGAAAGGAAAGCCAGAGAAGGGGGCTGGCTTGTCTTACCCCCACCCTGTCACGGCTAATCCTGGGGCCTCAGGGCAGAGCAGGTGGGCAGGCAGCTGTGCCTGCTTCCACATTCCTCTTGTACCCTGCCCTGGTGGCCGCAGGATACTAGAGGAAAGTGGCCCCTGAGCTACAGTTTAGGTATTTCTTGGGGCACTTGCACCAACACCTCCCATCCCTGACTGTAAAATGACTTTGAATATATGCATGATCCAGAGGGAACAGGGATGTCTCCGGGGTAGTGCCCACCTGGGGTTGGTGACCCCTCCATGAGCCTTGTAGGCACAGGGCTTTGCCAGCCTTGAAGTCCCGTGCTGCAGTGTGGTTCTGACTCATAATTTTATCACAGAGAATCTCTGTGTTTTTGAACAACATGGCAGCTGTCCAGATCAAGGCTGGATTGGCCTGTTGTGGAACTCTGAGGCTGGAATTGTCCTCTGAAAGAAACCAGGACTGGGGGATTTGCTTGTTGACACTGGCCACTCCTTAAGTGCTGTCATCTGTAAAGGGTTGTCCTTATTCCTGATCTAGAAATACCCAGGTCTAAATAATTAAGACTTAATGATCTGTATTTCTTGAACTGCTGGCCTCAGTATGCCAGGACATATCTCCACATGACTGAAAACTCTTGCCCCCAGTACACACGAAGTGAAATGGCAGGACTTTACCCGGATGTTGTTGAGATTAACCTCTTCAAGTTCTGGGTCATTGTTCTTTATCCGCTCCAGTGTTTCCTCTACATCTGTTGAATTTGGTTCTTCGTCAGGCACAGGCTTGTATTGTGTGGGTTTAATCACACCTAAAGCAATGAATAAAAAGGAGCTGGCTCTCAGAAACATAGGGGTCACTTTCTCCCAACATAAGGATTTCTTAAGGGGAAGCATTGGTTGAATTCCCGGTACAAGGGAGGCAGCGCATTACAGGGGGGTACCAGGGACTGTGATGATGTATTGGAAGAAGTCAGGGAGGAAGAAGAGTTTGGGCTATCCCTGGATGCTGTGTTTGAGTTCTTACAAGACCCAGTGAATTACCTAGCCCCCTCCCCCCCCACTGACTGAAGTGTTTGTTTTCGGGGGGGGTCATGGGGGATGGTATTATCAGCATGCTCATTATCTCAGTGGGCTCCCAGGAGGGTAAGATGAGTCCTAGTTTAGAAGGAAATGCAGTTCTCATCCAAAAGGAAGGATACTTATTCTCCTGGCACACTCTTTTCCCTTTTGTTCCAAAATGTCAGCTTGGGACAATGCAGTTGAATAATTTAGACAATATGACATGTCCCCAGGAAAGGCCAAAGGGTCTCACAGGACAGGAGAGGGCAGCGGAAACTGGAGAGAAAGACAGAGCCCCACCTAGTAAAGAACACAACTTTCAAAGAATGTTGTGGGGAAAAGATGGATATCTATTAAAAATTTTAAGCTGGGGGGCTCAGTCAGTAAGCGCTTGTCTCACTGCCGTGAGGGCCTAAGTTCCACTCCCAGAAGCCACGTTTAAAAAGTAAGAGAAATCTGGGTGCCACAATCTGTGTCTACAGTTCCCACGCTGGGGAGGTGGACACAGGGGGATCCCAGGAGCCCACTGGTCAGCCAGCCTAACCAAATCAGTGAGTTCAGGATAACGTAGAGAGAAGACAGTAAGGAAGGCACTGACCTCTGGTTTCCACAGGTACACAAGCACTCACACGACAGACAAAATTGAATCCCATAGCACACATACACACACAAATCCACTCTGGGAAGGTTAAGTCACTGAATATAAGAAGCGAGTCTCTAAAACCTTAGAAGAAAACATGACATTGAGCAGAAAAAGGCTTTGTAAATGAGACATAAAACCCCAGAAGACTCAAAGGACAACATGGAAGAGATTTGCCTGCATAAAATGTGCAGTGAGCCAGTATATCAGGGAGCACAGTACCAAGATGCAAGTAGGGATGTCACTCTTCCAAGGTGCCCTCTGTGAGCCAGCCTTGGGGCCCAGAAAGTAGAGATGGCAGCCAAGCAGGGCTGTGTACTCACTGTTGAGTCCCTCCTTGTTCACGATGGAGCTGCTGCCCAAGGCCTGGTAGTACTGCTGGTTGCTCATGAGCGTGTGCATGCCCAGGATAGCTGTGGGACAAAAGAAAGCCATGACTCTGCTCTTGCAGACAGAGGTGCCTCGTGGGGACCCACCTTCCACATGCTGTGATCTCTGCTCATAGAAATGGTAAGAAGCACTTACATGAAAATGTAAAACTGTGGGTTACTTTCATCCTAGCTTTCATTCTTGTGATTCTCAGACACCCAACCTCCCCAGACCTCTCTCTGGTTCTGGCCACAGGTTTCTAGATGTCTTTGAAGTCCGATGGGCATACCCACCTGAGACAACCCAGCAGGATGAGTCAAGGAGTGCACTTCCATCTTCTACCCTGTCCCTCAGGCCCATTTGACATCCCCAGGTCTCTCAGGTTTTCCCATCTCCCTCACGAATACCTCTTCCCTAATTGAAGATCCATTATTTCCTGGCTGCCATCAACTTACAATGGTCCTATTATATAATCTTTCAACTTATGATAGTATTAAAATGATATACATTCATCAGAACCAATACTTTGATGTACACCTTGATCTTTTCTAGGCTAGTGGCATCTGATAAGGTACTCAAGATTCTAGATCAGGTTAGCGAACCTCAGCTCAGTCAATCCACCATCAAACCCAGGAGGAAAAAAAAAAACAGCAACAAAACAACATGGTGGCACCCTCAGCCTGGCGTGCTGTTGTGCTCAGCCAGGCACTAAATGCATCTTGATTTATATTTTCAACTTACAAAAGTGGGGTCAGAGGGTCACTGCCCCATCATTAGTGGGGAAGCATCTGCATTAACATAGCTGTGTAACCACTGGCCTGACTTTGGTTTCTTTCTACTGTCTAGTTCCCAACAATTAGCACAGAACAGCCAGAAAGATCTTTCTGGAAATGCCAACACAATTCATTGCTACATGCTATTCTTTAGCCATTCATTTCTTTGGCATTCATGGAGTGCCTTCATTGTGTGCCGGCTCTGAGGGGCTGAAGATGTAAGGTAGACATCTGCCCATGGAGCCTACAACTTAACCTAATGGGAGCAAGTGGAGCTGAGCAAGGGCCTGCACTATTAAAACCCCAGGGACAGGAGGTACAAGGGTTGGAAAGAACAGCTCAGTGCATCCTGGAAAAGCATAAACAAGGGACCGGGAAGGGAAGGATGACCAGTTGTTGGCCAACTCAAAAGAAGGGAGAAAGAATGTTCCAGACAGTGCGGATGGTGGGTTTATTTAAACTCAAATTAAACTGGACAGTCTATATTTTATTTAACCATCCTACCCTACTACCTCAAGACTTGGTGCAATTCTTCCTCCTTCAGGGAGGCTTCTTAGATTCCTCCCCCTCTCAGTACCTGATATCCTTTCTACGCCACAGTGTGCCTCAGGACAAGGGTGGTGCCAGGACACCTGTGTGACTTCTCTGCTGGACTGTGGGCTTCCAGAGGTCCGGGAGGAATATTACTATTCTTCCATCTCTTCTAGGATCTAGTAGACATATGGGAAATATGTGGTGATTTTCCTTTTTAATTTCCAAGCATTTCAGTGGATATGCTTTCTAGGTGGAGAGAGAACATTCCAGGTCTTAAAGAAGACTCAGAAGATCAAGTTCTGGTCCCGACCGTGTTGTCGGTGTCAGCCTGTGGAAGTCACTCCTCTATCTGGGCTTCAGCCTCCTGTGTGTCCAACCAGGGGTACTGTAAGACCCCCAATCACAGCTGCATATGCAGGCCATCTGGGGGGCTGTAAAACAGTGTCAATTTCCTGGACTGAGGGATGCAATTTCTTTGGATTACTCTTCCTTTTTTTCATTTTGATAGGTCTTGTTATATAGCCTAGGCTGGCCTTGAACTCATGATCCTCCTGCCTTGACCTCTCAAGTGTTGTGATTACAGGAGTACACAATTATGCCTGGTTCCTTGAGGCGATTTAGGTGCCACAAGGGGAACTGAGAACCACAAGAAGAGATGATCTCAAAGTCCCTCCTGTTTCTCTCCCCTAAGAACCTTCCCAGCTAAAATTAGCCTTGCCGGCTCATCGGTTCATCACTGAGGAGGGCTGGGGAGAGAGAGACAGCTGCTGCCTTTTCAGCTCTCGAGGTTTTAATTTAGTCTGTGTCCCTGTGGGCTGAGGGAGTGGAGGCTGAGTCAGCAGCAGGTTGAGTCACATCACACCAAGTCAGTCTTCCAAAGAGGTGTTCCTGCACCCCCATACACAGCAAGGCTCTCAGGTTTGCCAAGGTTGGGATCATATGAAATTCACTACTTTTTTTTCAGATGCCTGTTTCAGCTCAGAGCATACAGAAAGGGGTAAATAAAAAATAAAAATGGAAAGAATAATTGGTGTTTGAATTCCAGCATCCTGTGATGGGTTAGACAGGGGCACAGAGGTGTGTGAAGGGACCGAGAGCCAAGAGCCCTGGGTTGTTACTACTTTTTTTAGTGACCTTGTAGAGGTCATTTCCCCTTTGGGATCTCTGGGCTTTGCATCCTCAAAACTGTGTGTGCTTGAATGGCAAACTCTTAACCTTCCCAAGGGACTCAGCAGGCACTTAGTTGTTCTCACATTTTCAGCCTGTTGAGTATCCAGAATAAGCATCTCCGGTGGTACCGTCAAACTCCCCACCCCTAACAGGGACAAGGCTTGCCACGTGACTTGTCAGAGATGCTCCTAGTATATAAGGCAGTGCTGGGTCTACTGGGCCGCTAAGAGTTCTTAAGTCTAAAATAGGCTTTCATCTGGAGCATTCTAGGACTGACAGCATAGTTGGAGAGATGGCTGGTATGTGCTGATAGCAGGCTGAAGAAGGAAGGGTGTCACTAGGCAGCTCAGAGAAAATTAGGGTTCTTGGAAGGAAGGAAAGATAGAGGTGGGCGTGGAGGGGGGAGAAAAGGAAGAAGGGAGAGAATGTGGCTTCAGCTAAATGTCCCCTATCTAGGGCCTACTTGGCATAGCCACATGGCAGTGGCTTTCTCTCTGGCTTGTTTTTATATGCATGTGGCACCACGAGTTATGGGTGCAAAGAAAACCCCTGACATCTTGTCTTGGTTCCTTCTTTGTAGATCTAGGCTGATTTTAGCACCAGGGAACTTGATTTTTTTTTCTTTCTTTTTTCCTTTCCTTCCCAATCCCCCCTCTTTAAATAAAAAAGAAAGAAAGAAAAAGTCTAGATCTTTCTCAAAACTCAAAAAGGACTATTTTTGAACTCTAAAAAAGAACATTGAGTTCTGTTTCCTCTCTCTGCCTTGGCAGGGCTCCTTCCATTTGTGAGTCCACTCAGGACACAGTGTGATCACAGCACACATCTCCAGCTGCTACAGGCTTGAGCGGTCCTGGGGTAAGGGCTGATAGGTGTGTTCTTGCATCCTAGGTGCAGGTGAAGAAGCTGACTGTGGCTTGGGACCTGGGTGCTGGTGAACTGTTCCTAGATAAGCCACATCCCCTGACAGTCTCAGAATGAGAGGAGGATGGGTGCTCAAAGACATGGAAGCCACCAGTGACCAGGGGACAGTCTAGTGAGGGCAGGTCAATTGCCTTTGGAGGGGTGCTCCCTCCAAAGGGTGGGTGGGGCTTCGCACCTTGCTTCTTTCCTACTTCAAGGGTTTCTTTCTACTCCTCCTCCTCTTCCTCTTCTTCTTTTTGGGTTTTTGAGACAGGGTTTCTCTGTCTTAATAGCCCTAGCTGTCCTGGAACTCTCTTTGTAGACCAGGCTGGCCTCGAATTCATAAAGATCGACCTGCCTCTGCCTACCGAGTGCTAGGGCTAGGACCAAATCCCTGAGTGACTGTAGGAGGCATTGATAATCTCAAGTGCTTGCAGCTGACCCCAGCAGCCTCTAAGCTAAAGTTGTAGGCCACAAGCCAAGACCTTTGCATTGCCAGAGTCCCATAAGTTCTGCTTAGCACCCTGTGTGGGGCATATTTAAGATCGAAACCTACATACTTCTGGCCGTTCCTCTTGTGCACCTCTTGGGCCCCCAAAGGCAGAGAATGGAAATCATTCATCCTAGCAAAAGATGAGTGTTCCATTATGTACATCAACTTCACTGAGTTAGTGCATGGATTGTCAACAATGCACCTTTCCTGTGTCACCTCTGGGTCACACATTCTGTGGCTTCCTATAGGCTCCTGATATTTCCAGATTATTGAGGTTGCTGCATAATCACCTCCCTGGCCTGGATGGAGGACCCCACTGTGCTAGAGTGCCCCACCCTAATGCACTTTCTCTACATCACCCCTGTTTGTCTGACTCTAGGCTGAACTTCCACACCTTTCTTTATTTCCCTTGACCTCGCCATTTAATCTGAGTGCCTCTCTTGTACTCCTGTTCTTGTCATAGCCAGTATGACACTCTTACTGGACATGTCTCATTTGTCTGCATAACGCTGGCTCCACGAGGGCAGACAGAATTGTTTGCTTAGGACATTTGTCCCCAGCACTATGTCCACAGCCTGGTACACAGTCCGTGCGAAAGCTCTGGGTAACTGGCACCATGTGTGAGGGACCTAGTGAAGACCTGGTTCACGGAAACACCCTGTGGGAAGAGCATGGAGACCAGAAGCAGCTTGCAGACCTCTCTTCTCCCTCTCTAGGTTTTTCTTCCTTCAATGAGTCACCCATTCTGGAGAGTCCAACTATTCCCTCCTGGGCCAAGTTGCCCCCTTTTGGTGGGCTGGCCACCTAGGACACCTTGTTTGCAACTGCCTGGTTCTGCTTTTTACCCAAGGCCACAAAGCCTGGCATCATCTCAGCTCATGGGCTCTGACCCAGCAGAAGAAACAGCTGGTGTCTTGATGTAAAACAGGGACAATAGAATTTACTTCATAGGATTTGTCATGGTCAGTTAATACAGTGCTGTGTGGAGAGCTACTTACACAGCACCTGGAACATATCTGTCGCTTAGCAAATGTTCCATGCCTCCTTCCCCAAAGGCACTGCCACCTTGTAACGGCTGAAGTCAAATGACAGTTCCTAAAGGACAGTCGGTGAACACAGGGCGTACAGACAGCCTCCTGCTCCTTCCCGGACACAATAGGGGCTTGGGATCCTAGGCAGACCATAATAGTCTGCCAACACCAACAAGGAAAATGTTTTCAAGAGCAGGCCCAGACGCTCAGCTCAGAGAGCTGCTGTACAGTGGCTCACGTGGCAGCAAGAGCCTGCTCTGACAGCGGTCATTTAATAATCCCTTCTTGCCCCCGAAGAGGACAATGATGTCATGCAGGGGCTCAGAGGAGCAGGCCCCAGATAAAAGCAGTTCCTGCGGAGTAAATAGAGACAGGCAGGACAAGGTATCTACTTTCTCTGTTGCACAGATTAATCAGAAGTCAAGGGACATGTGGGGGAAGATTGAAAAATATGGGCGCACTGAAGGATCTGGGATGGCTCCGTTGGCATCTTACATAACCCACTCAGCCTTGTGAAACAAACCTGGCTCCCAAGCTCCATGTCTGGGTTCCTGTTGGGATCAGTTGGCCCCTCAGTGCTACTTAAAGTCACAACCATCCTCTGGGCCCTGTCGCCTTTGTCCTTCACCAAAGTCTCTTTCAGTTGAGGAAAGAGCTGTCTGGATCGAGGTGCTGCCTGCTCTGTCTGATCTCTCTTCCTATCCCTGCAACCTGGTGTTCACTGCCACCACCCACGGTCACTACTACTACACAGTTTAAATCTTTGTTCCACAGCCCTGCTCACAGAGGAAAGCCATCTGCAGCCCCTCCTCCTGCCTCTATGCCACCAAGAGCCACACATAGCATCTTGAGAGACTGGCAGACTGGACAAAGCAGAGGAAGATGCAGCTCTGTCGGGCCTTGGCCTCAGCTCCACGGTCTCTGGCAGCCTGAAAGCCCATTCTGCCTCCTTGGCTCTCTCACAGGCAGCCTGCCTGTCTTCACTCGGTCTTTTGTTCCTTTGCCCACCTATGACTGGCTGATGGGCCCCATGCTAGGCTTGTGCCACTCCATTCCCAAACCCAGGCTTCATCTGCCATGTGTTCTTCCTGAAGCCTGGCACCTCTGACCATGTCCAAATGAGACCTCCTGCGGAATACTAGACTATTGTGCACAGCCGATTCTAGCGAGGCGGCCCATGGGTAACTCGGTAACTCAGATGGTGCGGGCCCCAAACTGAACTCAGTATTTCCCCCACTGACCTCCTCCTTCATTAAAGACACAGAACCCAGTTTGTCTCTGGGGCCAACTGACCCCTCCCCCCGCACCACACTCACTGCAGGCTCATGGCCATCATCCTTCTCCTCTCCTATACCACTGGTCTGCAGTATTTCCCCCACACCATCCACTCACTGAGCCTGGGCACAGTGTGGGCAGAGGCAGGTGGGGTGCCAGGTACAGCCTGCAGTAGACCTCGGAGAGATGGGCACAGGGTACGTAGAGCAGAGTGGTAAGGAGAGATGGCCACAGAGGGTCTGCAATAGTGGACCACCCTCTGGAGTTTGTGAAGATGATAAGGGAGCACCCACAAGTGTGGAGAGGATGGGACAAAGAAGAGACATGACCGTGATACTCGAAGCACAGCTGTCCTTGCTCCAAGCCCTTCGTGAGGTGTCTTGGGCAGAATTTGGTGGGAATGTCTAGGGCAGGGCCTGTCCCAGCCCTCCCTCCCTGGACTATATTGCCATTCCTCTGGGGAGTGGTCTCACGCCAACAACGGGGTGTGTTTGAATGGTTTTAGCTTTATTTTCTTTTGGTTTTTGATACAAAAATTATTATATTCCTTGTCAGAAATTGGGAGGGTGGTCATGTTCAAATGAAGCAAGCAAGGCTCTCCGAACGGGAAGACCTCAGGGAGGCGCGTGGAAGCACCTGGGATAGCTCTCACCTGCAATGTCACACAGTTCTGCATCTGAGGCATTTGCTAAGGCCTCCTCCAGCTCTGGCTCCAGGGTCACACTCTCCAGCACAGGATCCATTGGCTTCTGCTTGGGGACCCAGATCTTTCCTGCAAACACACAGGGTGCCTGTCAGGGTGTGTGGCTACAGTGGGGCCTGGGATCCCTTCACAAAAGGTTCAGATATGAGAGAAAAATGTGTAAACATCCTTCAGTAAAACAGAAAAAACACACACGCAGATTACTAAGGGAGAAAAGCGAGCAGAATGTCTCCTGGCTTCATGGGACCTTCTGCTCTCAAAGCGTCATGCTAATATGTGGGTTACAGAGGAATGAGGCAGCTAGGAGAGTGGCCACTGTGTGTCCACCAGTAGAGACTGTGGAAGAAGTCTGTACCAGAAAATTCCAGAAGTGATTACAAAAGCTATGGAAGGGCCAGGGCTCCGTGGCTCAGTGGTTAAGAGTGCCTACTGCTCTTGCAGAAGACCCAAGTTCATTCTCAGCACCCACTCCTGCAAGTCAAAACCTCCAGTGACTCCAGTCCACAGCCCAGTCCACCTGACACCCCCTCTTTTGGCTTTTGTGGACACCTGTGTTCACTCTCACAATCCTGCTTACAAACACACAACTAAATATCAAAGAAACCATCTTAAAAAATGATCGCGGACATCATTAGGAAGGAAATTGTCCTAGGGAAATTTTGTGTGAAAACCCAAGTTTGAAAACAGTCATGAACAACGTAATTTTATTTCTGAGAAACTGCACATGATTTGTATGCATCCCTCCAGGCTTGTGTACTGGGAACCTAGTCCCCAAATTCCTATGTTAAGGATATGTGGAGGTGGAGGCAGGATTTGGGGGGAGGTAATTTAGGACTAGTTGAAGTCATGAGGTTGGGCTCCTAGATAGCATTAGTGACTTAAAAGGAGAAGAAAGCAGGAGCTTCCATGCTTGCTGTCACCCTAAGTAAGGCCTCCGCTACGCCACACTGCATACAGCAAGGAGCGCCAGCCTCCACGTCCGCCTCTGCTGCCAGCTTTTGAACATCTCGGCTTTTAGAATTTCTTCTCTTTCTAAATGAACAGCCTGTAGTGCTCAGTTCAAGTGGTTTGTGATTACGCATGCTGGCACTGTCTAGGAGAGGGGCAATCAGAAACAGTGAGATGACTGCTTATGAGCCAGGGCCAGAAAGAAGGAAACTATCCCCGAGACCAAGAACAAGGCAAGATTACCAGCTTTCTTGCTGCATTCAACACTGTATTAGAAGTTCTAGCTAGAGTGAATGGGTATGGATGAGAAATACATGGAATTCAAACAGAGGAAGATGTTTCTGTTTATAGGTAACATACTTTTATATGGAGAAAGGTCTAAACTTCCACATTCCAAAAGGGAAACAAAACAAACAAAAAACCTAACCAATCAAATAAACAAACAAAACCCCCACTTCCAAAAAACTGTTAGAACTAATAAATTCAACAACATTTGAGGCAGAGGCAAAAACCAGTGGTTTCTGTATCAATAGGAATGACTATGTGAAGGCAATTAGAAAAGCAGTTCACAATAATAACCAAAGAATAAAATACTTGGGAATAAAGTTTAAATACATGTACACCAAAACTAGAATGCATTGCTAAAAGAAATTAAATAGAAAGAAATAATTGAAAAAAAATATCTAGCCGGGCGGTGGTGGCGCACGCCTTTAATCCTAGTACTTGGGAGGCAGAGGCAGGCGGATCTTTGTGAGTTCGAGGCCAGCCTGGTCTACAAAGTGAGTCCAGGACAGCCAAGCATACACAGAGAAACCCTGTCTCGAAAAACCAAAAAAAAAAAAAGAAAAAAATATCTAACCTCATGGGTTGGAAAACTTTGTAATATTAAGATAGCAATACCACCCAAACCAACCTACAAGTCCAACACAATCCCCACCAAAATCCCGGAAGTCTCTCTCAGAAACAGAAAAACAAAGGCACACAGATAACCACAACAATCCCCACTATAGCAAAATCAGGGGCCTCGTGCTCACCGATTTCAAAGCATAACTACAAAGGGAATGATGTATTGGTATAAAGGTGGACACAACAAACAACAGAACTGAGAGTCCAGTGATGAAACCTAATACATATGCCAAATTAGTGTCAACAGCACACCGTATCTATTTACCTAGCTGGGCCACTAGATAGTCACATGTACAAGAATGGAGCGGGACCCCTACCTCACACTGTATGTAAAAATGAAACCCAATGGATCCGTGACCTGACTATCAGAACTGTAACTGAGACATTTTGAAGAAAACAACAACAACACAGTTAGAATTAGCAACGGAATCTTGTGATAGACGGAAGCTACTAAAGAGTTCAACTTGGACTTCATCCAAAATCCAAAGTTTTACTTTGCAAAGGATATGATCAAGAAAGTGCAAAGACCAGGTGACAACTTCCTGAACAGACCACCAACAGCTCAGGATCTAAGGCCAACAATCAATAAATGGGACCTCATGAAACTGAAAAGCTTCTGTAAGCCAAAAGACACTGTCATTTGAACAAAATGGCAACCAACACACTGGGAGAAAATCTTCACCAACCCCACATCTGACAGAGGGCTAATATCCAAAATTTACAAAGAACTCAAGAAATTAAATGCCAATAAACCAAATAATCCAATCAAAAAATGGGGAACAGAGCTAAACAGACAATTCACAAAGAAGGAATCCCTAATGGCTGAGAGACACTTGAAGAAATGTTCAGCATCCTTAATCATGAGAAATGCAACTCAGGACGACTCTGAGATTCCATCTCACACCTGTCAGAATGGTTAAGATCAAAAACTCAAATGACAGCACATGCTGGCGAGGTTGTGGAGAAAGGGGAACACTCCTCCATTGCTGGTGGGAGTGCAAGCTGGTCCGACCACTATGGAAATCAGCTCTATGTCAAGACCCAGCCATACCACTTCTGGGTACACATCCAAAAGATTTCTCACCAAACCACAAGGACGTTTCCTCATCTATGTTCATAGCAGCCTTATTTGTAATAGCTAGAAACTGGAAACAACCCAGATGTCCCTCAACCAAGGAATGGATAAAAAAAAAAAAAAACAAAAACAAACAAACTGTGGTACATCTACACAATGGAATACTATTCAGCCATCAGAAACAAGGAAATCATGCAATTTGCAGCCAAATGGATGGAACTAGAGAAGCTCATCCTGAGTGAGCTAACCCAGACTCAGAAAGATGTACATGGTATCTATTCACTTATAATCAGATTTTAGCCATATAGTACAGGATAACTATACTACAACCAATGCACCAAAGGGAACAGGAACATAGACTTTGTTTCCTGTCAATGAGACACTTTGCCCTAATGTTGCTACCTTGTAGGTCCCCAGTGTATGAAGAGGCTCTTGGCCCTCATATGACTGCTGAACTGTGGCGGGGGACTGCTATGTAGGGACACTCCACTCCAGAGGAGTGGGATGGAAGGGATAGGTAGGGCATAGAGGGTGGGAGGGTGGAACTGGGAGGGGAGGAAAGAGGGCACTGTGATGGAGATGTAACCTGAAATAATAAATAAACATTAAAAAAAAAAGAAAGTGCAAAGACGATTTCTGGAGTGGGTACAATGTTCATGAATCATATAGCTGATAAAAGTCTAGTATCTAAAATAGAGAAGCTGGGCTGGTGAGATGACTCAGCCGGTAAGTTAGGGTCCTTGCCACCAAGCCTGCCAACCTAAGTTCAATCCATGGAAGGAAAGAACCAACTGCTGCCCTGTGACTTACACATGCCTGCACATTGTGGTGTATGCACACATGCCTGCACATTGTGGTGTATGCACACATGCCTGCACATTGTGATGTATGCACACATGCCTGCACATTGTGGTGTATGCACACATGCCTGCACATTGTGATGTATGCACACATGCCTGCACATTGTGGTGTATGCACACATGCCTGCACATTGTGATGTATGCACACATGCCTGCACATTGTGGTGTATGCACACATGCCTGCACATTGTGATGTATGTACATATGCACACAGAGGTGCAAGCATGCATATAATCACACAAATAAATAAATGTAGTAAAAGTTAAGATGACAGAAGTAACTTTTATAACTCATCAACAAAAAGCCAAACACAGAGATGTAAAGATGCCTAACTGGTCACCACTTTACGACCACGAGGATGGTGCAAATCAATGTTGGCAAAGGTGTGGGAAACTGGACCCCGAGAGCAAAAAACAGCACATCTGTTATAGAAGAGAAGCTTGGAGTTCCTCCAAGATTAAAGAGTTATCACTGGGCTCATCAATTCTATCCTTGGGTATACACTCAAAATAACTAGGACAGGTATTTAAACAAATACTTGAGTAAGGCCTGGTGGTGCAAGTGTATAATCTGAGCTCTACAGGACGGCGAGGCAGGATGATTGCAAGTTCAAGGCTTGCTTAGGCCACAGAACAAGTGAGTTCAAAGATAGCCCAAACAACTTAGGGAGACACCCTGCCTCTGATCTTGGTGCAGAGAGAGAGGAATAAAAAGGGTGTGGCTTAACAGTTGAGCCCTTGCGTAGCATATGAAGGATTCTAGGTTCCATCCCCTGAACCAGGAAAAAAACCCTCAAATACTTGTACAGGAATGTTCACTATACTTCTACAGAAATATTCAATTCTAACAGACCAAAGATGAAAACAACCAAAGTGTCTATCTGTGGGTGAACGGCACAGTAAACAAACCATGGAATATGACTGACTCTGAAAGCATGTTAAGTGAAAGAAGACAGCCAGCCAGTCAAGCACACATGCGCGCGCACACACACACACACACACACACACACACACACACACACACACACACA
>CAJQZJ010032188.1:16214996-16274900 GCA_907164525.1 Lophiomys imhausi
CACACACACACACACACACACACACACACACACACACACACACACACGATACACACACATATATATAACACACATATGACACACACACATCACACACATATCACACACAGACACACACACATCACACACACACACACAAAACAAAACACATACTATTTGGTTTCACTTGTAGGTGATAACCAGGTCCACATAAACAGACTGGGAAAAGAAAAGAGAGTACACGGAGAAATGTCTAGAAAAACCCACGGTAATATGGGATCAATGCTTATTTTCTATGGAAGAAATTATTCTGTGTGTGTGTGTGTGTGTGTGTGTGTGTGTGTGTGTGTGTGTGTGTATCAAATGTCACTTATCTCTGCGAGCAAAGCACCCCACAAAAATCACTTGGGGGAAAATGTGTGATAAACACTCTGGTGATGTCAGATTCTAGGCAAAGCAAGAAACACACAAGGGAAGGAAAGTGCCTACGAGCTGGGGCTGTCCTTCAGTTGTGAACGTGACTGATGCAGTGTATAAATGAACATCCAGTAAGTATTTAAGGTCGCAAACCTACCTCCTGCTACGGGCCCTTCCCCCGAGGACAGTGACACTGTGGTATTTATAAGAGGGACGTGACATTCTTTCTTCTCTTTCTCTAACTGGAATATGAACAGAATGGCTGGCACTCCAGCAGCTAGATGGACCATGAAGACGCAGATGTATTACAGGGGTGACAAAATGAAAAGCTAGAGAGGACCTTGATTCCCAGCACTGGGCAGATGGCTGATCAGCCTCTAATTAGGTTTCTGTCATTTTTATGTATTCAGTTTCACAACATATACAGTAAAATAGAATTCTAATAAAAATTCCCTGCATGGAGCTCTATTCTCATCTCCCCACTTGAATGGAAACACCTCCTGCTCCAAATTCTTCAGGACATTTGCACAGGTGTATGGTTCCTAGCATATCTTGCAGAATCTTGGGGTGACTGGGTAAGATTCCCCCTCAGCCTAAGCTAGCTATGGGACCCACTGTGAGGGATTAAATTCTCAGTAAAGCCTGGGCTAATGGCATGAGCTATCTCTTAGAGTGGAGGACCTCTGAGTGGAGGATCGCTGAGTGGAGGACCTCTGAGTGGAGGACCTCTGAGTGGAGGGCCTCTGAGTGGAGGGCCTCTGAGTGGAGGACCTCTGAGTGGAGGACCTCTGAGTGGAGGACCTCTGGCCCTAGCTCTTCTGCCCAGATCTCTACTTATTTAACCCATAAGAATTTCAACTACATCAAATTATATTATTTTAAAAATATATTATTTTAGTTTATGTGTATGGGTATTTTGGCTGAATGGATAGATAGATGTCTGTGTGCCATGTGCATGCATAGTGCCCCTGGAGGCCAGAAGAGGGCATTGAATCCTCTGGAACTGGAGTTATCGACAGTTGGAAGTCATCATGTAGGTGCTGGGAATTGAACCTGGGTCCCCTGGAAGAAAAGTCAGATTCAACCTCTCAGGCATCTCCTCAGCCCCAGTTAGAATCTTGACGATGCCATTGGACCTTGTAAACCTGTTGGCGTATGGAAAGATAATGGAAACATAATGGATTCTAGCTCTTCTACTGCTCCCTCAGGTCTGCTGCTGACTCTCTCACAGCCTCAGTTTCCCTAGCTTTCAAATGTGCCGGTGGGACTTCGGGAGCCAGAGAGCCCTGCCCATGGCACAAATCCTCGGGTGAGAACCTCACTAGAGCTCACATTCTCTGCTGGGTCTCTTCAGCATGCCTCCTCTATCATCACTGCCCCCTCCCCCCATACTACCCTCTCCAGAAGTCTCAGAGCAGCACACTTCCAAGTTTTGTGGGTTTGATGCCTCCTTCAGTCTCTCGGACCTTCCAGTTTACAGGAGAGCCTGGAAAAGCTCCAATATCAGGGCCTACGATGGGTGCAGTCCCTCTCAATGTCGGGCTCTTTCTGCTTTCACAGTCTGTCATTTATCAGGCAACCACACATGAACAGGCACGGTGCTGACAACACGGATACAGAGGGTCCAGCTCTAGCCATAGACCTGGGTTCAGCATGCTTATGTTCTTGTGGGTGTGGACACTGGGAAGGACTGAAAAGAGAATCAGTTGCACAATTAATTAAAACAAATGCCTTGATTCAATAAATATTCATGAGGCGCCTTTTATGTGTAAGGTGTTAGTTGGGTGGTGGGGGGGAGGGTGAGACAAGATACAGGATACTCATGGAGCCTGGGTGCTAAGGTAGTGTGCCTCTGGAGTGATGCACGTTCATTACCTTTAACTCATACCCAGCCTATTCTGTGCTCAGCCCTACCAAAGGCTAGCTCCTGTGCTAGCTGGGGCCACCAGGTAGCTCATGTCCCTACTCTCAGGGACGAGCTCCTGAGAGAGAAAGATGATAAAGGGAGGAGATGTAGACAGAATGTGAACAGCTTTGAAAGACACACTCAAGTCTCTGAGATGGAAAATATCCAAGAGGGAAGCAGTACATCGTACCAAAGGAGATGGGGGGCAATGTTCCTGAAAGAGAGGTCAGTACAGATGGAACATGATGGGCAAGGCAGTCAGTCATAGCTAATGCTTTCGTGGTATGTGCTGTGTGCTAGGTGGGCATAAGAGCTTTATACACATCTCGGTCCTCCTAACAGCCTCGGGAGGCTGAGAACATTATTCTTCTCACCCCCATTTGCTAGAAGAGGAAATAGAAGTAACTCACTGAGCTCTCACAGATAGTAAGTAGTGAGACATGCCTGGGTTCTAGGCTGTTTCTAAGTACTGCATCTCTTACTAGAGAGGGAGACAACTGTGAAGGCATAGAGCAGGGTATCAGGAGAGTACTCAGGGCTTGGCAACATGTTCCTCAAGTTCCTGTAGTATAAAGGGTCTGTAAAATTTGAAGAACAGAACTCAGACTTCTGGTCTACCTTTTTCAGTGCCTTTCTGCTCCACAGAGTCTCCAGACAACAGGGCAGAGTAGAGAGCATGCCGTGCAAGAAGACGATCTCAAAGGCAAGGGAGGGCCTGAAGGGCAGATTGTCATGGAGAGTTTCTATGCTCTCCTGGAGACTCCTAGATGGCTTGTTTTTGTCAGGAGCAGAGAGTCTTGGGAGAAGAGATGAAGGAAGGATGTTACCACTGCCAGAAAAAGAGAGACTTTAGAGATAGCAGAGTTAGGAGAGAGGGAGTTGGGCTATGTACCTTCATCCTCATTTGCATAGAATGGTCCTTATTTAGGCCTGGTGTTCTGATGCCATTAGCAACAGCTTCCTCTTTCTCTCAAAAGTATCTAGCTTTGAATGAAAAATAACCAACGCACCCTAGTTAGAGGGAATTAGGGGAAACATTTTGGTTGTCTGGGTGAGTCTTTTTCCTCAGACTGTCCCCAACTGATTGACTTATACACCACAGATGATGCTTTCAGGGCAGGAATTGTTTCCTGTTCAGGCAGGAAGGACACAAGAGAGGTCCAGGTACATTTGGCCCAACACAGGGCGGGACACACAAGTGGCCGCTGTGATGCCTCAGGAAGGACATGCTCGTGAGAGCCGTGTTGTTTAGTACCTCGTTTCTCCCCTGTGTAGGGAACCAGGTCTTCTCGGTCCTTAAATTCCTTCGCTTGCTTTTCCAAGTGGTCCAAAAGCTCCTCTCTTTTAAAGGGGCCTGTGGGTGCCTTGGTGGTCTGATCCTTCTGTCTCAGGCCCGCAGGGAGCAGTGCATTCTAAGATGGGGGCGGTAGGTGAGAAAGAGAGAGAGAAAGAGAGAGAAAGATAAAGAGAGAATGGTCAGCAGCTATAGGTATGCAGTTCTCCAGAAACACAACACAGACTAGCAGGGGCCTCAGAACTGGAGAATCGGGCTGGAGAGATGGCTCAGCGGTTAAGAGCACTGGCTGCTCTTCCAGAGGTCATGAGTTCAATTCCCAGCAACCACATGGTGGCTCACAACCATCCATAATGAAATCTGGTGCCCTCTTCTGGCCTGCAGATATACCTGCAGACAGAACACTGTATACATAATAAATAAATCTTAAAAAAAAAAAAAAAAAAAAGAACTGGAGAATCCAGCCAAGTCCTTTCCTTTTCCATGCAAGGAACCAGAGAGCTGGAGAAAAGCCTGGACTTGTCCCAGGTCACACAGCACTTAAGGGGCAGAGAGGAGCTGTGGGGCTCAGTCCTCTGGTGTCCCTACCTGTAACACGTTTAAAAGAGTGAGGTTAACCAACAGGGCAGCCAACAGAGGCTGAGCATAGAGAGATTCTTGTAATTCAGTATTTGAATACAAAATTATATTTGCTACAGTGTGGTAAGTGATCAGAGAGAGAAGAGAAGGGAGCTTGGTAGGCATTTGGGTGGAAGATGATTTGTAAAGAGGGAAACCTCCAACAAGCCCGAGAAAGGCTCAACAGAATTACAAAGGGGGCGAAGAACACTCAGCCCACAGTCTCTATGGCCTAACAGGCCTTTCGGGCTGATGAGAACTGCCTGCTAAACATTTTGAACGTTGTCTCTGGAGATGGGTCTCTCAAGAATGATAGCATTAACCCAATTGCTGTGTTCTGCTCTTCAAACATGGGCAGGCTTCTAGGAGTGGGCTCAATACTGAAGAACATTCCTGGTGAGGGGGATTTCAATCGCTTGAATTGGTTTCACCTTAAGTCAGCCCCTTAGCATTTCAAGAATCAAAGACAATGAGAGCTTCAAGGATGCTTAGAGACCAGACTTATACAACCCCCCCCTCCAAGGGAAAACTGAGGCCCAGAGCCCAAGGAGTTTTGGGGCTAGATCATGAGCAAACCCAGGGTATTCCCTCAGATGTAGGGGAGAGGGAAACTTCATTTCTAATGTTCATGCATTCTGTGCCCCTTTGGATTCAGAGAGCTAGAAGGGGATGCCTCAGAGGCAGGTATGCAATCTTTACTGCACCCCACTAAATTGGTGTCACTCCTATCTCAAGTATGGGTTTCCCCAAAGAGCATATTTCTTGTTACTCACAACATTCTCCGAATCCTTTTCTGAAGGCCCCTTGAGGAGGGGATGTGAGACACAGGGGACTGCCATGTCCTCAAGGATGAAGCTTGGAGGACAGACACCGCTGGCTAACAGCTATGGGTTGGTAATGAAGTACTTCCTTACTAACACCTGCTGTTGTTTCAATAATAGCAGGGTGTGGCCCCACATTAGGTCACAAGGATCTACAAATTACAAGGCTAGGGGATATGGGGGCTCAAAAGTGGGGACTGGGAGATGTGCAAAGGACGTATGCCGTAGGCTGTATGTATGCAGAGACATTGGGAAACTGGGCATTTCATGAGAACAGGACCAGTATGCAGAAAACCAAAGCTGGACTGATTTGGGGTCAAGGACAGGGGATTCAAATGATGCCACAAGAGTCACAGCTGCCCTGCAGCAGTGGTTCACAGACAGCTCTCACTGTGATGAGCAGGACAGAGCGATGATGCTCCCGAGTGAGCCACGCTTCTGCAGGCAGGTACAGGTCATGCATGCGGTGCTTCCTAAAGCTAGATGAGTGGGTCTACTCCTTCCCCATGCAGGGGCTTCGTGTGTCATAATGGGTAAGGATGCACCTCACTGCTTGCCGTGCTTGTCGATGGTTACTCACAGCAGATGACCTACACTATTTAGAGTGACCTACCTGCTTTGTGACATGTCTACACTTCACTGTTGAGGCCACATCAGGCCTAAGGCTTGACCTGGACTAATGGTAGTACAACTAAATGCCATTAACTAAGTCTTCTGATCTCCATGTGCTATGGTTTCTATGGTGACCAAATGTGAATAATGATGATGGTGGCTGTCTCATATATCTTTGCAGGAAGTTAAAATTAGGTAATGTGAAAGATTGCCCAACACTGATACATTAAATACCCCCAAGTGACAGCCTCCCACTCTAGGTCTATCATCAGATAAGATACATTTTAGCAGAAGGCCAGTCATTCAAAACATGGGCAACAGAAAATAAGTTATCCAAATATGTTTTAAGAACCTAGAAATCCGAACACACAAGTATGAAATGAGTTAATCCCTGAAGCTAACTGCACAACGGTCCCCTCAAGGGGCACACAGGGAGTTTAATCTCCACAGAGGCTTTCACCATTCTTTCTGGGTTGTTGGCTTTATTATTGTTCTTGCTCTCTCTCTCTTTCTTCTTCTTCTTCTTCTTCTTCTTCTTCTTCTTCTTCTTCTTCTTCTTCTTCTTCTTCTTCTTCTTCTTCTTTTTAAAGCAGGATCTCTTTCTGTAGCCAAGCGCGGTCTCCAATTTTGCCATCCTTCTGCTTCAGCCTCCTCAATATTGCAACTACAGATGTGTGCCACCCCATCAGGGTATCATAGAGGCTTTTAATGACAGGAAGGGGTTGGGGCTTAGTATTGTGATGACAGAAACCCATGAGGTTGGGAAGGAGTTCTAATCACCTTCAAATCTTGCTGCCAAAGAACCCTAACTTAGGCAGGGCAGTTTCTCAACCTTGGTACCATGGTGTGTTAATCTGGACAACAGAATCATGGAAACTGTTCTAATGCCCTGGTAGTAGTTCTTTTGGTTTCTAACCCATTAGAGGCCAGCTATACTGTGACACCAAACCCAATCTCCAAACACTGCTGAGTCTTCCCCAGGGGAAACACTACCCCTGGCTGAGGATTACTACATCAAATCAAGAACATTTAATATGAGTGGAAATATTCTTTTTTGTTTTTGTTTTGTGTTTCATGAAAGGGTTTCTCTGTGTAGCCCCGGCTACCTGGACTGACTCACTAGTCCAGGCTAGCCCTGAACTCAGAGAGATCTGCCTGCCTCTGCCTCCCAAGTGCTGGGATTAAAGGTGTGTGTCACCACACCTGGCAATTACAGACAGCTGTGAACTGCCATGTAGGTGCTGGGATTTGAATCTGGGTCCTTTGGAAGAGCAGCCAGTGCTCTTAACTGCTAAACCATCTCTCCAGCCCCGGAAAGATATTTTAATATATGTAAGAATATTAGCTATATAATGTATTAAAACATGGATTCATTAACTTAAATATTTAATGAAAGAAGCTGAATTTTAAAAACCAAAATTTCAAAAATTTTCTAGTGATTCTTACCTCATCAACTTTTTAAAGTACATTGTGACCCTGTCAGCCTTATTAGGACTCAAAGCTTATTTTCTTTCCATTAAAGGCTACATTGACAAAGTATCACAGAGTCTTCAGTTAAAAATCAAAGAGAGTTGCATCTCTTAAAACTCTTAAATATTTATCACTTTATCTTGTTTTCCAAAACAGCATATGACCTCACAGTGTACATAAATATTAACTCAAAGTAGATCAAAGGCCTAAATGTAAAAGCTAAAACTATAAAATCCTTAGAGGAAAGTGTGGACATAAATCTTTTGACTCTGGATCAGGCAATGGTTTCCTAGATATGACACAAAACAATGAGCAACAGAAGGAAAAAATAACTGTACTGGATGGACGTCACCAAAATGAAAAACACGTGTGCCTCAAAGGATGCTGGCAAAAAGGCAGATTGGGAAAGAGGCTTGTAAATCACATATCTGATAAGAGTATAGTATCCAGAAAAGCATGAATTTCTCTTGGGACTCAAGAATGGAGGACAAAAAAAAAAACAATTTAAAGAACAGTTAAAGAAGCTGAATAGATATTTTTTCAAAGAACATACAAAATCCCTGATGAGGGGCTGAATAGATGGCTCAGTCAGTAAAATGCCTGCCACACAAGCGGGAGGACCTGAGTTTTATCCCCAGCACCTGTAAATCTGTGAGCCCCTGTAATCAATCCCCTGTAATCTCAGAAGGTGGAGACAGGATGGTCCCTGGAGCTGGCAGACCTAATTAATTAATTAGGCTAGGACCACCTAGCCTAATTGGAGAGCTCCAGATTCAGTGGGAGACCCTGCTGCAAAAGATAGGGTGGATGTGCATATGGGCAGCATTAATTGGACTCTAGGGGGTTATTAATAACAAAATAAACAAAAAGGGAGGGATGGAGTGAGGGGCACTAGGAAGAGTAGGAGGGAGGTAGCAGTGGGTTAATGTGATCAATACACTTTGTATAAATCACGGACCATCCAAATATATTGTTAAAAAAATTAAGATGGAAAGCAAATGAGCAAGACACCAGACATTGACCTCTGGTCACCACATGCACACACGTGGACATGTATACACATAACTCCCTACACGCAAAATAAAAACATTTAAAATTTTTAATTATAAGACATTCCTGGTATGCTAGGTGTAGCAGCACATGTCTTCAATCCCACTGTAGCTGAAAGATAGAGTTTGAAGCACTCTGCACACACATGAGAAGACACTCAGCACCACTGGCCATCAAGGAAATGCAGCTCACACTGGACAGGCACAGTGAGAAGCACAGACAATGACAAGTCCTGGAAGAATGTGCAACTGGAGAGCGGCTGCTGGCAGCCATGTAAATGATATGGGCTCTTTGGAAAGCAGGCCGGTGGTTTCTGAAAAAGCTATACATAGAATTCCCACATGATCCAGCAATTGTGCTTAGGGATGGAAAAGAATTCAAACCATAGGTTACCCCCAAAACTTGTATGCAAATGTATATAAAATCATGATCAATAATGGTCCAAAGAATGGACCAAAACATGTTAAGTTCCATCAACTGATGGATGGATAAATAAAATATGGTAGATCTACGCTACTGAATACTGTCGAGCCATGAAAAGGAATAGAGTACCACAACATGAGTGAGCCGGAAAACATGCTAAGAGTAAGAAGCCAGACACAAAAGTCATTATTATATGCTGTAATTTATGTGATGTAAGTGCCAGCACTTACCGAATCAGGGACTCCTAATATGGTTGGTGGAAACTAAAACCAGACCTGGTTAGAGGGGTCTCAACAAGACTGAGGCTGAGACAAGTTTATTGCAAGCAATCAGACTTCTTATTCCCTTATCAGAAACAGAAAGGTAGTTTCCAGGATCAATAAAATGGTAGTTGTCATGATACAATGACATTTGTAAGCTACATAGATTATATAAGATTTACTGTCTAAGACTAATTGTTCTGTCAAGCCTCTGTATGCTTCACTGACTTCTAGGGAATGTAGAGGAACACAGGCAGGCTGAACACTTCACTACCTGAGGAAGTGCCTCGGTTTCTCAGGAACCAAAAGGCACACAGTGCCCCAGGAGTCCCAGACTCTAACCTGTGAAGCATGCCTCCCAAGACAGACCAAGTCAACTCGGTGATTCCCTGCAATGTGATCTCCAAAACTATAGGCTATAAAGGCTATAAAAACAAAGGGGGCCTAAATGATAGCCCCAGGGATATTGATACAGACTGAACTCTGTCCCCAACCCACACTCTGAAGCCCCAACTTCCAACATGACTGTATTTGGAGATAGGATTGTGCAGAAGTGATAGGTTAAATGAGGTCATGAGGATACAGCCTTGACCCAATAGGATTAGTACCCTTCCGAGACATCACAGAGCTTGCTGTGTGCCCCTCCTCCGCCACCTGTCACAAGAGGACATATTGAGAGGCAGCTGACCCCAAGCCATAAAGGGTAAAGGGGCTCTTCATAAGAAATCCACCCTTGGCCGGGCGGTGGTGGCGCACGCCTTTAATCCCAGCACTTGGGAGGCAGAGGCAGGCGGATCTTTGTGAGTTCGAGGCCAGCCTGGTCTACAAAGCGAGTCCAGGACAGCCAGAGATATTCAGAGAAACCCTGTCTCGAAAAACCAAAAAAAAAAAAAAAAAAAAAAAAAGAAATCCACCCTACCAGACCCCATTCTGGGGTTTCCAAGCCTCCAGAACTTAGAAAATAGGATTCTGATGCCTAAGTCCCATGGCCTGCAGGGCATCATTATACCAGCCTGAGGTTAGCTGAAGGGGACGGGCTGAGCAGCGACAGCAAGTGGGGAAGAAGTTTCTTCCTGAGGTGGTGAAAATGTTTTTAAGTTGACTGTGGTTGGACAACTGTGAACAGACTTTAAAAACTGAATAGTCTACTTTAAATAGATAAATTGGATGGTGTGAATTATATAAAAAAGAAAGCTGTTCCCTACCCCCATGTGAAAATAGTATCACAATGTCCAAGGCAACAGCTATTAACTCAAGCAGTCCTAGGATGCTGAGAAGTGAGGCTGGTCTCAGGCTAGTGACCAGCAGTGATACTGGGGCTGGCTAGGTCAAGAGCCAGCTGGTGCAAAATGCTGCTGTATCCTACACGTGGTGTGCCATGGATAGGAATGAACCATTCAGGAGAAAGCACTGGTTTTGGATCATCTACAGTGCTTAGAGCCCCAGCCTGACTCAGACCCAGGGTTGCCAATGTGGGGAAGTGTCACCAGTCATCATCATCATCATGGTGGCCAGAAGAATATGCCATGACCATATATATGTAGAATGCATCTTTCATTACCTTAAAAAAATTGACTCAACAAACATCTACTGAGGGTGCACCACTAATACCTACATGTCCAGGCAATGTGCAAGGTGATAGAGTCATGACCCAGCCAAGGGGAGGGGAGCAAAGACATTGGGAGCTGAAGGGGGTGGAGCACATAATGAAGGGAAATCTCAACCATTTGTGGTCCTTTCCTGAAGACATCCAAAAGGGGTCACGCCACTCAACAGTGAAGAGTAATCTGTCACCAGGCAATGTCACCTGCCGTGGTGGACTCCATGATGCCTGGCGGCAAGGGGAGCCAGCCACTTGTCCTCTGAGGAGTCTGAATGCCATCCTCCTGCATTGTCCCTAAGCACTCTGGCTTCATCACAGTGGCCATCATTTCATCTTAGAAGGACAAGTCCATGTGGGTTTAAGGAATGGATTTATAGGCGCTCTCTGATATCAGCTTAAAATGTCAGCTGCAGGACCCTCAGGAGCAGTGCTGGCTGTGGCACGTGGCTTTTGGGCCCTACATTGCCCAGCTCCAGTAAACTGAGGGCATGTACAAATGTGGATAGGCTGGCTCAACCTGCTTATTTGAACGGGAACGCTTTTGATTTGAAAACATTGACATTTAATCTAAATATTTGCAAAAATAACATTCGGGGCAAATAAAACACACTTAAAGAGGCCCCAGCCATGGCTGCCAGGTTGCCATATCTGATCTAAGTTCGCCATCAGACCGAAATTCCACATAGAGAAAGTCAGGACATCCCTTCGTATACTGTTCTGCCTACTCCTGGCACTGGGCTAGAAAAAAAGAGGTACACCACACATTTTTAATTAATGTTTTAAAGCTGGGAATGGTGGTGCACACCTTCAATGTCAGCACTTGGGAAGCTGACAGATCTCTGAGTGTTTGAGGCTAGCCGAGTCTACAAAGCTAGGACTACGTAGTGAGACCTTGTCTCAAATAAACAAAACACACAAACTAAAAAACAAATTATAGAAGCACAAAGTTTAATATATTCTTAAAAATAATCATAGAAAAAAAACTAACCATATTTCCTATGGTACTTTTATTTTAGACTTATTATTTATTTCTAATATAAAGTCTTAAACTTACTACATAGCCCAGGCTTGCCTCAAACTAGCAATCTTCCTGCTGTAGCCCCCCAAGTTTCTAGGATTACAGGGGTGGGCCACAACATGCAGCTTATTTCTGACTTTTTAAACATCAGCTTCCTGTTGAATACTGGCTTCAGATGTGCATCAGCTTAATCTGAACTTCATACCTGGATGCTGGAGTCCAGTCCTCCAAAGGACAGCAGAGATCCGCAAATCCTTTCTCACTCCCTGCAAACAGGCATCTGTAAGTCTGAAGATGAAGTTTCTGCAGTCATCCTTGCTATCTGCAGTAAGGGCTGTGTTAGAAGCCTCCCAGTCTAGACCGCTGTGGGCTTAGGATGTCAGCATGGGCACAGCTGTCCAGGCGTACAATGTACCTTCACAAAGGACTGCAGACTCCTGAAAACTCTATTAGGAAATCTAATAAGATCCTCTGTGCTAATGATTTCAGGCTTAAAAGCCACAGGGCAGGAGGCCCAGGTTTGCATACAAATGACACTTTATAATGAGTGTGAGCAGGGACCTGCAGCCACTCTGGAGATGGATAGTTAGCCATGCACAGAATGGCCCTTAACTTGATTCTCCTTGGTAACAAAAATAAACTATTGAATTTCTTTTGCCAAAGAAATCAGTTATGTCTAAAAAAGGGGGTGGGGGTGGGTGTATACACAGCATGCCTCCAATGGTCTGGGCACTGCTCTATGACTAAGTCCTACAACCTCCCACATTAGAGGATGGGGTAAAGCCTCCAGGATGGGTACTGGGGAACACCGAGAGCTGGGAGGGGAGGACCTCACTGAGGTCACATGTTGGACAGCCCAGGCCTCCCTTGACAAATGGAACATCCTTCCTCATTGTGCCCTAGGACTCGATTCTGGAAGCCAGGTGGGCTGGGCAGGAGAGCCAGATCTGAACACCAGAAGCCAGGCTCCACTTCCGCCAAACTCTAGGTGGCATTATGATGTGGTTGAGTCTCTGAAAGCTTAGATTTTAGTGATTTAACAAATCAAATATTTGGGCTGGAGAAATGGCTCAACAGTTAAGAGCATGAACTGCTCTTCCAAAAGAACCAAGTTCAATACCCAGCACCCACATGGCAGCTCACAACTGTAACTCCCAGATCTGACACTCTCACACAGACATACATGCAGGCACAGCATCAATGCACATAAAACGAAAATAAATAAAATTTTAAAACAATCAAACATTCAGGTATAACAAATGTTTATTAGGTTTAACCATGTGCCAGGCAGCTTTCAGGGTTCTTTGTTTTTCTTTCATTCTTTTTCTTGTGTGTGTACATGTTGCTGTATGAATTGAGTGTGTGTGTAAGATGCCAGAGGCTGATTCTGGGATGTCTTCCTCAGTCACTTCATCTGCTTTTTGAAACAGGGCTTCTCACTGAACTTAAGAGATCATTGGTCATCTAGACTAGCACCCAGCAAGCCCCAGGATGCACCAATATCTGCTCCCCAACCTATAGTACCAGGATCACAAGCATCCATAGTCAGAGCTGTGGGTACTGGGGATCTGAACTCAGGCCCTTCCTTGCGCTTGCACAGGGAGCATTTTATCTGCTGAGCCCTCTGCCTGGCATTCAAGGTCCTCTTGATATAATCATATTTATGTACACATATACACATATATGCACGTTTGTGCATATGTTCATTAAACACAAAATCAAACCCAAACCTTGTCATACAAAGCAGCAGAAGATAGGCCTGCAAGTGGGGAAAGCTAAGGCCCAATGAAATATACAAGTTCAGATTGTTTTGGTTTGGTCTTGAGTGTTTCGATAAATTGTCAATACTTTAAAACCAGGGGCCTGTCCACAGGGGAAAAAAAAATTTCTCAAACCTCTCAAAATATGATCTAGCACAGCAATACTGAACCTGCATGCTCATACTGGTACCAAGGGCAGAGTTAACAGCAGGTATCCTTTAGACAAACTCCCATTTACCTCAGTCCTTACCATCCCCTATTGTCTCTAAGATGTGGACCAAAGTCAGCTACTCTGGGTAATTGTTTTGGATGGTGCTTTTCTTCCTCAAAGATTGTGGCACATGAAATTTCTTTATCTGTACAGTAAATCTATTTATATACTGTGGATTTCATTGTATACAATTCTTTTCAAAGGTGGAAAAAATAAAAGAGGAGCCATGGTGGCCACAGACTCCTTTCTTTCATCTGCATCTGGTTCCTGAGGCTGTGGGATCAGGCTTGCTGCCTGAGGGGTGGGAAGTGCTCAGGGGAGTGGGGAGAGATGGAGACTAGGCTAAGGGTAAGAAGTTGGCTCCAGGCTTTAGCTACAGAGATATCTTTCTTTTTAAGGATAGTATGAGTCAAAGAAGACAAGATTTAAAGAACTGTTTGATTTGGGCAGTGGGGAAGTAGGTATTGTGTTATGTGCTCCCTCTGCTATTAAACATGTTAGAATAGAAAACAAGTGCCCTGTTTCCTGTGGAGGAGGTTCCATGCTGAGGGAAGCAAGGCTCCAGGTGTTGAGGGGATTGTTGTCCTGATGAATGGGAGGATTTTGAACCTGAGGAATGAAGGGGTCTGGTTCTAGCAGTAGAAATGAGACACTGGGAAGCATGGAGAATGGAGAGGGGTGAGGAGAAGTGTCAGGGGACGAGGGTGGGGTGAGGACACTGCAGCTTGGTCTGACTCTCATCCTTGCTGGCCAGGCCCATCCCCAGTCCTGCACACATTACCGGGCAGTGTTTCTAAGGATGAGAGCCTATTTTTAGAGAAGAGATTTATTTCTTTCCATTCCAACTGTTTACTTCTGTCCTGGGCTTGCAATTCAACCGGTTTGTGTTACGAGAGAGCACCACAGCCCATGGACCAAACTTGGCTGCTCCCAGGATGACCAGGCAAGCTCTGTGCCCTACAGGGCCTTATCTGGGGCATGGGAGGGAGAGTGTGCCATTCTGTAGAGTCAGACCTGGAGGGAGCCCTGATGTGTGACAGGAAGGCCCAGGTCCTCCTCATAACCCTGCTGCTCACCTAGGGGTGTAATTGGTAAGCTTTTTCTCTTCTCTCAGGTTCACAGTCTTGTCATTGTTGATTTTTTATCACTACAATGATCATGAGACTCATGGGACTGGTATGATGGTGGCTTGGTCAAACAGCACCAACCAAACAGTATGTCAAAGAGGATGTTACAGTCAGGGTCCTTCTTCTATATTTTGTATGCATATGGTTTTATATGTGTGTGTGCATGTATGCACACATATATGCACACATGTGTACATGTCTTTGTATGTACGCATATGTACACAAATGTGTATGCAGGATGTGTGTGTACATGCAGGTGTATGTGAGTGAGCATGTGTATGTGTGTACCTATGTGTGTGTACATGCATATGCATGTATGTGTGTGTCAATGGCTTCAAGTGCCTTTGAGGTTCTGGGAATCCACAGTCCTGGGTGGTTCCTCCATCATTTCTGCAATTTGAGGCCCCTCATTTTCAGGATCCTTGATATATCAGCCCAGAAAAGACCTGCTGAATGCAGCCCACCATTTAATAGCAGTAGGGTTCCCCACATTACCCTACCCCATCTACAGAATGGTACAGACTCCTGCTGACAGGAGGCTCAACTACAAGATCTTTATGGAGATTTTATGAGACAATCCCCAGGAAATGTAGAGCCCCCGGCATGCAAGAATCATATTACCTGCGGGCCCTGCAGACAGCCTGCTTCCATTAGTGTTTCTGTGGTGATATTGTGTGACAAACTCCAAACAGCTGATTTAAAAATCAACTCTTAAGCCGGGCGGTGGTGGCGCACGCCTTTAATCCCAGTACTTGGGAGGCAGAGGCAGGCGGATCTTTGTGAGTTCGAGGCCAGCCTGGTCTACAAAGTAAGTCCAGGACAGCCAAGGATACACAGAGAAACCCTGTCTCGAAAAACCAAAAAAAAAAAAAACAAAAAAAAAAAAAAAACAACTCTTAGGCTCTAATTCCTTTATAAGGTTGGAATTAATCTGCCTTCTCTCCTGCAAACATGGTCAGCCTTTTTTTTAAAAAAAAAAAAGTCATTTCCTCCTCAAAGTCTCATTAACAAGCAATATTAATAAATTATTTGTTGATAGTATCTTAATTTTTTTCTTCATATATTTTAATGTCGTGTGTGTGTGTGCGTGTGTGTGTGTGTGTGTGTGTGTGTGTGTGTGTGTGTGTGTGTATAAGCACTCCTGTGCTGGTACCCTGGCCTGCCTGTTTCTGTGTATATGGGAGTCAAAGTTATTTATTGACACAGGGGCTCACTGATTGGTTAGACTGGTTGGCCAGTGAGCTCCAGGAATCCATCTCTGTCTCCTTCTTTGCACCCCCAAGCACTAGGAATTCAGGGGAGAGCCTCCCCTCCTGGTATTTTTATTTGGGCTCTGGGGATCCAAATCAAGTCCTCGTGCTTATGAGACTTGGAACTACTCTAACCCAGCGCTCATTCCTCCAAGCCTCAGTTTCCCCATCTTAAGATGGAGCCACATGCTGAACCTTCTCAGAAGACTTAGAGCCCATGCCCCATCTGACCCACCAACTGCGAAGCATCAGCGAATAGTGCAGAGCCTGCGGCTGTTGCAGCAGGCAGGCATCACCAGCACGGCTCGCCATCCCCTCTCATTTCCCTACTGCCCAGCACAAAGGAGACCTGAGCGAGGAGTCGGCTGGGCTTCAGTGCGGCGCCCACTTAACTGCAGAGAGAGTCAGTCAACAGCAGACACTTTTAGCGCCTGAGGCATTCTCATGATAAGCTCGAGATTTTCCAGAGTGAGAGAGACACTGAGTTTTGAGGACTTTTTTTTTTTAATGTGCACAATTTTGGAATCCTCAGTGGCAAAGCTGCTTTTCAAGTGTTCTGCTCTGCTCTGTCACATGACACTGGGGCTTAACAGTTTCAGAATCTCACAAGCCACCCTCTGAAGTAACACTGCTGCCATCAGGTCCAAGACAGCTAGGAGGAGCTCAAAAAAGTACAAGTGGATCCACGAGTGCTAGGGGGCTTCTTCTGAGCCATCTTGACTGCGTGTACTATCCTCAGAGGGGAACAGAGATACAAACAGGAAGATACAGGCCTGAGTAGAGTAGATCAGACACCACGGGATGTGTCCTACCTACCTCCTTCCAGAAAGAAAGGGATGACTTGCATGTGCAGCCTCTGGGACCACAAAGTCAGAACACATTGGTGGCCCCCATCCTCCAAACTCCCATGAGGCCGTTGGTAGGCCAGGAGTGAAGAGTAGATTACATCTATCTTCGGAACAGATGGAGCTCAAAGGGGTGACTACTGTCTCTGGCTAGGGTGATCTCTAGGATCACTTTCGGGCTCTGCCACTGCCTGCTTGTGTGATGGTAGACAAGTTTCCTTGCCTCTCAGCGACTTCATCCATGAAGTTGGGATGACAAGAGCACCTGCCTCCCAGGATCAGGACGAAGTTAAGTGAGCTGTGTCTTCCAAGTCCTTAGAACAGCATGTGCACGTAGAAAGTGTCCCATCAGCACTGGGACACAAAAATAAATACAGAAGTGTGGAGTCTGCCAAGGGGCAGTGCCTGGGCACTGAGGTCTCAGGATCTACTCTGATTCTGACTGGACATAGGCTGTAGGGGTAGGTTCATTTCTCTCTGTCTGAACTCTGCTTCTGGTCTGTAATAGGGAGACTAGACACCTGTTGGGCTCCCTTCCTCTGGGCCTGCATACCTCTGGCCTCTCCCAGAGTCCTGATTACAGAGCTGGGCCCAGGCCCAGTGAAACTGGAGCTGGCATGTTCTGTTCTGGGATGGAGGGAGCCCCATTTGTCTTTCAAAACTCAAATGTCCTGTAAATCAGGTAAGGGAGTCCATCTCAGTGAAGGGGTCAATTGTGTGGCTGGGATACTAACCCTGCCACCCCATTATCTCCACCTCCTCTTTGGTTTCTCGTTTCTTCTCCTTCAACTGAAAGAGAGAAAGGAACCTTTGGAAAATGTCAGTTTTGAAACCCCAGTAGTTGAGAATGGTGGGTCTCAGGTGGCGGTTGCCTGTTCCAGGATCTGTGTTTCTGTGCACGCTGCTTGCAATCTGATTCCTGGCACCCCATTCTGTGCCCAGGCAAGCTGGGTAGTGATCAGAACCTCCTGTGTCCCTCTTCCCTGCTACCTTTCAGGTAAGTACAAAAGACCCCGGGGACTTCTGCTGAGGCCACATAGCCTGCTATTTGAGTAGGGGACTCTGTGAGGGTTCTTTTTTGGTTTGGGCGGTGGGGGGGGGGGGGGGAAGCAGGAACTCAGCCAGTGCCTCAGCACAGTTCCTTATAAATTAAAATCTTGGTTCTGAGAGGCTCCGCCCTCCTAGGGCTGACACTGGATTCTGATCCCTGTCATCACCTGCCCTATTTGCAGTCACTGCCTCATCTGACCTCATCCCCACACTGCAGCTCAGGGTGATGCTAGAAGAGCAAAGGGCCCCAGGCACAGTAGGCCTGCAGGTATCTGGGGTGGGGTGGATGGTCACACTTTTCCAGGGGAATGGTACAGAATCAATGCCTTAGGGGGTAGGCCTGTGGAGAAGGGCAGCATCCTTCCGCACCTTCAGGAAAAGCATCTGCCTTTGTGTTCTCCCATGATGCAAGGCTCCTGCACAAACCCCCTTTACCTCCCATCTGTCAGGAGCCTCCAGGGTGAGCTCCTAAACCACTGAGCTACATGGAATCACAGCAGCTGAGAGGCTCCCTTGGTCACCAAGAGATGTTCAAACTGCTTTGCCACCTCAACTCCATTACGTACCCGCTCCCTTTTTCTAGTCCCATCCAACTTTCAACAGACCTCACTGGGACTCCTCCTCCCCAGCAAACCCTGACACAGGGAACCACACTTAATTGGAATTCTTTGTCTTTATTCTTGAGCTAGAAAAACCTAGGGCTTGTGGAACCTCCACTGCTCTGTGGAACCTCCCACCGGAGGAAATAATCCCTGCTCTGAGCTCCATCTGTTCCTAGGATGTAATTTATTCTGCCCACCTGGCATACCTTGAGCTAAGCAGAGGCAGGTATCCATGCCAGGCTCAAGTTACGGTACCTATCACCAAGTTAACTGTGGGCAGCCACATGCCTTGAATTCTCACTCTTAGAAGCAATTCCCTCTTGTAGTTCTATGGAACAGCGATCTAGAATAGTTAGAACAGAAAAGCTCAACCTTTCCTTTGCTGTTGACTCCGAATGGAGGAGGATAGGGAAGGAGGGGTCTAAGACTCTCCACCAAACGCCTCTTGCCAATTAAATCCGAATAGCCCCATCAAGGAACCATCTCATGGCTGGGGCAGTTTCAGACAGCAAGATGAGGACGAATGATAGATGTCATTCTGTAGGACTGGGACCAGCCCTTAAACACTGGCCCATCCAGAAAGAAGCCTAGTCTGTAGATGAAAATGGTACCTGGAAGCTGAGCCCTGAAAGGGAATAACCAATGCCATAATTTCATGGGTGGGACACTGAGGCCTGGAGAAGGACAGCCAGCAGCCAACCCAAGATCACATGTGTAAAAGACAGGGTTGGGGTGGCCTTGCTCACTGTGCCTCAACAGCGATGGTCCATGGGTTAGTGAAAACATAACTCAAGTGATGTTTTCCTTATGGATGACAGGTAGGTCACAGTTAGAGCAATGCCTGGTTTTAAAAGGGGCATGAAGGTTCCATCTTTAATACCATTCATTTTTACCTTTACTTGTGCTGGGTACCTGGCATGTAGTTACAGGCTGGAGACCCATCCAGGAGGGTGGTGGGAATGTCTCCCTTGAGACTCCCTACTCACAGCTTCAGTGGGACTTGCCAAATGAGACATCACTGAGGTACCCTGACCACACAGGCAAACTCTCCGAGCATTGAAAGAACAACTTAGATGAGCTAACTGCAAAATTTGCTCATGAAACCTAAAACTCATGAGAGGGTCCTCTGTGTTCTCTATTGCTCACACAATTCATTCCAACCTGTTCTCCGCCATCCAGAAGCAGCATGGTATGCTAGAGCAATAGTGGCCCTTAGAAGCCAGGGCCTTGCCGGGCTGGGGTAGGATCTCTAGAAGTCTACATGTTCTCTGAATCATGGACCTCACATGGTGCTGTCTCCCTCAGAGCCATGATCCACAGGTCCAGGGCTCCACGTTGGGCACTGGAGTGGTGGCACACAATGTCACCCTTAGCAAACCATTGGCAACAGTTTTGCTTCCGTTCCCTTGACATTCTGCTCTGTTTGCCTAAAAGTCTCAGTTCCGAAGGCCAAAGGTATCTACACAGGAGAGACAATGATTCCACTGAGCAGGAGTTAGCCGCCTGGCCTCTGGCATTCCCCATGTTTCAGAATCAATAGGTGAAGAAGGGTGACAGAAGCAGACTACCAACCACTCCACAAAGGGAGATACAGAAGATGGGGAGATTCTTGGGGTAGCTCCCGGGGCTGCTGTGACAAAAACTGGTGGAAAACCCCAACAACCGAACCGAGAAGAACTGTTAAGAACATTGAGCATTCAGACAGGAAGCTCAGGGTCACCCCATCAGAGCAAGAACCCCGACCGGTGGAGGTGCTTACTGAAAGTGCAGAGTGGGTGATAGGAGATGGTGGTTACAAATACTGGCTGTCTCTGTCTGTCTGGTTAGAGAAATCAGGGTTACAGGTGTCATGAGTATCTTCTGCTTCTTGAGCATTTATGTGGACAGCAGAGATCACTGTCCCACCCTCAGTCTTATGGCGTAGCCTAAGCTATACAGACATTTGATGGCACCAATTTAAGCCTTACTTTTCCACCACAGTGTCTGACTGAAACATCCCTGGAGACCTTACCTTCCTTCCTGGAGGAGAGGGAGGGATTTTTGTGTCTTACATACCATAATGTTGGGCATAGTTATGATATGCTGTTGTCTTTGTTTTCTAATAAATTGCCCATGGTTTGAAGAGATACATACAAGTGCCAAGTTAACAGAGGCGGACTTGTGATGGGTAATTTTGTGAGTCAGTTTGCCAGTTTGCCTGAGCCACGGGGTGCCAGGATGTTATTCTAGTTGTATCTGGGAGGGTATTTCTAGGGGAGATGAACATTTGCATCTGTAGAATGAGTCAGGCAGATGGCGTCTGTGATGAGAGAGGGTCCATCCCATCTGCCACAGGCCTACCTAACTAGAACAGAAAAGCTGACCTTCCCCTGAGAAGGGGGATTGCCTCCTACCTAATGGCCTGGACTGGACCACTATTCTGTTGTTGTTATTTGTTGTTTTTTTCCCCTCTGTTTTTGGACTAAACACATGAGATGTGCCTAGGTCCTGAGCCTACAAGCACTTAGACAAGATTGGCATCACCAGTCTTGGTTTCTAGCTTGCCGATTGCAGACCTCAGGGCTTGTCAGTCTCCCAAACCACTTCAGCCAATTGCTTATAAATCTCTCTCTCAGTGGGATATACATTTACTCTCTCTCTCTCTCTCTCTCTCTCTCTCTCTCTCTCACACACACACACACACACACACACACATACATCTTATTGGTTCTGTTTTTATGGAGAATTATGAGTACTACAACACTTTAAAAATAGCCCTACCAAAACCACACCATTCCAACGCACTGTCATATAAGGAGAAAGACATTGGTGGCTTCGGGAAGCGCTCACCTGCCCCTCCCCTGTGTGGCCACCACACTGCCCCACCACCCAGTGCTGGGGCCACACACCCCCAAGACCAGCATCCCCTTTTCCTGCTACTCACATCAGGGTCTAGTTCATCCAGCTCGTTTTCCAGGGTCCTGAGCTCCTCCTCCGTGAGGGCCCCCAAGATTTCATCCTCATCTAGGTCTCGGTATTTCTCCAGTTCTCGTCTGTAGGACATTGTGGGAAGATCTGCCTTTGTCTTCTGAACTTCTGTGTTGACTGGTGACCTGTCAAAAAGAGGAACAACCATTAAGACAAACCCTTGTTAGATTGTCTCTCTAGCAACAGGAGGGATGTGTTTAATAGCGGCTAACTTGAATGACTTCTCTACCCACTTCCACAAAAATGGCAGATCCTGAAGGCATGCAATTTAATGAGTTGTGTTTTCTTTCTTTGATATGTGTGTGATATGTATGACTGCATCTGTGTGTATGAGTGTGGGTGGACACATGTGATGGTGGTCAGAGGATGACCTCAGGTGTCAGTTCTTGCCTCCTGCCACCTTGGGAACACTAGGTTAGCTGGCCTACAAGCTTCCAGGGTTTGTCCTGCCTCAGCCTCCAATCTCACCACAGGGACCCTTTCACTTACGCTTCTGTGTGGGTGCTTTACCTACTGAGCCATCTCCTCAGTCCAATTTAATAAATGTTAGTTGGTCGCAATGGGCATTGTCAGTAGCTGAAAGTAAATGGGTGGCTATACACAGTTGGTGTACTAGACAACAATTTTATTTTTAGGTAGTTCAAATATTTTCTGGAGGATCTTCCCAATGTCCCAGTGGGAACCACGATTGCTAGCAACTGTTAGATTTGTCATTTAAAGGCAGAGGGTTAAATGAACACCTGCTGAATGCAGGCACCTCACCTACCACATCTCAGTCAATCCTGTCAGAAAGCACCTTATAGTAACAGCTTTGATACCAAGGCAGAGCCTTCCGTTAAGCACACACAGGCTCTCTAATTTAACGTGTGCATGAGTATTCTGTGTTATTCTTCTGCTACCTACAATGTGACTACCTATGTGACTGCTGTTCCTACAGAAAGGGGACATTCAGGGCACAGCATCCACACAAGAACAGTGCCACACACTGATCCAACAGTGAGTAGGACGAGGTTTTTCCAAAGCAAGGCTTGCCAGCAAACCTCCGAAGCCAGGGGAGACACCCGTGGCCTATTTTTTCCTTTTAGCTCTCAGAAGAACAGAAGCATCTGTGTGTGGTAACTCATGCCTTTAATCCAAGCACTGGCGGGCAGAGGCAGGCAGAGCTCTGTGAGTTCAAGGCCAGCCTGGGTTACAGAAGAACTAAATCAGCTGACACTCTGATCTTAGCTTCCAGCCTCCAGGCATGCGCTCACTTAAGCTGTTCAGCTTCCCAGTTTGGGGTGCATTGTTCCAGTACCCCAGCACACTTGCATGACTGCCACCGCCTCTTCATAGCAGTTTTCTCTAGACTCTCATACAAACAAACAAACAAATACACCCATGGTCCATCTTTGAAATGAAAAATGGAATTTTTCACAGTAGAGAAAAATAAAAATTGAGAAAGAACAATCAATCCGTCCACTGTGGGGAGCAGGGAGCACAGTGCATTAACATAAATCTGCATTTGTTAGCAGGGGAAGGCAGAATGACAACCGCCTTAGTAAGAAGGACCAGCTTCCCAAACACAGAACCCCAGTGCTATCCTGGTCCCAAGAAAGCCCTAGATTGGGCTGAAGTCCTCTTCTGACCAGACCCCAAGTATACACTGTTCACACCATAAATGCACACCCCTGTTCATTTCCTTTTGCTTTCGGGTGGCCTGCCGTAGGTGCTGAATGCCCTCCCACAGGAAGCCTATATGGCTTGTCCTAAGTGAAGCCAGGAATCCTGGGGATTCACAGTCTCCATTACAGGACCCAGAGGGACTCAAATAACCATTTCCAGAATGAACTCACAAAGCTGTCCAGCATGCCCTCCACACTTGCATCTCTGAGAGGGACTTCAGAACACCACTCTGGTTTGCATCCCTGGAGGGAAACTGGTCTCCAGTGTGGCAGTGCTGTGGTACCGGAGGCCTTAAGACATAGGACCCACTGGTAGGTCAGCACATTCCAATGGATGGCCCCACACCCAAGAGTATATGGGGAACACAAATTGGCCTCAGTGGGTTACTTTTTTAAAAATGTCATGAAGTAGGGGCAGGTAGGGAGATGGGGGTGGATCTGGGAGGAGCAGAGACGTGAATGTGAGCAAATACATTGGTTGGAGGGAGTTAGATCATTGCAGGTGTTGCCCTCTGGAGGGACCAATTCTGGTCTTATGGAATGATTTCTTTATTACCTGAAGGAGTTGTTATAAAAAGAGTAAGATTGGCCCTTTCTCTTAGAGTTCCTGTGATAAAATGCTGCGACTAAAATCAGCTTAGGGAGAAAAGGGTTTGTTTTATTTACAGCTTCAGGTCCCAGCTCGTCACTGAAGGAAGGCAGGGCAGGAACCTGGAGGCAGGGACTGAGGAAGAGGCCATGGAACAGTACTGCTTGCTGGCTTGTTCCCCATGGCTTCCTCATCCTGTTTATATATATATATATATATATAAAATCACCCAGGTCCATGGGTGGCACTGCCCACAGTGGGCTGGGCCCTCCTGCATCAATCATCAATGATCAATCAAGAAAATACCTCATAGGCTTGCCCACTGGCCAATCTGATAGAGGCATTTTCTCAGTTGAGGTTCCTCTTCCCAGAGGACTCTAACTTGTGTCAAGTTGACAAAAGAAATAGCCAGAGTCCCCTCCCCTGGCTTTCTGGGTCATGATCCTGCCATGTGATTTCCGCCTGACTTTGGATTTTTACCTCCCAAACTGTGAGCTAAATAATGCCCTTTACTTTTAAAAGTGCTCAGTCTCAGGTGGTTTGTCTTAGCAATAAAAAGTGGGGGTAAGACAGTCCTCGAAGGTTTTAGGTTGTACCAGCTCCACAGGGACTGAAGTTCAGGACTTCTTAAAAGGCTTGTTACACAGCCAGCTAATTACACAAGAGATATCTCCAGGAATAGTGTACAAGAGAACCCCCAATTCCTTTGTCATGGCACTAGGTCTCTGAGACATCTCTCACAAATTGGAATCTTGTAAAAAGAATTTTGGGGAAAAATTGTCTTAGAATCACTTCTATGTCAAACCAGGAACCATCACACAGGAAGACACACCACAGGAACAAAATCATCAGGACACAAGTCAACAGTACCCAGACAATGTTGAACGCTTGGGGCCTCCCATGCTTGCTACTTTTTGCTAGTTGACTCATTTTCTAGATGCTTTGCAGTAAGACTTTAGGGGAAGAATTGCACACAGATGGACTCTAGAGAATGAACGGATTAGCCAGAACCTGAGAACAGGAAGAGAGGGATTCACATGAAGGCAGCTTGGGGAGAAGTTGCTGGGGAAGGAGCCAGATAAGAGTGGTATAGGTGGCAACTCTGGGGCCTATGAAGGAAAGATGTGGGGCTGGGCAACAGGTCACCCCCAGGATGCCACTTGAAGAGCGGGCATCTTCAAATTTCCTGAGGAGGTCTCCTTATATTACATCCAGGGAAGTTATTCTTTGCAACCACCCTGAGTCGCTGCTGAGTTCAAAATCTCTATGTCATGGGGCTCTTAAAAACTCTTTTGAATGTCAAGTACTTTGTGAATATCACAGAGGGATGAGACATTAACTTTAAATAAGCTGAGATGAACCAAGAACTCCCAAGGTAAAACCACGAAGCTGTCAGCTCCAAGCTGACCTGAGGAAACTGGAGGTGGAGAGAAGGTAGTGTAGGAAGGACACAAAGTGTGTGTTAACAGAACTCACTGAAGGCTCAGTCTTAAAACGCGGCTTGGGAGAGATTGTGTTTTTTTTTTTTTTGGTTTTTCGAGACAGGGTTTCTCTGTGTATCCTTGGCTGTCCTGGACTCGCTTTGTAGACCAGGCTGGCCTCGAACTTACAGAGATCCGCCTGCCTCTGCCTCCCGAGTGCTGGGATTAAAGGCATGCGCCACCACGCCCGGCTGAGATTGTGTTTCTTAACTGTTAATGCAAGACCCCTGATTTCCTGGCAAAAGAGGTGTCGGGAATGGAGAGTCCCAGTTGGAGAGCTGGTTTTGATGCTAATTACCATTCTGGAGGCCTCTGTTTACAAAACTGTACAGTGGCAGAACTGGATCACAGAGGCAGCTCTGAAACTGTGCTGAGGGGAAATCTCTGAGACAGTGTCCCCAGATGCCTGGAGGGGACCAAAAGCTGAGAGAGAGGGCTCACCCTGACCCTGCTTGAGAGGTTTGCTTGGGGCCATTAAAGAACCCCCTGAAATAAAAGATCAAACAGAAAGCTGAGACTCACCAGACTGTGCCAGGAGTCACCCTGTAGGATGTTGTAAGGATGAGTATTGGCAGGCAGGTAAGGGAGCAGTCTGGGGCCGGGGAACAGTCCACCCAACATCACATAGTGCCTCCCCCATCTCCCACACACATCATCAGACCATAAAGGTCCCTCTGAGGAGACCTGTGTTTGTCTGTGTCCTCACAGCTAAACCCTGTGCCTGGTGAAGAAGCCATCATCATAGGCACAGAAACAACACACTCAGCCTCTGATCTAGCAAACTTGAAAACTCAGGCAAATGCCCTGTCTTCATAGAGCCTCTGCTCATCCATCTTTACAGGGGAAGCCTGGCCCGGGATGAGGGGAGTGTGGAATTGGAGGGGAGGATGGGCAGGGTTGATTCTTCCCCAGCCATAGCTCCCAACATGGCCCTCTTGAAGCAGAACAGCTCTGCTGGTTTACCTGCCTTATAAATTGGGTCCTGCCTTAAGTGTTGGTAAGAACAAAAGAAGAGGAGCTGAAGAAATGTGAAAAAGCCCTCACATGCTCATGCCTTTACAATCTGCTACGTAGACTGCAGATCTAGCTAGCCACCCTGATTTTCCATAGCACAAACCCTGAGCAGCCGCTAAACATAAAAGAATATAATTTACAAGCGGTGGCAGAAAATAAAACTCTGCAGGTTGCACACTAAAAGTTAGCAGGTCAAGGCTAAGGCTGTCCATCAAGAAAGCAGCAGAAACCAAACGCTGCTGGCAGTGTGGCTCCAGGGACACTAGTGCCTGTTTGCCCATGTCATGATGGAGGGGCTGGCTACTGTGGCAGTGGATCCTCCAGTGTCTGCTATATGGGTACACTTGGGGAGGAGGCACTAGGTGGCACCATCTTGGTTTATGACATCATCTCCCTAAGTCCCAGAAGGGCTGAGCCAGGGAGTATCTTGAAGATAAATCAACATGACATCCTCTCTTGTCCTTTGACATGGCAGCCTCTCTTTTTTTTTTTTTTTTGGTTTTTCGAGACAGGGTTTCTCTGTGTAGCCCTGGCTGTCCTGGACTCACTTTGTAGACCAGGCTGGCCTCGAACTCGCAAAGATCCGCCTGCCTCTGCCTCCCAAGTGCTGGGATTAAAGGCGTGCACCACCACTGCCCGGCAACATGGCAGCCTCTCTTTTGGGAGACATATCAACTGTAGAATTCTACGCCATGGTTCTTTATGATGAAATCCTTCATCTCAGACTACATGGTCTGTCTCTCTCCTCCTGAATCTGTCTCTTTCCTCTAGCTTCAGGGATACAAGAGCATCTGCAGTGCCCCTTGTGCCTTCTGAGAGAGCTGTCTTCCCCAGCACCCTTCTTCGGGGAGAACCTGAATTGGCCATGTTTATATCATGTGAAACTTCTCCACTCCAACTGAGTGCCCAGAGTTGGGGACTGGGTGGTCAATGGCCTACAATGTAGCATAGGATGGAGGAGGAGAAAGAAGAGACAGAAGACGGTGGAGGGGTTGGAACTCCTGCAGTGGCTGTCAGCACAGGGGGGCCGGGCACCTGGGGTCAGCCCAGCCATTTGTTTCTGCTCCTCCAGTTCCAGCAACCCCTATGCCTAAGAGTCTTCTCTTTTTATTGTTATATTTCCTTTCTACATTGTGGGAAAATAGACATCATATGAAATTTTTGCTTTTTTTGGATGATGGAGCCTAGGGCTCCTTGCATGCTAGGTACAGCCTCCCCGCAAGGAGCTGCATGCTCCTTCACCGTTTTGAAGTGTCCAGTTCTATGTCACTCAGGGCAATTCAGTACATTGTCACGTAGCTATCACCACCATCCACCTCTGGAATTCTTTCATTGGTCTCAGCCGAAACTTGGCAACCTGACACTAGCCCTCTCCTCCCTCTGCCCTGCTCCTGTTGGTTTGTGACTGTTCTCAGGGGCCCTGACTGGCCTGCACTTTGTAGCTCACAAAGATGGAACCAGACACTACTGTCTCTGTGTGACTAGAATCCTGTGTCTTCAACCAGTCATGTATCTGTCTTCTTTTCTCCTCTCAGGACCTTTACCCTTTAGTATCTATGTTATCTCTCTGTCTCAGCTCTCCCTCCTCAGGCCACATCTAAACGCCTATGAAAACCATTCTCCTGCAGCCAGTGAGCCTCCAATTGCCCCTAATAGCTTCCCATTGAGACAGAACACAATCTCCATCTAGGGTTTTGATGATGTCAAGACATGGTATCCTCGGCACCTTCCCAGCTTCTAGTTCTATGTCAAGACTCCCTCTTCTAGCTGAACTGACCTCCTTACTCCTGAAATTTCAGTCCTAGCTCAGCTCTCGTTTTTCTGCACCTTCTCATCCATGCCCTCCAGATTTTAGGAAGCACTCAGAGCACAGTTCTTTAAGTATGCTCCAGGCCCTTTGATCCCCCCACTCCCATCCCCACAAACCTGGGGAAGGTGGCTATGCATTTAATGCACCCCCATGACTACCAGAAGACATTGCATTCCAGGCAGGGCCAAAGAGGAGAGCAGTTGAATTTGACATCTTTTCTTCTCAGTGCTCAGCCCCAGCCTGGCTCAGAGGAAGACCATGATGACTGCAGGTCGGTTGTCAAAGAGGGACATACCCCTGGAACCACAGTGCACAAGTGAGTCCCATCTCAGGTCAGCAGCCTGCTAGGGAAGAAAGTCAACCAGTACCCAGCTAGGTGTGGAAGGGGAAGACAAGGTGAGGGAACGTTTGTGGGAGCTGAACTTTCTCATGTTTGGAGGTGAGTTCAAGGCCATAAATTGACAAGATTTATCCACTGTGAGGAGGTCTCTGTGGCATTTAAGAAACAACCACTTCTAGGCATGAGTTTCCTGTCCCTGGGAGTATTGTCACTTGTGACCTGGTCCAGAGAGAAAGGGGGAGGAAGCAGGAAGTGGGGGAAGTCCTCAGAGTAATCAAAGTCCAAATTCCTGACCATCTCACACTTCCAAGGAGCACCATGCCACAAGGTGACCCAGTTCTACCCACCATGCTGCAAGAGTCTCCAGACAGGACCACTATGATGGTTAAATCTTGACTGTCCCCTTGACAGGATCTATGACCACCTAGAGAGACCTCTGGGTATGTCTGGGAGGGACTTTCTAGACAAGAGGAACTGAGGTTGGAAGAGCCACCCAGCATGTAGGTCCCGGACTGTATAAAAAGGAGAAAGTGAGCTGAGCACCAGCATTCACCTCTTTCTGCTTCCCATGACACAATGTGACATCGGCCTCATCTCCTCCATGAGGGACTGCCCATTCACACCTAAGCCCAGAACACACTTCCTTCCTTAAGGTGCTTTTGCGTGGTATTTATTCACTGCAATGAGACAAGTAACTAATACAACAGCTGTGGTGGCTTGAATAAAAACGGCCCCCATAGGCTCATATATTTGAATGCTTAGTCATCTTGGAGTAGGACTGTTAGAAAGGATTATAAGGATTAGGAGGCGTGGCTTAGTTGGAGTGGGCGTGGCATTGTTGAAGGAAGAGTGTCACTGGAGGTGAGCCTTGAGGTTTTATGGGTCCGGATGGAGCTCTCAGCTACTACTCCAGTGCCATGCTTGCCATCGTGCTGCCTGACATGATGACAATGGACTGACCCTCTGAAAATGTAAGCAAGCCCTCAAGTAAATGCTTTCTCTTATAAAAGTTGCCATGGTTGTGGGTCTCTTCACAACAAAGACTACCACCTACAGAATTTAGTGAGTTCATAGTGAGATAAAGCTATAGGACCCTTTGGAAGGCAGGAAAGAGGAAAGAGGGCTAGAGAGATTGCTCAGGAGTGCTCTTGAACAGGAACTGAGTTCTATGTCAAGTACCCCATTGGGTGCACATTGCCACAGATAATACACACACACACACACACACACACACACACACACACACACACACACATACACACACGGGGGGGGGCAGAGAGAGAGAGAGAGAGAGAGAGAGAGGAGAAGAGAATTAAAACAAATCCTTTTTAAGGGTAGGAAAAAAAGTATCATTAAAGGTACTGATGTCTTTCATTTTCCCACTTGATCTGTCATGGTTTCTCGTGTAATGCCATAATCAACACAGGCGTTCTTGTTCTTCAGCTCAGAGCATGTGGGAGAAGGCTGGTGGCCTCTAAGTGCCCTCTCCTATCACACATAGGATAGACACACTGTGTTCTGGTGGGGCAGCATAGGACCTCAATCCTTTTGACCAGTGTAACAGCATAATTCCACCCTATACCCTCATCTAGGTTCCTACTGTCTTGACCCACAGGTGTCCATGTAACGGACTATTCCCTATGGATATTTTGCTACTTGGATGAGCCAACTTGCTGGGGGATAAGTGCGGTGAAAAGTTTTTCTTTTTTTCCCTTCATTATCCCCAGCTGAAGCACTGGGGTGTGTGGGCAGAGGGTCCAAGAGGTATCTGGGCATGAATGAGAGGCCTGGGGATGTGATGCAGGGACAGGGCAGTTGGATTCCAAGAAATCCCACCCAGGAAGCAGAGAGAAAGAAGGAGGGTCTGTGCGAGCTGAGGTTCTGACTGAATGTAAAAATACAAGCCCAGTGGGTGGAGAAATGCCCCATCCAATAAGATGTCTGCCGTGCAAGCATGAGGACCTGAGTTTGATATCCAACATTTCATTTATATGAAAAACCAGATATGGTAATGACACTGGCAGACCTAGGTTGGGGACATGAAGACAGGTGGGTCCCTGTGACTGCTGATCTGACAGCCAGCCTAATATAATGGGCAAGTCCCATGTTCCAGTGAGAGATCCTGCCTCAAAATCAAGGTGGAGGGCTCCTGAGGGATACCACCTGAGGTTGACTTCTGGCCTCCCTATGCACATGTGAAAAAAATGCATGGACACACACACAGGTGCATGGGCACACACACACACACACACACACACGTTCAACGATGAAAGGACTAAAAAATCTGTGGATGGTGACTGCCAAGCATCTGACTGAAACACAAGGTCTTTGCAGAACAAAGTTCTACACACCAGCAAGGATACAGAATCCACCCAGTCCCCTTTCCCAGGCCAATACCCTGGAGGCCCCAGACCCAGCTTGGATTTTTCCTTGTGATAATTTTCCTCCCTGGTGACTACTAACCCATTGAAACCTGTCTGGTCTCTTGGGGCCATTGTGCTCTGTCAGAAGCAGCATTGGGCCAGGAGTCAAGGGCCTGGTCAGAGGTCCCATTGAGTTCCAGGTGTGCAGTGTGACCCAGCTGCAGGACTCCTTTGGATCTATGGCCTAACGCCCAGCATGAGCTGGAACAGCTCACTTATTACATGCAGGACATTCTGGGCCTTTGTGGGAGAGATAAAAGTAAAATGGAAGCTGGGCGTGGTGGCGCACGCCTTTCATCCCAACATTTGGAAGCCAGAGGCAGGCAGATCTCTGTGAGTTCAAGGATAGCCTGGTCTACAAAGTGAGTCCAGGACAGCCAGGGCTTGTTACACAAAGAAAACCTGTCTCGGTGGGGGGTTGGGGGTAAAATGGAGGACGAAACTCACACAGGGTGAGGTTACATGGTACAGTTCTTTGTCCACCACCCTTGGGAGTGGAGTGATGGTTTATGCCATCAGACCTTAACAGATGAGGCCTGATCTTGGGTCTTCTCTTAGAGAAGAGAATGTGGGCTGGCTCTGCCCTGGCCCTGGCTAGCTGGCAGCTTCAGGCATTCAGCACCGAGAACCTGAGACTCGCAGGTCCTATGCAAAGTGAGAACATGGCGTGTCATTAGATCAGGATGTCACAGCTCAGATGGCTGTTTTATTTCTCCTTCCTCCACCTCCCGAGAGACCCAACAGCCAACTCTGCCAGTCCTGGATAATGACAGTTGAGCAACCACGAGGAGGATGGGGGACCCTTCAGTGACCATGCACCCAACAAAAGTCAGCAGTGTGGGGTGCTGAACCCCAACCCAGGGTGAAGTTTCAACAACATTAATACAAGTATAGTAACCCAAACAAGGGTGGCAACATCCCAGCTTTGTGATGGAGAACTCCCAGCCACCATTATTTCAGTGGGGAAATTTTTTTTTCAATAAGGCACAGGTTACACACAGTATTATACAGGTTATACACAGTACAGTATTAAGTAGAATTCTTAAGTTTTAAGTGCAGATTTCAATAAATTTTCCCAAATATATACAACTATGCAAATGCCCAGCTGGCCTCTCACCCTGAAGGTTTATTCCACAACCCTCCTTACTCTCCCTGTAATACAGAAATCTTCCAGCCTTCAAAACTACAATCTAGCTATGGCTTTAATTTGAACACCATATACATTGAAACATACAGTGGAAAGGTTCTTGGGTTGGTTTCTTTTGTGTGTGCATGTTCATGTTGTGTGCAGGTATGCATGGTGCACAGGTGTGGAGGCCAGGGAACAACCTCAGGTATCATTCCTCGGGCACTGTCCACTGGTTTTTGAGACAGGGTCTTCACTGGCCTGGAACTTGCCAAGTGAGAGCCCCAGGCATGTGACTGCCTCACCCTCCTAGCTCTGAGATGACAAGAGTGCACCAGCACACTTGGGTCCTGGTGATCAAACTCAGTCCTCATGTTTGCAATGCAAGCACTTTCTCAACCAAATCATCTCCTCAGTCCCAGAGCTAGTTTCTTTCAAACAAAGCATTCCACCTATGAAATCACCCGTGTTGCTGCCTTGAAGTAACAGTTGGTTCTTTTCAATGTTGTGTAGTATCCTACTACACGAAACACGCCACCATCAATTGATTTACTCCTAAAGAACAATTAAGTTGTTTCCATTCCTTGGGAATTACCAAGAGTGCCATGAATATGTTTTCTGGAAGAAAGAGCCACTCACTTTCTGGCCGGCTGTGTGTGACGTGGGTGCCTACTGACTTTCAGCAGGTGCCACCAAGCTGCAAAGGGTGCAGTTTTCGGAAGTGAGCACAGAACTCTTCACTCCCGCCACCAATGCATGAGCCTTCACTCTGCTCCAAACCCTTGCCAACACTTGTTATTGTCACCACTTGTTGGTTTAGCCATTTAGGTGGGTGGCAGCAGCATCTCACTGCACTTCCCTGGTGGCTGATGACACTGAGTGAACTTCAAAAGCCCATTGTGGGGCTGTAGGGACTGGCTTAGCAGTTAAGAGAGCTTGCTGTGAGTTCAGGAAACTTGAGTTCAGATCCCAGAACCCACGTTAGATGGCTTATGACCTGTAACTCCAGTTCCAGGCCATCCATCCCCCTTTCTGGTGCCCTTGGATGCTTATACATATGTGGTGCACACACACACACACACACACACACACACACACACACACACACACAAACAATAAAATATTTATTTAAAAGCCCACTGGCTGTGCAGATGACTTCTCCTCTAAACTAAGACTTCTCTTGTGTGGCGCTGACTGAGTGCAGAGAAGGTGGGGGCCGGTGTCATATGTAGAACAGCCAATGGACTAGGAGGAGCGAGGTCAAGGACAGCCTCGGATACCATTCCTCAGGCACTGTAGGATGCTGATGGAGAAGAGAAAACAGCATGGCCTGATGGCTTCCCAGAGTGAAGATGACATGGCTTCACTGAGGTCACCAAGACATGGATCTCTGGCCAACACAAGAAACACCTCAACACTGTATGATGCCCAAGAAGTCAGTGGGCCTGACCCTTGAGGTTAGGAGCACGGGTCACTGCAGGCATGCGAGCACAGGTGACAGCTCTGAAAGAAGCCTTCTGATGTCTCCGTTCCTGGTGCAGCTGTGGAGCTGATACAGTCGAAGGCCCTTTGGAGCCTGGTTCTGTTCTGAAAGAAGTGTTTGCAGCAGTGACTGGAGGAGGCTCAGCTATAGTTAGAGTCCCGTCTTCTGGCTTCTGTGCTTTTCTTTTCTTGGGCTGAGCTCCTTCTGTTAGTCATGTGGGAAAGCACCTTCTAAAAAAGCAGGGACACTAAACACAGGGTTTGCTTGTCACTCTCTGCTGATGCTCCTGCTGCGAATCTCAACCCAGAACACACTGAGCTTCAGAGGTCCACGCAGCCAAAGCTGCTGGGTGGTTTAAATCAGAAGGTACATGCGTACACACACAGACATACACATGAGAGAGAGAGAGAGACAGAGAGGGGAGAATATACATACACAGAGAGAGAGAGGAGAGAGAAAGGTGTGTACGTGCGCGCGCACACACACACACATGCACGTACGCGCACACACACAGACACACACACACACACTCACAATCTCACTTTACATCTCTCAGGATCATCACAGTATTGGAGTCACCACACAAATCCTCGTTAGCTGGGCTCTCTCAAGCAGCCCTCCGACTGTCTGTCTCCATCCTTGTCTCTGTACAGCTTCCCTGGATCTGGCTACCTAGGCTCTGGCCAAGCTCTGTGTGCCTGTTCAGGAAGGTTCCAGAAGCCAAATATTACACACAGGACAGGCTGTCAGAGTTTTTGAGAGTAACTACACAGGTTTATGGCTCTCTTCACGCAAAGGCCAAGTCTCAAGTCTCCCAGGGGCCTACACCAAGCCCTGCACTTTTAAGTGCTGTAGAGAGAGATAGAGAGATAGAGAGAGAGAGAGAGAAAGAGAGGGAGGGAGGAAGAGAGAGGGAGGGAGGAAGAGAGAGGGAGGGAGGGAAGATGGGAGGGAGGGAGGGAGGGAATACAGAAAGAGAGAGGGAATGTTGTAGCCAGGCAAGCTGGGATTGTGGCTCAGTTGGTCATTTGCCTAGCAAGCACAAAGCCTTGGTTTTATCCCCAGCACCTCAGAGTGGTGTCACACTGTCATAGTCACACCTGCAATCGCAGCGCTCAGGGGCTGGAGGCAGGATGGTCAGAAGTGCCAAGTCATCCTCAGATACATATCAAGTTAAAGGCTAGCATGGGCGACATGAGAGTCTGTATGAGGTGAGCCTGTTGAAATTGATGGCTACAAGTGACAGGGGAGTGAAAGTGAACTTGACGAGATGCTCTCTTGGCTCTTCCTGTCTCCACCTGGCCTCACAGCGGGCATTCACAGAAAGTGGAGCTTTATGAAGTACGCTTTATGTATTTATTTATTTGTTGAAAATATGAAAATTATCACGAACAAGCAATGACGGGAAGCAAATGGGGAGGAATATGTCTACTGTGTCTTGAATAAAAGGCAAACTTGCAAAATGTTCTCACAGCAACAAACAATAGAACAGCGCGGGGAGGAAGTGAGACTAGGGAAGGAGTAGGCAATTCACATAAAAAGAAAAAGTAGATGGTTCATCGACATCTGGATAGATGATGAACCCCCACACTGGTCAGTGATCACCTGTAGAAGGCCTGGGCTAAAAGCCCGAGAACCACCTGTGTGTACAATCTGGGGGGGGAAGTAGTGCCCTCACAGGACAGGGGGAGGGGAGACAGTGTGAGGCCTCTTCCAAGGCCAGGTAAGCCCCGCTGACAAAGCACATACTCCCTTTGACAGCAATTCCATTTCCAGGCACTGACTCGTGGGATTTTACAAAGATCTACGTACAGAGTGTCTTATAATCTGTCTCAGCCCCAACCCGCAAACCCCATGAGAGCTCTTCACAAGCAGGACTCTGGGTGAACAAGTTGTTCTGAAACACAATGGAAAACTGATGATATCTCATTGAGGCCGTTATTGCCTCGTATCATGGTAGCTTCTCACAGAAAAAATAAGGATGATGATGATTAGTGTGTGTGTATGTGTGTGTGCACGCACATGCTGGCTCCCACAGAAACCAGGAGAGGTCAGGGGATCCCCTGGAACTGGAGTTACAGACAGTAGTTATGAACCACCCAGTGGCCATGCTGGGAACCAAACCTGAGTACTTTGACAGAGCAGCAAACACTCCTATCTCCCAAGCCATCTTTCCAGCCACTCTTGGCTCTATTTTGGGATAGGGCTTTGAACTCACGCTGTAGCCCAGGAAGGCCTTGAATTTATTATAATTCTCCTGCCTTACCTTCTCAAGTGGTTGAGATAACAGCCTGTGCCAGGTACAGGCTACTTTTTCTCTTTCTTCCATTTGGGGTTGGAGATAAAGCTTGGGGCCTAGAGAATGCTCAACAGCACCCCGCCTGATGAACTTCATCCTGCTCTCAGTGTGCAGCAGCACCCTGTTACACCAAGTTCCCTGGGTGGCTAACTTCCCCCAGTCTTGCTAAGGCTGAGGCAGGTGCTTTTATTATCCCCATTTGACAGACAGAGAGACTTGGGTGCAGTGAAGTGAAGTGACCTAACTACGTCAGCTTTTAAGAGCTGCCACAACAAATGACCAATTCTGTCACAGTTCGGAAGGGCAGAGATTCTAAGTCAAGGCATCAGTGGGGTTGGTTCCTTCTGGGAGAATCTGGGGGTGGGCAGGGTGGAGGTTGCCCCTGCCTCTCCCTTCACTCCTGGTGACTGTGGGCGATCCCTGGTGTGTGTAGTCTTGTCACTGCTTCTCCCAAGCTTCCAGACACCTTGCCACATGGCTCCTTCTAAGGACATCAGCCATTGGCCCTAGGGCCACTCTATCTGGTATGACCTTACCTTAACAAACTGCATTTGCAAAGGCCCTGTTTCTAAATAAGGTCCCATTCTGGGGTTCCAGGTGGTGTAGCTGGGGAGGGTACAAAAGGCCAGTATACTAAGCAAGGTCATGGAGCCAGGGAACAGAGCCGGCACACAATCAGGCTGTGCTTACCATCCTGACTTCCTGCTGCCTTCCCATAGCATGAGAGCTCATGCTGACCCATCATGGACAATGTTCCAGGTGATGTCCTTGGCATTTAACATATAATTGAATTCTTTTTTTTCTTTTTTGTTTTTGTTTGTTCAAGATAGTGCTTCTCTGTATATCTCTGGCTATCCAGGAACTCGCTTTGTACACCAGGCTGGCCTCAAACTCAAAGATGCTCCTGCCTCTGCCTCCTGAGTTCTGAGATTAAAGGTGTGCCTCACTACTGCCTTGCTACATAGAACTGATTTAATTCTGACAACAACCCACTTTATAGATGAGGACACCATGACACAGAGGGGGTAAAAGTTACCTGAGATTACATAGTCTACTTTTGTTATACTTGAGATATGAAGCCAATTAGTCCAGAGTTGTTTTTTTGTTTTTTTTTTTGTTTTTTTTTTTTTTGAGACAGGGTTTCTCTGTGTAGCCCTGGCTGTCCTGGATTCACTTTGTAGACCAGGCTGACCTTGAACTTGCAGAAATCTGACTGCCTCTGCCTCCTGAGTGCTGGGATTAAAGGCATGCATCACCACGCCTGGCAATAACAGACAGCTGGGAACTGCCTTATGGTGCTGGGATTTGAACCCGGGTCCTTTAGAAGAACAGTCAGTGCTCTTAACTGCTGAACCATCTCTCCAGCCCCCTATGCTAAGCTTCTTAAACTGCTGGTGATGTGTGGCTTTTACAAGACGCTTCATTTGGTGTGTTGTCATAACAACGTGCTAAGAACCAGGGCTCCATGAACCTTTTTTTGTCTCTAGAAAGACCCGTGCCCTTCTTTGTGTCAGACGTGAAGAGGCTGATCTCATCTCCTTGGCTGCCAGCACTAACCCTGAGCCTGAGTGTCCAGAAACAGTTGCCATTTCTAGTCAGGATCCTTGCACAGTACACTCTCCTTCTGTGTTGAGCATTCATGCTTCTGAATGGGCTTCAGGGGGTCTCTGCACTGCCTGAAATGCTATGTGAACTGCCATATGGATGAATGTATTCATTTTCCTACAGCAAGGATCCATAGCATTAATCAGACTCCCAAAGAGTACCTTCACCGTAATTTTCCAGGTTTCTGCTGTCTTTAAGAATGTCTATCTTTATTAGTCTTCTCGTCCATATAGCTTTATTTTGAGTCGTCCCAGACATTTTTAAGTAAGCAAGCAGAAAGCCCAGGCACAAATGCACACAACACCGCCATCCAGAGTTCTGTGACCTGCCTCAGTTTCCACGGGGGAAGTCCGTCTTCATGTCTTCCTCACTTTCGCTTTTCAAGCTGCACAACCCTGGGTGTCTGATGTTTCAGCATCTCAGCTGTCTCAGGTTCCCGCCCCAACACTGACCAAAAGCTCACAGACACCTGTTCCCGCCCCAACACTGACCAAAAGCTCACAGACACCAAACGTGTCAGCAGTAGGCTGGCCAGAAAGAGCCCTCGGCTTTGAGCCAGGGTGTGAAAGTGTTCATGTGGAGATTTTAGAAAACACTGCCTTAAAGTCGGCAACAGGAGAAAGTGCTTATGGGTGTGGATGGGACACAGGTCAGCATCACTTTTATTGTGGCTATAAGAGATGTTTGAGGCAATTAGGCTTCTTACTTGATGGCATAATCTAGCTTATTAGAAGCGAGGTATTCACTGGAAATTCACACTGTCGAGCCCTATCTTGTACTTACTGAGCTAGAATCTGCATATTTACAGATTCCACATGGTTGAGATGTCCAGTAAAGAGAGAGAGGTACTGACATAGAATATGAAGACCCTTGTTCCTCGACTTTATAACTCTGGACCACACCTCAGTGTTCCAGAATATGTACCCCAATTCCTCCTGAGGTCCACTGTCTAATTATAAAAAACAGGTATGGCGCCTGCTGTTTCCCCTTCACAGGATTGCTGTGAGTTTCAAATGACATGGTGGATTGTCCTATCAGCTCTTCAGTGTGATGGGGTTGGGGGCTGGGGACTTGACAGGAAGCAGACCAAATCTGGTTCCTAGTCCCATGGAGCCGACAGCCTAGTGGATGGAAAAGCATGTAAATGCCGATTGGTGTGTACTGTGTGCTTGTCATTGCGATGACTTAGTCATTTACCCACTCATTCATCTGTCCACCATTTATTAGAACCTGTAACAAAAGCAAGCATTGAGTGGAGATCTAGACATTAAGGATGCTACATACACACAGGAGCCGCCAACGCTGCCCTTCAACAGCTTCCTGTCTGCCCAGACAGAGAAAAAAGGCAGCAGATGAGCCCAGTTTGAGCACACTATGGTGGTCTCTGGGGCTGAGAAGGGAGCACAGGCGAGAAACCAAGGAGCTGGACTTCAGAGGAGGATTGAAAGTTCCTGGGCTGAGGACGGGAGAGCAGCATCCCTTGCAGAGGAGTAGTGAAGCCAAAGGCAGGGGAATGCTTCTGACCCTTGGGAAGGTTCAAAGAATCTGGGATGCTCCTAGCAAGGATTTCAAAGTACCCTGGGACCAGATCTTGTTTGATGCTAAGAAATCTCTGGTGTTTAATAGGAAATGGGGGACTCTCCCAAATGAGCATTGAAAAGAGCATAGCTCTGCTTTCGAAAGCTCTTTGAACAGCAGCACAGCCCCTTTTTAAGAGACTCCAACAATAGCCTAGGGTAGAGGTGCATAAGTCCTCAACTGGAATGATGTACGTGGACATCAAGATGGATAGGAATTGCAAAGGAAAGGAGAATTGACTGGGTGACTGTGTGAAAGGGATAGTGAAGGGAAGGGAGGCTCTGGCTTGGTGTCTGGGTGTACTATGTCATTGGTGACCAAGATGAGAACACAAGAAGATTGACGGGAGTGCCCAAAGCTGGATCTGTTGAAGCTGAGACATCTTGGGGAGCCATTCCTGACTTTGTCCAGTATTCAGTAGCCTGGGGCTAAGGAGAGTTGTCCAGAGTAGACATAGGAACTTGTCGGGTAGATACAGAGAGCCAGCAAGCACTGAGAGGCCAGGCAGAAGATTAGTCCATGAAGAAGGCAGAGGGAGGCCAAGAGGCGCCTCTGCTTTCCCTGGCTCATCCCGGCATGGAGGAAATGTCCAATGGTCACTACCACCATCCACTACAGACATCTCAAGGAACAGCCCTGTGACACTATTCTAATATCCCAGAGAAGAAGGCAGCAGGGCTAGGGAGCCTGGAAGGATAAAAGAGACATAGGGGTGGGACCTGCCTCCTCCCCTCCTTCTCACCTTCTCAGGCACTGTGATACTGAGCTTATCCTAAAGCTTATCTCCATTGAGGCAGACGACATGAGAGACAGCACAGCAAAGTGCTTGTTTGGCTTTTCTGTCAGACAAGGACCCAGCACCTCAGCCCAGAAGACTCCAGACCATGCCCTCGGTTGATTCCAATGAGCTCATCCTTTCATTATCATTGAGAGTCTGTTGCCATCACAATAAACCAGATGGTTTTACAAAACAAAGGGGAAGAGAGATGGCCCCAGCGCTATGTGGTTGAACTCTTGTTAAAAACAATCTAAGGCCCCTGGCTTTAAATCGGTAATGACTCCTAGCAGCCAAAAAATTGATCGAGCTGGTGTTCTGGCTTTAAGGGAAAGTGAGCTGGCCTCTTTAGAAATGTTGGCAGCCTGGGCTGGTCCATTAGTAAGACTGAAAAATCAAAACACTGTCCGGAAGAAGCCATATGACTGGGCTCAGCAGAAGTCATCAATAGATGACATCATCTCAGAAATTAGCAAGCCAAGGTCATGAGGCCCCCAGAGCAGGGTCAACTCACCCTTCATGGCTCACTGCCACCCTCCTTTACAGATACTGAAGACAGCCAGGGCACATAGGGGCTCAGACCGGGCCTGCTTCATTTAAACACCTCCTCCCCTCTTTTGTTTTTCCTCAGCAAAGTCCCAAGGGTTGAAAGCCACATTCGGAGCTGGTGACATGTGGCATGTCTTTAAGGAAGGACATCAATCCTGCCATAGGCACACCCCCTCAGATTCTCTTACACTCTGTGGCCACCCCTGGATTCACCTCTACCTCTTACCACACTTGCTGTCTCATACACATAGGCCTCCCATCTGCCAGAGCTCCTAACACCTTCCATTGCCTCTCTTCTCTCATCTGAGCTTTGAGAGAGAGTTGAGAACTGTCTCAAATTTAAGCTCTTGCCTCTGCCTCACTTAACCACATCCTCACAAGGTACCAGGCAGGTTCTAACTAGACTAAGGGCTTGCCGGCCATCAATTCCTACCACAGCCTGAATGAAGTAGCCCTGTTGTACACAGTGGAAACTGAGGAGAGACAAATTGGGTCTCCAGCAGGTCCTATTTTTCAATGCTCTGCCATGTTGCAGCCAAGTCCCCAATGCCCATTCCCAGTTCTGATGGCTTTTCCCCACTTCTCAACCATTGTATACCTGTATAGTAGCCATCACTGCCCACCTCTCCACTTGACTCTTGGAAAGCCACACTCCCTCTCCCCACCCCCCCATATCCCCAGGCTCCAGGGACCTCATCACAGGATGGGTGCTCCAGATCTCCTCCCAGCACTTCCTTTTTCTCATGCTAGAGGGCTTCCCGGAAGACCTTCAGCCCTCTGCGCTCCAGCTCCACTAAAGACCATCTTGTCCACCAACGTCCTTTCTCAAGGTTGTGCGGGTGAGTAACGCAGCTGGGGCTGGAGCCAGTAGCCTGAATTCCAAGCCATCCCCCCTTATTACTTAGAGCTGACACCACCTAGTCCCTGTTTTCGGCAGTTAAGTTGCAACAAGGAGCCCTGCCCAAGAGGAGGGAGAAGGTGTGAGACTTTGATAAGGTGGGTTGGGCTATTTTTAGAAGGCTCTAGCGTCCCACTTAGGATGCAAGGCACCCAAGGGCCAATGGCTGTCTAAACCCTGGACTGTGTGTGAGACTAGTCCATTAGAGATAAGATGCCAGAGTGACAGGCTCCTTGTCTTCACTCTGCCTGTTTGTTGTGAGTTTTGAAGTCAGTGGGAACCTTCCTATTTGGCTCACTTCCCCCTTTGCTTCTTTATCTGTGAAGCATGGAACTAGCTTTAGAGAAACCGAGGAATCTGCAGGATCTATTACCAGAATCTTCACCCTATTACTTCAGCCTGGGAAAGTCCCAGACATTGGCAGATCACAAAAGAGGGGCTCAGAGAGTTCCCAGACCTGGCAGGGAAGGGTCGGTAAGATACAGGAAAGGCAGGCAGACTGCAGAGAGATATACATGACCTTGAGAAGGGGCTCTGGCTCTGAGGCCCTTCAGGGAGCAACAATGGGACGGAGGGAGAAAAACAGCTCTGTGGGTGCCCCCACTAAGAAAGAGCCCCAGATCTGGGCTTAGGTTCTGGCTCTGTTGGGACCAGGTGGTCTTCAGGAGTCTCATTGGGGAAGGTGAGCACCAGCTGAGAGAGGGTAAGTAAGGACAGACTGGGGAGGCAGGGTAAGGCAGTATCACAGGTGCCATATAGTCAGGAAACTGAATCCAGGAGCCTGCCCAATTCATTTGGTCACTTGTTTTGCCAAGGTGCTGGAAGCTACTCGGTCTAGAGATGTCCTAAAGCACCCAGGCACACTTTCCAGGCTATTCTGAGGGCCCTCGTGGGTCCTAGGCTAGGACCTGAGTTCCACCAAAGTCTCTGACTTCTTCAACTGTGTCCCCAGCATCCCTAGCCCCAAACTGGAGAACAGGTGCGGGGAGTGTGGGCAGTTCAGAGTACTGCCTGGCCGCTCTCAAGGCTTTGGGCCCCATCCCCTCGAAGGACCCTAACTTCACCCTACAAATAGGAAACCGAGGTCCAGAGAAGAAAGACTTGCTTAGGCCACCCTCGAGTTGGCGAGAGCCACAGCCTGTGGCCTCCAGCTTCCAGGCTCTTTTCCGTCCCACCTGGCAACTCAAGTGCGGCTGGTGCTTTAAACCTCGCTAGGTCCAGCAGCTTGGGAAACTTTTCTGGAACGGGCCAGATCGGTGCGATCCGGACTCAACGTCCCCCGAACACGGACCCCTTTCCTTCCCAGATTCCCAGGAGGGGGGTCGTGCCCAGCTCGCTCTGTGCTGATGACCACGGGGGCACCCTGGGCGGCTCCCAAGGTCCCTAGGGGACCAGGTCTAGACCCCGGGCGCCCTAACTAGGGCCGCGCGCGTCAGGCTGCGGGGATACGAGCGCCAGCGACCCGATCTCCAGGCTGGGAAACCGGACCCCCGGGTCCCCTAGCCCCGAAGGCCACCCGAGGCGGCGGCTATTTATAGAGGGAACCGTGCTCAGTCCCTTCTCGGCGGCAGCGACAGCTGAATATTTTGCCCAGATATGGCTGCGCCCGGGGCAGCGGCAGGGAGCCCCGTGAGGCCGAGGGGAACCTAGGGCTAGCGGGCGGGGGGTCTTACCGGGACGCCGGGCGAAGCGAGTGCGGGCGGCGGCAGCGAGCAGAACGCGGGGCTGGGCGAGTTCCCTGACGGCCGCGGGTGGGAGCCGGGGGCGGGCCCTGCTCGGTTGTCACCGCGCCCCGCCCCACCCCGTCGCCCTCCCCGCCCTCCCGCTCCCCCAGGGACGCCTGGGTGCTGCGCGGTCCCAAGCGGTGGAGAGACACTCGCTGGAAGGATCGCGGGCCACCGGACGGGCCACCCCGAGCCTGGAGGCGGGTGAATGTGTCGCTCCGGAAGACTTAAAGTTACGTTGGAGGTATCCGGACAAAGATGGGCAGATCTTTTTTCTCGCGGGGTCTAGAATGTTCCAGTGAAGTCAGTCCAGCTCACACCTTGCTTCCTTTGAAGAGGCAAACTGTCCCCTCTCCCCAGCAGGCCAGCCAGGCCTTCACCATCATCATCTGTGGACGCGCAATTCCAATGCAGAATCGAGCGCCTTCTCCCTACACAGCGCTTAGAGAATGGAGCGTCTGAAATCACCTCTTAAAATAACAGGAACGAAAGTTCTGCTTTCTTAGAAGGCCAATGTGTTCTCCAGAACAAACTACTTAAACCCAAACCTCAGCCCTACGTGTTTCAATAAACAAATTGTTCATACCAAAGAATCCAGACAGACACAGGGGAACGTCTCCGTTGGATTATCCCAATGTTTTTGGCGAGGGAAATCCTAATTCTGCTGTAGATGCCTGAGGAGAAACGCCGGAAAGTACTGAAAGTATTTTCCTAAAGCATTTCTGTATTATAAAGACCCTGCGATATTAAGACTGCTCTTCTCAAGGGATAAGTGGTGTGTATTTTTAAACAAAGCAGGGACTCACGCAATGTCTTATTTTTAAGCATTTTTGTTGCGGGTATGAACTCTTTCAGAGTACACCTTAGTGTGCAGCTGCTTGCTTCCTGAATTGAATTTTCACAGGAAGAACCTGAGCTAGCCAGCCACCAGCCTGTCCCTCCCGAATCACTACCCTTCCTACCCAAGACACTTGCCTTCTGGTTGGTTGGACCCTTCCAGGACTCATCCTCTTACTGTCAGGTTGGCGTGTCTTGCTCATCTCTGAGGTTGATTTGTGATGTGCCATTCTTTCTCACTGTTCAATTTCTAGGTTTCATACGAGTGAATTTACCATGTGAACACAATATGGTATTCCCATATGAATACATCTAGCAAAAGGTCTACTTTACTATTAGTGGAATTCCAGGGTATTAGTGTGGCTGAGATAATTTTGTCTCAGTGTCCTGTACAGGTGCACACATGGCTGCAAGGAAATGCGGGGCCAGAGTGCCCAAACTCAGCTCTAGGAGAGATAGGCACTGGGCTCCACGCTGGCCAGCAGTTCCCACCCACCACTTGGGTTTAACAGGAATTGCTACATTGTAGCCAAGCTGGTAGAGAGTAATCCTATCCATTAAGGTTCTGGTCTGCATTGCTCATGTCCACATGTGATGGCTCAGTTTCATTTATTTATTTAATTTTTTAAAAAGTAAACTTACCACTGTGTTTATTTTATAAAATGTATTTGCAGTAATATTTTGTCAGACATAGGTGCTATAAAAAGAAATATAAAATATACATGTTTACATATTGCTTATATATACATTATTTACATATTCAAAACAGCAAAAGTGTAGCATGCTTTGTTCATGATTTTCAGTGTCTTACTAGTACAGAAAACAAAAACACACCATACACAACTCAGTTCAATATAAACAGGAGCACAGAAAGTTCAAAGGATTATGCACTTGGAGCAAATTAGAGGTCCTAGTTTATTTTATAACCACTAAAGAAAGGCTTTCTGAAGTTATAGTAAATTAAAAAAAATTACTTACTTGAAAGCCAACCAAAAATCATTTATTAAATATAGACATCTGAAAGGACTAATTAATGAAAACTAGGAGTTGGATTAGAAAACATCAGAAGGATGGAAGAAAGACATTGTAGTTTTTGCTTGATGTATTCTGGTAACTTTTCATTTTCTCCATACCTAGTTGTCTGACCATCTGGTGATGTGTAACTGATGGAAGACACTCCTGCTTGGACAACCAACTGTGATCTATCATTAAACTGAACCCACACAGCTCCGCTAGTTAGCTGAGTAGCCCAACCAGCATTTTTCACAAAAACAGATTTCAAAAGCTGTGCTGATTTAGGAAGACTCGAAGAAGAGAAGCTTGTCCCTGTGGCAGTGGCCATGTGGCCAAGTCCTTCAAACATCACAGTAGGACTGGGTACTGGTGCCGATGCTGGAAGAGCCTCACTGTTCAGGCTCAGTCTGCTCAATGAAGCGTGTGGTCCCTTAGTTTATTGGCCAGCTGGATTTTCTTTTTTTTTGTGTGTGTGTGAAATGTTTGGTCAAATTCTTGCCCATTTTTACTGAACAGATACATCAACATATATATCAACAATGTATGGTCACATATATGCCATGTATGTAATGTACAACAGTGTGTATTCTTCCACTCTGCCCTTCACCTCTTCCAACCTTCTGAGGACCCGTCCTTGGCTCGCTCTGTCTGTGTCACTTTCCTACCTCAGCCGCCCACATTCAGGTCCATCTGGAACAACTGAGTTTGGACTTACACCCAAGGCAGGGCCACATTCATCGTGAGGCTAGCTACCTCACATCACATTAATTTTATCCTTACATCAGCAGGCATAACTGCTTTAAGAATGGCAATGTTGGGGGCTGGAGAGATGGCTCAGCGGTTAAGTGCACTGGCTGCTCTTCCAGAGGTCCTGAGTTCAATTCCCAGCAACCACATGGTGGCTCACAACCATCCACAGTGTGATCTGATGCCCTCTTCTGGTTGCAAATGTTCATGCAGATAAAGCAACCATACATAAAATAAATGTTAAAAAAAAAAAAAGAATGGAGATGGTTCTTAAGTCAATAAAACAGAAAAGTTTTCCTTTGGTTGCATACAGTTCAAGGATTTGTGCTCTTTCTGTTGTCAGAAAGAGATCACTATAAAGATACTAACAATGCCTTTACTTAAACATGCATGTTCTACAAAAAATTATTTCATCATAAATAATTACTTTAATCACTGGCATGAAGTATTCCTAAATCTTGTTATTTTGAAAGAATTACTTCATAATAAACACTTATTTGTTATTAGGGTATTCATGACTATTTTTATTTATTTTTTTGGTTTTTCAAGACAGGGTTTCTCTGTGTAGAAATCTGGCTGTCCTCGACTCACTTTGTAGACGAGGCTGGCCTTGAACTCACAGAGATCCGCCTGCCTCTGCCTCCCGAGTGCTGGGATTAAAGGCCTGCGCCATCACACCTGGCAATTACAGACAGCTGTGAACTGTCATGTGGGTGCTGGGATTTGAACTGGGTCCTTTGGAAGGGCATCCAGTGCTCTTAACCACTGAGCCATCTCTCCAGCCCCTATTTTAAATCCTTTTTAAAAGTAGAATAATAGTTTAAGATGAAAACCTTTTTAAGACCTGGTCTTTTCTTTTTCTATTATTGTTTCCCGTAGATTTTCTCAAATAAAAACACATGGCTTTAAGAAGACCTGCTTTTCTCCCTGAAGCCCACTCACTTGAGATTTCCAGCAACCTATGAGCATCTTCCCAGCAGTCTACTAGCTCAAACGAAGGTCGCTCTTCCACTTCCATCTGCCACTCAGACTGGGCAAGGGCATCCTTAGGCTGCCTGCTTGTCTGCCTATCTATGCTGTCTATTCTAATATTCTAGTTGAGAACCTCAAGATGTGTTCAATGTGTTCACTCCACATTCTCTGCCCTCAGTCTGCAGCTTCTTCACCTCACCCTCACCACAGCTAAAGCTTATGTCTGTCCACCAGTAAGCCAGCACATGCTGAACTGTCCACAGTGTCCTTCTGTCTACGAGGATGACACAGAAAGTGATCATACAACAGTTACAAAAGCAAAAGGTGCATCCTCTTCCTGATTCCATAATGCAGTATTGTCACAAGGTTAGCCAGGAATCCACAAAGTGGGGAGTGTGGACATGTTGTCAGACAGTACAATTCAAGGCTCATCTGTTCACGAGAAGCACTTGTTAAGTATCCATGGTGTGCTACTGGATGAAGAGATGGCTAGGATTGTCCCAAGGATACCTCATGCCTGAGATGACTGAGACAGGTAACTAGCTAGCTGTCTACTCTTAAGATGCAGTGAGACTAGAGCATCAGGAGAGGCGTGCTCAAACTACACTGAAGAGTATATAATACACTATAATCCTGACAACTTGGAAGCAGGGGGAGCTCAAGTTTGAAGCTCACCTGGACTACATACACAGCAAGAATTTTATTTACTTATTGACAAAAACAACAAACAGACAGAAACCAAGAACAAGGTACAATGGAGTAGAAGGGGCACTGGGCAAGGTTTCATGGTCATCCAGGGAGGGCAGGAAGGGCATGGACAAGAAAAACTGGTAGGGGCAGAATGCATCACAGGCTGAGAAAACAGTATGGTGTAGAGGGGGAGGATTCTGGGTGAAATGTCAGTAGTCTTGGATGGAGGTAAGTGGGGTCCTGGCTCCAGAGTAAGGTCCACGTGGATGGATGCAGGTATAGAAGACAGGGCTGGGAGGGAGAACCTGGGTCTTGAGAATGAGAAGCCACACAGGATTTGAGGTGAGGGCTGGCAAGATGGCTAAGCAGATAAAGGCACTTTTTGCCAAACTGATAGTCTGACTTCAATTCCTGAGCATGAAGAAAAAGGATCAAGAACCAACACCCAAAAGTTTTCCTCTGACTTCCATGTTTGCTGTGAAATGCACATACACACTAAGAAAAAAAATTTTTTTTTTAAAGATTTAGGGCAAGTAGCACAGTGTTGTGCTTGGCTCCTCCTTTAGCAGTACTAATGTACTGTACCAGACAGTAAGAGTAAATATTCTGCTTTGGGGTCATTTTCTTTGGGGCCCAATCACTTTTGGTTCAACAGAGTGGGCCAAAGTTAAATCATGGCATTCTCCATTTATTGGAGGCAACCCCAACAACGCAACACAGACATCAGTGGAAATGAATGCTTTCAACTTAGGATCAGAATGTCTACAGATTTTAAGGTAGTTAACTGTACTGGTTAGTGCATCAACTTGGCACAACTCTGGCCATCTTGAGAAGGACGGGCCTCAACTAAGAAAGTGTCTCCATCAGACTGGTCTGTAGGCAAGTCTACTGAGCATTTCCCTGATTGAGGACTGCTGTGGGAGGGCCCAGGGCACTTGGCAGGGGACACCCTGGGTCTGAGGTCCGGGGTGGTATAAGAAAGCAGACTAAGCAAGCAAGTCAGGAAGCAGCACCCCTCCATGGCCTCTGCTTCAGTTCCTGCCTCCAGGTTCCTGCTTGAGCTCTTGGACTTTCTCTGATGAGGGATTGTAACCTGTAAACCAAATAAACCCTTTCTCCTCAAGTTTCTTTTTGGTCATGGTGTGTAGCACAGCAATAGAAAACAAACTAAGACATCAGGATTTACACTGCTAAACATTTATTCTAATATTACATTAATAATTCAAGTGCAATTTTCTTTGAAAAGTCAACTGTGTTAAATAAAACTTGTTAAATATCTTCCATCAAACAAAGCATATTCTTTTCAATCCTCTACAACAGTCAGAGCCATGTAGTAAAAATAAGATGTTTTAAGAGCCTACACACTTTGTATTATTGCTTAGAGAACAATCTGCATTTAGCTGTCAAGGTCTCAAGCAGGTATTAATTAACTTTTGAAAGCTCTACCAGATACTGTGACATAAAGTCATGAATCCAGGTATCAGTGTCTGGCAGCGATGTGTCCACTAGATAGACCACTACTTTCCGGTCCCAAGGGTTAGTGTGTTCAATAACCGTCTGTACCAATGCCACCAGGGGTTTCTTCTCCACGTGATTTCGAAACACCATCGAAGCCTCCTCCGACCACTGGCTGCACTTCACTCCTAGGACAAAGACAGGGAGTCAGGGGAGTGAGTGGCCACTCTTGCCTGTCTTTGAGTCACTGGCAGGGAGAACTATTTAGTTACAAAGTACTTTAAGTATTGCAGGTTAGACCTACCTACTCCAGAAAACAGCTGCTCAATGTTCCTTGTCTTATACCTTTCTACCCGGAATGGAGGCACCTGTGTAAGCCTTACCTGAAGATTACAAGTTCCCTCTGAGATGTCCATGCTGCTGACAAAGGGAGGCAGTGATGAGCACTCCCATCTCCTACTCCTAAATTGTAAATTGTTCAAATTGAGGAGCTAGAGGGAAAAACGTCAGGATCAATACTAATGACACCTTTCTTAAAGGTTTCCCCATCACAGTTGGTTGAAGGTAAGTTAACAGAAAGGATTGGCTGTATGATCTGTGTGCACTGTCATTTTTACAACAAAGAGAGTCACAGAAAAGAACACACTGTTTCATCTGAGTCTATGCATCCAAGGGATGCTCAGGTCTTACACAGGCTCCCTCCCACCTACAGCCATCCTGCTCCCGTTAAGGGGGACTCCTAGGAGGCAGTGAAGTTCACAGTCCAGGGGCACAGGCTCACCCAAGACCCATGGTGGTACCCAGCTATGGGACTATAGATGCCCCACACCACGGAGGGAGGGCACACTCAGAAGCTCCTCTCACTCAGGGCGTCATGCTCATCTCCACCAAAACAAGTGACAGTAAAGGTCATGCCCACAGTCTGAAGAGACTGAGGAACCATCGAGATCAGTCAGATATGGTGGGATGCTGGAGTTACCAGACCAGGACAACTGAGAGTCTCAGTGGAGGAGACAGGCCACATGTAAGAATAGAGGGACGGTGGGGGCACTGTGCAGTGGCAAAGTGTTTGCTTAGCATGTGAGCGGCCCAGGGTCTATTGTGGCACCAAAAGGGGAAATTCATGATTTAAAGAAAAATATGGAAATTTTAAGAAAAGAGGGAAGAAAAAAAATTTTAATACTGGGAACAGCAACAAAAACACTGAAAGAGGAAAGAAGTCATTGTTAAGATCATTGGCAGGGCAGACAGGGCCAAGGGAAGAAAGCGACAACAGAAGCTTCTAAAGCTGAAGCAGAGAGAAGGCTGGTAAGAAGACCCAGAACCCAGGAGAGTGTGGCGGTAGGTGGAGTGGGAACCAGGAGAAGGCAAGCAGGCGGAAGCAGCCCATGAGCAGCAAAGCAGTAAACACATCTCTGCACATCACACTTGACTTCAGAAACCTAAGGTAAGAGAAAGCTGTGAAAGGAACCTAAGGAGGAAAAGCAGGTCAGCCACAGAAGCACAAAGACCAGACTTACACCCAACACCAGAAACCACAGGAGCAAAGGACATGAAGTGCTGCCAGCCAACAAGCAGCTCGGCAGCCAGAACACTACCCGCTGCTCGAGCAGCCCTCCAAAGTGCAGGAGCTGCTCAGAGACAGCGCTTCCCAGCACACACAAGGCGTTGGGTTCAATCCAAAGAGGTGGGGCACAGAGGGACAGAAGAAAAGAAAAACAAAGGAGAAGGAGAAACAGTCTTAGACAGACAAAAAATTGATGGAGCCTGCTGTCATTAGGCTGCCGAGTGAAAGAAACTTGGGTCTAAGTAAAGAAAGAAAAAGCATCAGAGGGTGAGTATGGAGGTAAAATCACACTCTTTTATTTGTCCATTTTTGAGAATTGACTATGTCTCACTATGTAGCCCAAGTTGGCTTCAGACTCACAATCCTCCTGCCTCAGCCTCCCTAGTGCTGGAGTCACAGGCGTGTGTCTGGTACTCTCCCTATTTGTAACTTACTTAGTGGTAGACATCAGTGCATTCAAATCCCTAGCATCAACAAATTTGATTATGCAAACTAGTATACATAAGTATACAATGGCTACAGTAGTAGTCATTCTGTAAGGAGGAAGCAATTATTTTGCTATAGGATTACTTTGTTTTATAAAGTTAATAAGGTATTGGCACTAACTATGAAGAAGAATAACACTATTTAAATTTAGCCTTGAAGGCTGGGGACACGGCTCAGTTGGTAAGGGCCACGGTACATGCATGAGAACCTGAGTTTGCACCCCCAGAACTGAAGTGAAAGCCAGGTGTGGTGGTGTGCTCTTACCTCCCAGCACTTGGGAGACACAGACAAGTGGATGGATCCCTGGAGTTCGCTAGCTGGCCAGCCTAGAGATCACTCAGTTCCAGGTTCAGTGAGATCATCTTAAAAACATGAGGTGGACAGTAATTGAGGAAAACACTGAAATCAGCTAGGCATGGTGGTATATACTTGCAGTCCCAGAACTGGGGATCTGAAGACAGGAATATCAGGAGTTCAAGGCCAGCCTGGGCTACAGAATGATTTTGAGGCCAGCATGGGTTAAGAGAGACCTTGTCTCTAAACACACAGACATATAGACAGACAAACAGAGGAGTGCAGAAGACAAAAATAAGAATGATAAGCAAGGACAGCAAATAGAAAACTAATAAATGTGGTGGCTATTAACCTAACTACATTGATAATAATGCTGTATGTATGGGTACCCATGTACATGTGGAGGTCAGAGGACTCAATACTGGGTACTGTTCCTCAGGAGCCATCTGGGTCTTGTTTTTTTTTTTTGAGACAAGTTTCTCACTGGCTGAAAATTTGATGAGTACGCTGGGCTAATTGGCCAGGAAACCTCAGGATCTATCTGCCTGTCTCTGCCTGAGTGCTGTGGTTACAAGCATGAAGCCACCACACCCAGAATTTTTCACACAGGTTTTGGGGATCAAACTTAAGCTAGCACAGCAAACACTTCACCAACTAAACTACCTTCTACCCCTTAATAATCACTACAAAACATCATTGGTCTAAACACATGAATTAAAAGATCATCAGAGTGGATTAAAAAAAGCAAGACCTAGTTATATGCACATAACAGAAACTTACTTGAAAGACACATAAAACAGGACGGGGGCAGACAAAGTTATGTCATGATGAGGATAATCATCCAGGGACACTAACTTGAGAAAGAGCAGACTTCAGTGTGAGTACAGTTATCAGAGTTAGGGAAGCATGATGCAACAGCAAAAGACCCCTTTCCAAGAAGAATCAATGGTCCTTAATGTGGTACAGATACACTCCAGGCATGACTGGCCAGATCTACAGGAAGAAACAGAGGAATCCACCCACCACTGCTACCAAGACGTAACAATCCCTGTCGGGATTGTCCCTATGCTAGGGAGGTGGTTCAGTGGGCAAAGCGCCGCCTACGCAGGCACAAGGACTTAATTTCAATCCCAGCACTCGTGAGAAACCCTGGCATGATGAAGCCTGGTGATTCCAGTGCTAGGAGGCAGAAACAGGAGGACCCTGGGGCTTGCTGACCAGTCGAAGCTCACTAGCCAGTCAGTGAGCTTCACATCAGTGAAAGACCTTGACTCCAGATGCCAAGTCCAGAGCAAACCAGGAGGCGGCCCGACATTGATCTCTGTTCTCCACATGAACAGGAACAGGTATGGGTACCAGCACCTGCTCTACCTGTACATATACCAAACACACATATGCATATGTACACACACATGAACCACACATGTGTACCACACACATATGCACCCCATATATGGACATACTCCCCCCATTTACACATGCCCAATACACATTTCCATCCCCCCTCATGCACACCACATGCATACACCACACACACACACACACACACACACACACACACACACACACACACAGTGGGGGTATAGCTTGAGCAGGGTATACCAAACTCAACACTATAAATCTACTGGATGTGACATCTATAGGCCACTTTGTCTAGTAATAACAGACTATAATTCTCAAGCTTTCATGGAATCATATTCTGGGACATAAAACACAACTGAACAAATGCAAAAAAACCAGAAATCACATAATGTCTGCTCGAACCACAATGGAGATACACTGGAGATGAACAGAAAGCTAGCAGGAAAAATCACACACCATCAAGAAGGAATAACACAATTGTGTTCCTGGTCTAACTAAATAGGCCAGGAAGAAACTCCTAAAGAGATTTTAAAATATTTTCAGCTAAATGAAAATGAAAATACAGTACATCAAAAAGTGTGATGTAGAGCTTAGGGAGAAATTTACAGCACCATGGGTTAGAACACAAGAAAGCTCTCAGAGTGGCAGTGGGGTGGGGGTGGGGTAGAGCTGCTGGAGGGCCCGCCAGATATTATTGACACTAGGCACTCAGCAAATGTTGTTATAAAATAAAGAAAACCCCAAACATTCTATTTTACCAATGAAGACCCAGGAGCCAGATACTGGGAGGAAAACCTGCTAGCTCAGAGAGGCAGGGAAAGCACTCAGCTGCCCTTCATACTCCACCAATGGCAAAAGTCCTGAAAGCCCAAAGCTAAAAAGCTGCTGCTTATTCTCCATATTGTCTTAAATACCCAAGCTTCAATGCCCCTCTGGTGGGGAGGTGCGAAGCATTCTAAATGTTAATTGGTCCTGTTTGCTGTCTGTTACTTAATTGACTCTGATTGGTTAAATAAATGCTGAGGCCTGGAGATTGGGCAAAGACAGAGGTAGGCAGGACTAAGGTTCGCAGGCTTTTAGAGAGATAGGGAGCATCTTGGGAAGAGGTCGCTGGAGAGAAGCCAGCAGCAGACAAGGAGGACACACCATGGGGTAGATTAAAGAAGATCCTTCCACGTGGCCTGGAACATAGGCCTAGTGTGGAGAATAATAGTCCAAAGGGACGTATGTATATATGGGGTTATATTTGGGTAATAGAGTTAGATGGACTAGGATTGCACAACTTAGGCTTGTTAAAACCCACCTGGTGTCTGTATGTATTCATTTATAATGGCGGGTTAAGGATTTACACCGCCAAACCAATTAAAAATAATATAAATACTGGGTAAATCGTTTAATTAGCCATATTTTTTTCAACAGCCCTCCTTTCTGTTTAATCTCTGTCAGCTGGCTTCTTGCTCTGCCTCTTGACCTAGGGTTAACATTATTTAGTCCCGTGTACAGAAAGTTCTTGGATTGTGTGCTAGGGCAGATTTACAACATAACCATTTGTTTACAATAAACAGTTTTAGGATTAAAGGCTGAGCCATCCCACAATTAAAAACAGGTTTTTACAGTTTATAATCTTGGAGTTCACAGTATGATCAAATATTCTGCAACACTCAACTCTCAGAGAACCTCTTGACAGTGAGATTCCATATTTGACAAAATGGCTATTAGCTAAAGTTGGGCATTCAAAGTGGAAATGAAGAAAAAAAAAACATTAAATCTGAAGAAACTACCTAAAATCCCAGACTAACTAGTGACCATGCCACATACAAAGTGTTTTGTTTTATATTCAACTATCACAGGAAGCTGCTTTGAATCCTGGCAGAAAGGCACAGAAAGAATGGCAAATATTTCAAAATGAGATACTGCCCACCTACCACTAGAGGTTGGCAACTAGCAAGGAATTCACATACGCCCTTGTCTGCACTGCTCTACCTGACTGTTCCATGTTGTTTAGGGCATGCAAGGCCAAGGCCTCAGATGGCAGCAAAGGGGTCAAGTGGCACTGGGTGGCTGCAAGGGCATATAACCCAGCATGGCAGGGCACAGAGAGATCAGGAAAGCACAGGTGTCCTCCTGGCCTCTATGCCCTCTGCTCAAACTGAGGGGACAGCCACTCATAGGGGGGCCACAGCCGAACTGCCTCTCAAAAGAGCAAAGGAAGACCTTACTAGACGACACTACAATGAGTGTCACTGTAGAGCTGCTAAATGAGCAGCTCAGATGTCAATACTTGGTGAAGTCACACATTTATAAAGCGTGCTGTGATGCAAACAGGAAACTCACTTGCCCTTGTGTCTTGTGACTCTGTAATGTTCCACTGTGTGCATGTATAATTTATGAAGTAAATAACTTTGGAATTAAAAATAATTGATTTTCTGCTTATTGGTTATTTAGGTTGAAAGTTTCCACTGCTTTTTGTTTGTTTTTATTACTGTTCAACAACAGGGATATACTAAGTGAACAGACTACTTTACACCCATCAAAAACAATTAGCAGGGGCCAGGGGTACAGCTCAGTTATAGACCTGTGTTTATTAGCATTCACACAAATGAGACGCTTGGTTCAATCTACAGCTCTGGGGGAAAAGATGACAACTAGCCCCATGTAGGATGTAACATTCCCCAAACTGGGAAACTGTAAGTGAGGAAAACCAGGATGCAACATTGTTATCTATCCCAGGATTGCAGCTTTAGAAATATATCAGGCATGTAACCAGAGTCAGAAAGCAGAGGGAAAAACAGACTGCTCATTAAAATGATTACTGTGGACAGGATGCTGCAGCATTAAAAAGCTGCAACATGGAGTACGCTAACTAGTCATCATCCTGTCCTTGCTAAGAATCTAGCACAAAGGAGAGTTTAAGCCCCACTGCAGCTGAGCCCCACTGCAGCAGATATTACCTGCAAGTTGAGCAGTGACTGCCTGGAATGGCAGCTTTCTGAACACATCCACTAGGGGCTGCACTTTCCTTATGTTGACTAGCTCATGCTTGCCGTAGTCCAGCTCGTACACAGACACCAGCCCATTGGTCAGGATTCCTTTTAAAAGCACCCTGTACCACCTAGAAGCACATTGGATTAAAGAGAAAAAATAACCAAAGTCAACACCCATTCCAAAGGGAAGCAAGCATTATATGTTACACAGAAAAATAAGTCATGGAAATTTGAAAGCAACTGTGGCTGCTTTCTTCAGAGGTCACCACTGCCTGCTGTGCTACTGGCTCCTCTGATACATTCTGCCCATCCTGGAGTTTTACAGGCTAGCGAAAGGCAGTGACTCTTGCACTGCCAACCTTCTTTAGGTTGAAACAGATGCCATGGGGGTGGTCAGGACCAGGCAACGGGTCCCTCACCCTGGGGCGATCCAAGATGGCCGCCATCTCTGTAAGATGGGAAGAGAGATGCAGACAGGATGAGTGGAAGCCAGAGTGCTGCTTGAAATAAGAACAGCAGAGCTGAGAAGACATGATGGCTTGAAGAGCAAATACTCTAGTGAGACTAGAATAAGGGCTGACGCAGGCATGGAGGACGTGGTGACAGTTTAGGGAGAGACCAAAAGTTCTGAACAAACAATATTTTAGGGTATTCCTCCCTCAGAGTCCTCCCATTCTCAGTTCTCTCTTCTCAATAAATCTGTTTTCTCTGTTTAAAATTAAAAGAAAAATTGGGGCTAAAGGGATGGCTCAGAGGTTAAGACCTCCAGGGGCTCTCCCAGAAGACCCAGATTCAATTCCCAACACCCACACGCAGCTAACACCTTGGAACTCCAGTTCCAGGGGACATACGTGCAGGTAAAACATGCATACAATTTAAAAAATTTTTAATGAAAAGAAAAATATTGATGATTTGAATTATTCCATGTGAAAAGTGTTAAAAACCAAACAACCACACAAAACTCAGCTTGCCTCTAAAATAAATAAATAAATAAAATAGTAGAAAGGCACAGGGAGGCACCCTGGTTTGGCTCAAAGCACCTGAAATTCACATGGGATTGTTTTTCTCCATTGGGTCTATGTCAGCATTATAAAGATGATTTAAAAAACAAAACACAACAAACAAACAAACCAAACAGACTCCAAGGTGAACCCATGAAGGACCAGTTTAAAGTCTTAGGGTCTCAACCAGAGAAGAGGGCAGTTCATTAGAGCTCAAAGCAAAGCATCAACAGATGTCTGAGCAACTTAAGAGCCTGTTGCACTGGCCCTCTGGTGGCCAGAACAGGCATTCTCTGCAGCAAGTTTTTCAGCCAGAAGCCCAACAGCAACCTCAGGGTGAAACACAGCTAGTAGCCTCCAGTGAGGCCAGTTTTAACCCCTGTATGTGCTGGAGTGCTTCTAAGGGAATACAGAAACTTTGGGGCAGACTTAAGATGCAGTAAGCAAGAATGCACATGTCTCACAGACAGCTGGGACACAGAAAGGGTCCCTAACAAATAGCTGGGGTTCAGGAGTCAAGCACTCCTGAATGGGAATCACCCAGCCCATAGTCATGTGCTGTCACTGTGGTCTGAGCCTCAGTTTCTCATACAGAACATTTTACTTTTTGGTTAGAAATGCATAGTTCAATACTTAGCGTTATAACAGGCATTAGCCAGTGCCAGCTACCATCTGAAAATAAACTAAGTGAAAACTGCAGACCAGACTGGAGGGGACTTTTCCTGGGTGGAAATGCCAGGCCACAGATTGCTCCTCTGTGTAAGAGACAAAAAGGGGTACACTAAATACATCTGGTCTCTACCCAGAGCATCATATTTAAGTTACAGGGGCAAGTGACAGTGGCCTGTTTCTCCAGTCCATTGAGCACAGAGCAGTAATAAGAACAAAGCAGAAAGGGCATATTTCTGCTCAACTGAGCTTCTGAAGCCAGGTGGTTACAGAGGCTTGGACTGGACTTGACATCAATTCTAGAACAAACATATCCCAGTGTTAAAAACGCAGATGCTGGGCCTTTCCCTGAGGTTTAGACTCAGGGGCTGGGTGAGAAAGGAGACTGGGGCTTTTTATCTGTTTCCAGGTGCTTCTCATTAAGAAATTTGGAGACCACGACAATTCATAAATGTGTCAAATTCCTATATATTAGCTTGCCATAGCTGGGAACAAAGTTCAGCAACCGTGAGTCTTACATGAGGTAGAAGCTTTAAACAGTTAACACTGGTTAACTCCTGACCTTAAAAACAATCATTAATACATTTTTATCTATAAAATATCTATTATCCATGAACAATTAGCTGGTTAAAAGCCCACAAGTCCTGGGGCAGAGCTGCTCCAACAGGCACACTGGAAGGTAGAAGTGGGGCAACTCCTTTCCTGTGGGCAGGCCTTCCCAACCATCACTCATCTGTCCTCTGATGGCAGAATGATAACCAGATTACCCTGTAAAGACTTCTTATTAAGACACATTTACATAGACTGAGTCAAACCCACTTATGCTCAGAGTTGTAAATAACAGTAAAAATGACTTTTACAGATAAAAAACCTTGACACAGACTCATGCTTTTCAAAATGAGCACTATTATTCTTTTTCACATTTTAAGAGTTAAAATTTGTTTTTTCCTCCCATAAAATGACATTTTCTATATGGCTATGTTGATTATCTTAACAAAGAAAAATGTACTTTGTGTAAAAAAAAAATTAGTTGTTTGACCTTTTATTGTGTGGCGGGCGGGAGGGAGAGAAACTGTGTATTCAGCATTAAGAAGCTCATATTCTCTAAGGTGGCTCATCATTTCCTGAGACCCCTTGGCATGAATGTCAAGTGGGGAGCTCATGCTCCGCTGGGGCAGACCCAGCACATCCTGATGGTTTTGGGGGAAAGAGGTGTGGATCCAAACAGGACCACATGTGGTACAGTGAAACAAACTATGCATGTCATTCCCTAAAAAGGTGCTACAATTGTCAGGAAGCAACTGACAGTACACGCTGAGAATCTGTGCATCCTTCAACTAATAATTTCTTTCCAAAGTCTCTTATTGAATAAGCAGAGGTGGAAACAATGGTTTACTATTTATAATAATGGCTACAATTATAATACTCAAAGATCTCAGGGACCTACCTTACTAAAGAGAATGCTAGCTATGCTTTCTCCACAGAACAGATAATCACTCAGCCATAAGCTGTTTCTGAGGGAGTTTAGACTCTAAGAGCTTTGAAAAAAGCAAGTACAACTTTACAACATCATATTGATGATACAAACATACAGGCAAACTGGGAAGATGACAGGCGTGGCTTAACAACTGCTATGTCTGGGAAGCTGGTTTTAATTCTCTATGGTTTTTGTTCTCTAAGCTTTCCAAAATAACCATTTAATTTAAAAATAAGCCATTAAATAAAAACATGAATTATTTTCTGAATAAAAACATATTTTTCTAGTAGGAAAATAGGGGAAACACTTAAAACTTCATTTTATGTATAAAACTAACTTTTAACAGGAAAATGGTTATATTTTTACATGCTATTACTTTAAACATCAGAAAAACTGCACAATTTATTAAGCCCATTTTTTCCTCAAAATTCTCATTTGTTCAGCCAAGTCTTGCTGGAGAGACTCAGAACCCTCAGGACTACTCTATGCTTTCTTAGAAGATTAGGTCTCGGCCCAGGACCTACTTATTCTCCACTTTGGCTGCATACACTTGGTCTCTCTCCACCGCTATGTGGCGTTCCTCAGACACGCTGTAGTACAGGATCATCTCTTCCATCAGCACTTCCAGCTTATGGATCTCCTGCCAGGGCTGGATGACAAAATGGCCTGGGTGACAGGCCACGGGCACATATACATCCATGTGTTCCCCTGACTTTGACAAGTGAACTGGAGGGGGCAGCCCCTCCAAGGAGAAAGAGCTAGCATGGTCCAGCACGGACTTTCTGATGACCTCTGAGTGGCTCTTTCTGAGACTCTCTCCGGGGTTGCCTGGAGCAGGTGTGCTGCCATTCCTGATGCCAGGTGAGCTGACTGCACTGGACACGGCACTCAGAAACACATCCTTCTGATGCTTCCACAGGTCTGCATTTGTGATCTGCCGGTTAATGCTGCGATGAGGATCGGGGAAGTTCTTAGGAGTAAATAAGTACACATATGCAACTCCCTTGGTTTCATCCACTTTTGTAACCTTTGAAAAATGCAAAAAAAAAAACAATTTAGAAAACCCACATTGATGTTGAATTCTGAGAAGCAGAACTATGACACTAATCCTAAAAATCCTAAATACCAAAGCAGAAACAAATTCTATGGAAATAAAAACTGGGGAAAAAAATCCTGTAATGTGTGGCTGCTGCCACTCAGGGAAAGAAGTGCTGCAGTGTAGCATGGTTAAATCTTTATATTAATGACACCCCAAACATCCAGAGCAGAAGGAATACAGTAAGCTTCCATGCACTTGTCACCCCTCCCCAGCAATAAAAACAGCCAGGGTGATAACAAAAGGTCCAACAAGAACCCAATTCAAGCCAGCTGAGAACCACAAGAAGGCAGCTACCTAAGACCCGTGGTCCTAATTCTTTGTTTGGTCCTAGTCTGTATCTCCCTCCCAGGTACACAGTGGAACTGGGGGAGAAGAGAAGGACAACTCCACCAAATAAGGGACCTGACTTGCCACCCCTGTCCATATGGAACACCATGCAGTGGTCACTATGACTGACTGCACTGATGCTTGACTGAAGGGCTGGGCAATTCAGTGATTCTCTCATAACTCCTTCAGTCTGTCTTAAGAACTTCAGGCTGCATCTCTATCTATCTATCTATCTATCTATCTATCTATCTATCTATCTATCTATCTATCTATCTATCTATC
>CAJQZJ010032188.1:16290344-16316485 GCA_907164525.1 Lophiomys imhausi
TAATTATTTAATTTTTGAGACAGGGTTTCACTCTGTAAGCCCACACTGGCCTGGAACTGACCATGTAGCCCAGGCTGGCCTCCAGTTTGTGGTCTTAAACTCTGAAAAGCTAACATGACAGGCACAAGAGTTGCCATACTCAGTTGAAGAGGCATGTCTGTAGAGGGCTAACTTTCATGTAAGAAATAAGATCTCAGGACTGGAGAGATTGCTCAGTGGTTAATGGTGTTCCCCACCCTTCCAGGGGCCTTGAGTTTGGTTCCCAGCACCCATATTGGGAGACTCACAACTGCCTGTAACTTTAGCTACAGAAGAATATCTGATGCCTCCGGCCTCCATGGGTGCCTGTACCATGGAATATACATACATTTTGTGTGTGTGTGCATGTGTATACACACAGAGAAAGAGAGACATAAAATTTAGAAAAAGCATTATATATTTAGAATTAAGTGTAAGCCTTCTTGGCACAATGCCTATCTGCATTAATCTCACTGTGGCTTCCATAACTTACCGTGCTGTCATCCACACATGCATATTCCTAGGCTTCTGTAAAGAGGAAAGGGGCAAGAAGAGCACAACCCACAATACAATTCGTTTGGGTGCACAAGGGTTTGCTAGCAGGGTGCAACTCTACAATCCATCTCCATGGGAAAGACTGAGGGTCCTAATACTTGAAGTGACAGGACTGAGACTGAGTGAGTCTCATGATATAGGACCATATGGGTTTTTACTAAGACAAAACAAAACAAACATAAACCCTTTCAAATGGCTAGGTAAACTTTTTAATAATACAATATAATAAACTGCCGGGCATGGTGGCACACCCCTTTAATCCCAACACTCTTGTAAGGCAGAGGCAGGCAGATCTCTGTGAGTTCAAGGCCAGCCTGGTCTACAGAGTGAGTCCAGGACAGCCAGAGATACACAGAGAAACCCTGTCTTGAAAAAACAAAAGAGCAATAAGCTATGTTCTACATAATAAATATACATGCCAAACCATAAAACCACTGTCACATTTTCATCATTATTACATCTTATACAGAACACCTTACATGTGAATTCATTCACTGAATCTTTCAAGAAATATATTTATGAGCTGGGTGTGGTTGCCCACACCTATAACACCAGCAGTGAGGTCTAGTAGAAGTTCAAGGCCATTCTGGGCTACATAGTGAGACCTTATCTTAAAAAATGAATAATAAGAAAAACAAAACGTTAAGAGAAGTGAAGAAATCATAACACTTAAGACACCAAAACCATTTCTGAATTGAACCGTGGAGAAGCACAGTGGTGAAGGGTTTTTAAGAGATCCCCCTTACCTGCCAGCTTGCACTTTGTAGCTTGAAAGGACAAAGAGCAGAACCGTGGGCTCAGTCTGTATGCTTTACTCTTCTCAACATGTTCACAAAAGCCATAGTCAACGTAGCACACCTAAGGAGAAGTAAAGACAGCCATGAAGCTACACTTGAAAGTCTTTATCCTTATTTAGAAACTTTAGTTCATTTAACTGGATTCATCTTATTCCATAATCAACAAGTCGAACCTCACCTGTCTGCCCAAAGACAAAGGAAAGCCTCCCTGACGCACCCCAGAAGATAACAGGCTGAGTAAGCCTCAGGGTCCTATGTTCCAGGCCCTCGTCTGCTACTTTGCCCCTTAGTCAATGGGAAGAACAAGGCCAAGGCAGAGCAGATTCTGAGCCTCCGCCAAGGCCACCAATACTGCTGCTTAGCTTCTCCCCAACTGGATCTTCATTCAATGTGTGCCACCTGTCCTTCCTGCTACAAGTCCTCCTCGTCCTGAGAGGCAGCAGCTGTTTCCAGAGAAGCCATCACTTCTGTGATTCTGGCCAGATGCTAGAATCCCAAAGCAGCACTTGTGACAGCCTGCTCTCAGCCACTGTGCTACTAGGGGCTGAGATGCTTCAGCAGGGGACAACAATGATGTCAGAGTGGATGACACAGAATTCCACTTTTAAAAGGGGGAAAATGTAGTTTCTGACTCCAGCTCATGAAGCTACTACATTCCATCCTCACCCAGCTGAGCAGAGCCCCAGCTCTGAGCAGAGCTGCACTGTAGAGGTTTTCTCACTGAGACAGTCTGTTACCTGGACAGAACCCAGAATCATCCATGAGTCTCAGTGAGTCTAGAACAGGGTAGATGGCAACTCCCTGTGTAATGTCTGTGGAGGACTATCTTACTGTCTCAATTGACACAGGAAGACCTAGGCTCAAAGTGGGTAGCAGCATGCCCTGGTTTGGGCCCTAGAGCATATATAAGCAGAGAAGGCTAACTGAGCACCAAACATGCATGCCTTCATTTCTCTCTGTCCCTGCTGCAGATGGGAACGCTGTAAGTCCTACCTTACTTAACTCTCTTGCAGTGAAGGGCTGCATCCTGAATAAGCCCTTCCTCCTCAGTTGCCTCTTTTCAGGACTCTTCATTACAGCCACAGAGATGACACTTGAACACACATCATCAGCACAGAGATGACTTTTGCAGCATACACAGAACTCTGTTATACAGACCCAGCAACCACCAAGTCTCCCTACCTCTCTTTATTTTTTAAGATAAGGTCTCACTATCTAGCCCAGCCTTGTCTGGAGCTCATTATGTAGGCCAGGTTGGAGATCTGTCTCCCTGTGCCTCCTAAGCTACAAAAGCTGTTTTTCTTAGTAGGTAGAACAGTAAGTTTTATTATATGTTTAGACTAAGAATCTGACTGTTGAAACCTACTATCCATCCTTAATGAAAGCACATGATAATTATTAAAAACAAAACACAAAGCAAACAACAAAAGATAGGCAGAAAGTTGGGTAGAAAATACCAGTCAACAGAAACAGGTCCCTGTCTCTTTTGACACAGGTGCCAGGAGGAAATAAACAAATTCCTCCACACCAGAGTCTGAGGAAAAGAGGCAGAGCCCTCAACTCCCCTGACCATGTGGTAAGTGTGCTTGACTGCTGCCGCAAAGACTCCCTCGTAGGAAACAACACTGGACTCTCTGCTGCCTGGACCCAGGTTGCTGCTGACAGAGTCCAGAGAGGGTCAGCTGTTGGCCACTTCCGTTTCTGAGTCCACCTTTCCGATCCCTCATCTCTTTCCTCTCACAGGCCTCAAGACTCAGGCAGCTTTCCATTTCATTGACAGCAATCTACAACTGTAACCTGGATGTGCTCTCCCTCGACCCATGGAATATACTCTGATGAAGGAATGCAGTGTGTGAGATTCCGACCCCAGAGACAGTCAGGCAGCATCGTTAGCCCAGCAACAGGCTATGAAAAGACCGCTCCAAAGTCTTCACAGGTTTATGCTTGCAGATGGCTCCTTGACTGGTTTGATTACTACATTCTTATTTTTGCTGTGGTGGTGCAGGAGGATTTCTGTTTGTCCTGTGGAACTGGAGAGGCCTAATGTATGCTAGACAAGAGCTTTACCAGCTACATTCTGTAACTCTCTGAGACAGGTTCTTTCTTACTAAGTCGTTGCCCAGGCTAGCCTTGAAATTGTGTTCCTCCTGCCTCTGCCTCCCAAGTAGCTGGATTATACATCTGCAGCACCAGGCCCAAGTGATAACATGTATTTATATGGCAACCACAATTCACAAAACACTTGTCCCAGGATGGGCCTGTATGACTCACCTACCTCACCCTGTGTTCTTTGCACTAGAAGAGCAGAGCAAGCATCTCAGGTTAGGATAGTTACCAGCCAGCAGGCACACAGTGCTTCCATTTCTGGCTCTCTGGCACCATCAAGTGGCAACAGATCTCAGTGTCACCTGAGTGCCAGTACACTCCTGGCTGCCAGGGATATCACAGGAGAGCTAGGAGGGGACCTGAGCAGCTTCAAGCAGTCTTTCCCTAAGGAAGCAGGCTCAGCAGAGAGTTGCCATTCTTCCTCTTGGTATCTTAACCTGAGCTGGGCTGCTCCCAAGGTCACCCTCAGTCCTCTTGGGTCTTTCCCCATCTGCAGGCTGCAGGACTTCTGGCCACTTCCTATCCTGCTGATCGGCCTTTGACCCTTTGCTTCATACCCTCCATACCAAAAATAGTAGTAGTTCCTCGGCCTGGAAGACTGCACATCCAGGGTTGTCACTCACAGCATGCTTGCTTCCACCAAGAAAGGAAGTAGTGACTGACATATACAGGTGGCCACCAAGCCAACAGTCCATCATGGCTCAACAACGCTGCTCCTGTCTGGAGACTCAAAGCTGAAAGGGCACAGCTTTCAAGGAAACTGGGTCTGTAGGTGAGAGTCCTGCCTCTGTGGGCTCCGCATGGAGGTGTGAAACAACGAGGCAGAGGCTGATGACCAGGACGGGGTGTGGCCACAAGTCCTGAAGCCTGCTGATGGGGCAGGACCAGGACCCAAGAGGACTGAGGGTGAGCTCAGCTCAGGCTAAATAGCAGACACTGAGGAAGAATGGCAGCTCTCTGCTGGGACTGCTTCCTCAGAGAAGGCCTGCTTGAAGCTGCTCAGTGCTGGGAGTGGAGAAACCTCCTCCTGGTAAGATCTGAGCCCTGAGGACTTTATTTGCTCTGTGACTTTAGGAAACTGGGATATCATGACTACACTGATATAAAAGCTGACAGGGATAGTCTTTCCCAGGCACTACCTTGGAATGTCTGTTGAAAATCACACTGGATTTGAAAGGACAAGCAGCAACATCTGAAGCTGGTAACATATCTACCTCATGGTAGACAAAACTGAGCTTGCCTTTATCTTGCTCTCGTCCGTGGAGATGATCTGTGCGCGTAACCAGGCATCCTCCTCTGCATTGACCGCCAGCAGCTGTCCTACATGCACGCTCTGGATTGGTGTGACTTTGGGATTCTTACTGTAATACTCCTTCATCTCATCTTCCATTAGCTCCTGAGCAGCTGAGTAGTCTTTGCCTACATACCTGGATTGATGAGAGGGACAGACAGCTCAGGGTAGGAAACCCCAGGGTGTCACTGGTGCTCCTGTTTCCCCTGCAGCCATCACTCCTTCCGGCCTCACAGCTGCTCACCCCAGCAGGGGTAAGGAACCGTGCTCAGGGAACATTATTCTCAGAGCAGGAAGACAGGACTATGGAGATCACTGTCCAGTGTGGCCATTGTCGGACAGCCCTGAGAACAGCAGGGTGTGTTATAGGCATTGGAGGCCCCAGGAAGGAGCAGGCTGCCAGAGACCCTGGGAATAGGTACATGGAGAACCAAAGGAGGCCAGATGAGCCCCTCAGAATTTGAATGAGGCTGCTGGGATCTGGTTGGGCTACAACGAAAAGAATCTGACTTTTCTTTTTTTTTTAAACCCTGTTTTTACCCTGACTGCATCTCAGAATCCTTAAACTTTGAAAAGCAGGGAAACTACCAAGAACAAAGTAAGGCCTGGGGCTGGGGGGAGTATGCCCCACAATTCCCTAACCTGTGCTAGGCCCTGAGCTCCATCTCCAGCCCCGCAACACAAGCACAGTAAATAATTCTCCAAAAATTTGCGGGACATATTTGAGCACATTACAACAAAATGTTAAGGAATACCCTAGAGGTGACATGTTCTGGCTGAGTGCCTTTAAATTACATTCTGAGAAGTAGTATTCTCACACTCTAGCCTTTTCTACATATTTCTGTTGAAGATGGGCAGTCCTTTGATCCAGTGTTGTTTTCAAAACACATCTCTTTCTTGTCTGCCATGAGTAGGCTGTTTTCTTGCCTTCCTAAAGGGCCTCATTCCAGCATGCTAGATCTGGAAAATCAAATCTGGCTCATAAAATGAGAACATTTCAGCTACATGATGAAGCTTTCAGCTGGGAGAGCCCCCAAATCACCTGGCCACGTTGGTGAGGGAGGCAGAAGAGCCCAGTTTCTTGTATTGCTCCAGTTTTTACTCAGGGCCTGAGGGGATCTGAGGAAACCCTATGAAACTACTCCACACGGTGTTGGTAACTATCAGCAAGACAGAAGATGGCCCAGCCAACCTACCTGTTACTAGGGATAAGGGGGAAAGCTAGAAAGAAGTTTTACATAAAATACAAAATGCAAAGAATGCCTCTTTGGAGATTGGCTATTTTAAGATGTGTAGTCTTTATCCCTGAAAGTGTTACTTTGTCAAGCTCCATCATTTACAATTGCTGAGTGCTGCAAGTGTTCAGGAGAGGATGGAATTAGTCCTCCACTGGGCTCAAGTCTCTTGGGAGGCCGGGGACTTGAGGTGGCAACAGAGTCTGCCCAGGTTTAAACACCCGGGAGAAAGAAGGGTGGAAAAGCACCTGGGAGTTGTATACACCTCTGCTCTCAGCTACAGCCAGCAGAGAAGGATGGCTACACTCACAGGTGAGCAGGAGAGATAGTGCTTCAGCTGCTGAGAGTGGGCAGTAACAGGTATAAGTTATACTTCATATACCATATCCAAATTACTTGTGCAAGGGCAAAGAATTTGTACAGATCAACCTCAGTATACCACCAGTACAAAGCTTCACTTGCACCTAGAACCCCATACAGATCACCACCCCTCTAAAGACCCTTCTTGGTGGCAGAGCCAGGAGACTAGCCAGATGTCATGGTCCTTCCAGCCTGGCTTGTTCCAGCACTGGAGCTTTAGTGCTGTCACGCTCTTCCTTCTGGAAGGACTTTTGATTTTGGCATTCTCTGGGCAGCCCAAATTGGAGGGCCATTTGGGGTAAAGGGGCCTGGATTCTTTTTGATTCAGTGTTCTCCCTCTCTCCACAGTCCCTGGAGAAAGCTCCATATTGGACAGGAGATTCAGTACTTCAATGATACAGGCTCCCACTGCAGAAGCAGCAAATTGCAATCTTTCTACATTTCCTGTGTGCTTCACAGTTTGTGTAAGTCTAAGACAAGCATTTAGTGTTAGGCTGATGTTTTCAATTCTAGCTATCATTAGCCAGTTAGGTGACAGCTACTCGTCCCATGCTCAGGTCAGCAGGGCAACTCTAGGTCCACTGGCTAATCTGAGGTGTACAATGAAGTCAGCTACCCTGACTTTTCAGGACTGCTGCATAGTCCTAGATCAGATGGCCTCATCTGGCCTGAAGAAGACTTGTTGGTTTCAGGTCGGATAAAAATGTAATATTTTTGATATAGCTGCTATAATGCTTATGACCTACTTTCTTCCAAGTTCATATCATTCCTGTTTAAACTCTTAGCCATCTTTTCTCCCAAGAATACTGTGGGCATTTAATAATACTAGTGCATACTGCACTTCACTATGACTCATTAGGACAGTATTCTTCCTTCACTCAACAGCATCCACACAAGCAACAAACATCTTAACGACTAGAAACAGCAACTTGCCTGATAACCACATCATTTGTGTTGCTTAGCTCAACCACCAACACGGATGGGGAGGCCTCGGTAGGAATCAGCAGAGGCGGTACAGTCAAGCCCTCCACACAGTCATCATCAGGGTTTTCAGTCATGTTTTTTTCTATCTGCAAAAACTCTTGTTCAATCATTGACTTGATGTCAAATTCTCCTTGGGCCTGCCCTTCATCCTTTACGATTTTGTCAGTGGGCAAGGGGAGTTTAGCATAGAGAATCGCTTTCTGGGTATTTCCAGAAATGTAGTTTATGGTGCACACATCAGAGAGTGAGGCAAGATTTTTTAAGGCATCCTCAGGGAACTTGACTTTGTATGTGTCCTCAAATGCTTTGGGGAGTGCACTTGCCCAAAGGCCACTTGAGTATTTCACCAGCAGCTCCGCCACTTTCTCCTTGACATCTGGCATCACTGTTGGGCTCTCTTTTGATAGCACCTCCTGCTTGGGAGCAGGTGGTAGAGACGGAAGCTCTTTCTCAGGGTCTTGTTCACTTCTCAAGGGCTGCTCTCTCTTGGCAGGATAAAGAAGTAAATCTTGACCATTACCACAAGGTTTTTCCACCTGAAAATTTTAAAGAGACCAAATGACAGATATTTCAGCGGCTAAGAGAAACCTGAAAACACAGTAATGTATTTTATATTTGAGAGAAGTATTGTTTTCAATTTCATGATGCAAAAGTGTACATGTTATTCTTAACTGCAAAGGTGCACCACCTGACAAATGACATAAGCCATGGTTCAGAGACAATTGGGAAAAGAAAAGGCATTCACTTCACCCAAAAGACAATTAGGGCTCCGACTGCCCCCAGGGAATCATGAGGCTTCTGCCCTGTCAATGTTTCCCTGATAAATCCAGAGCAAAGCTTACAAGATACACTGGAGCCAGGGTGAGATGAAACTACATCAAGAATACACCCCGGGGAGGAAGACTAGGAATTTTTAAGCACAGGAAGAGTGCTACCTTCCTTCCTACAGCATCCTGAGAAACTTGCAGCTTTCCATGTGGGAGTCTTTGGAAAAGATGCCCCAGAGGTAAGGGTGTTTGAGCAATCAGCACAGCACACAGGTAACCGAAAGCACTGCCTTCCTAAAGAGCTAGTGGGGAAAATACCCAGCATCAGATGGTGTCTGGTCTGACTTTACATGCCTCAGAGGGACACCCTGAGGAACTGTGACACTGCTGTCCTCCAATTCTACATCTTTCTACTGACAGACCAGAGGTTGACAACTGCCAGCCTCCTGCCCAATGCAGTTCCTGACTCATGAGCTAAGACTGACTTTCATAGTTTAAGTGGCTGACACATCAGAGGAGTACCTATCTCAGACATGGACTCTGTTGCCTGTTAGTGGAACACCTTACCCTAGCTGGGCTGCCATGTCCGGCCGCAGTGTAAGAGTAGCTCTTAGCCCTCATGTGACTGATGAACTGAAGGGGGTCGATATGGGGGGAGGGGCTCCTCTCATCTGAGAAGAAAGAGAGGAAGGAGAGGGGAAAGAGGGCAGGAGGGTAGGACCAGGAGGGGTAAAGGGAGAGGGCTGCAATCGAGATGTAACTTGAATAAAGAGAGAGTAAGTTGGGGTTACATACATGTATCACTATGCAAGGCACAACCAGAATACTTTTGCTGACTGGTCAGCTTACTAATAAAGAAGATTACTTCATTTACCTCATTTTTTACACAATGTTTAGGAAGATAGACCATAGGTACTTATGTACAAGGGCATCAACAGAGAAGACATGGTCAATGTGACAGTAAAGGTTTCACTGGACCTGGGCATTGTAGCATACATTTCTAATCTCAGCACTTTGGAGGTAGGGGCAGGAAGATCAAGAGTTCAAAGTTATCTTCAGGTACATACAACCCTAAACACACCCAGTCTTGTATATGATTCCAGCTGGTGGAACTTCACACTGAGACATGCAGTCTTCCATATCCAAAGTCAGATGAGGCTGCAGGGCCTAACTTCAGGAACAGACCCCCGGCCTAGCTACAGTTAATTCAGACATCTCAACATTTCAGGCAAATTTATTCCCTGGTCAGTTTAGTGACATGAAAAACATGCTTGGACCAAATATTTCATTAACCATGGCTTAAGGCATGGTTCACAACCTTCCTAAAGCTGTGACCTTTTAATACAGTTTCTTATGGTGTGGTGATTCCCAACCATAAATTTATTTTCATTGTATTTCATGACTGTAATTTTGCTATTGTTATGAATTGTAAATATCTGTGTTTTTCGATGGTCTTAGGTGATCCCTGTGAAAGGGTTGTTTGACCCCCAAAGGGGTCAAGGCCTATAAGGTTGAGGACCACTGGCTTAAAGGTTTCTCAATTCAAAGGGGAATATACATAGAAGATATTATTTAAACTTAAAAAAATTAAAACAATGTAATTTTTAGCTCATTTGTTTTAAAATTTCCTATGTATGGAAACTCACTTTTCCAAAAGCTCTTCTGTGACTGCTGTCTCCCACAAAGCATGGCATTTCTACATCTCTGGCAATGGGCTTACCAAGGAGACCTAGTTCTCTTCCGCTACCCTCCAAGTCTCCCCAAAGCTAAGGTTATACTTGGGTGTGCAGTATCTGTTCTTTTCTGTGCTCTGGCCTATATCACAGGGCTTAACATTTACACATGGACCCCTGCCTCAGTTTCCAACACAAAAACATGCCTCTTATAATAATTTCCTGCATGTGACAGCGAAGAAGCCACTTCAGACAGATCTCCCAGGGGAGGACTTTTATAATTTCTAGTTCCTCTAGCCCACCTGATTCAGGTACATAACTGGGAAGGGATCAACCCCATCCCAAATCCCCACCCTCAACCCTGTACACACACATCCACACCCACACACCCACATCTACACCCCCACCCTGACACCCACACACCCACCCACTGTGGGCAGAGACTCAGCATCCTAACCATATTTTTGTCATCTTCTTGTTTTATAGCTTTGACTCTGGATATCCACCCTTCAAATCATCAGTCTAGTGACAGGAGCTGACATGGACTGTACCTCCACATAAGATGCCCCCCTCCACCTCCCTACAAGAGAGAGCAATAATGGAAGACATTAACACTCTATACCACGGAGACAAGCCACCTTCTATGGTGAGCACCAGAAGAGTCTGTGTCAAGTGCACCTTGAGTGTGCTATGCTCAGAAGTTCATTCTATTCGGCTTCATTTCTGCTTCATTTGGAATCTCAAACCTCGCCATGTTTCTGAATCTTTCAGGAGACACATGAGATTTGGTAGGCTTAGGTTCAAAGAAAATCATCAACTTCTTTGGTCAGTTCTGTGTTCATACAGGTGAGGATTCATCCTGTGCACCTTGACCATTTTATCTTTAACCAGGAGAGATCTTAGAGGCCTCTGAGGTTACATTTATTGTTTCTATGGAGTTAGAATTTCTTCTTAGGGTTCTAGAAGAATCTAGTAACAACCAATTAAACCAAGGCTTCTCAAACTTTCTATATACACACAGTTCTATTTCCATGGAATGGCAGCTTTAGTTTACATGACTATCACTCAGTTGAAACTCAAAATGGTGTAACAAATGCCTTAATTAATCTACAGATCTATATTCTAGTCCTCTAAATATCTAGCAACGGTTATGGTCTCAAAATGAATCAGCACTACCAAAAAGAAAGCAAGTTAAAATTCTGCCATTAGTAGCAAAGGAAAGACCTTCAGGTACCTTTCCTCAATAATGATAATTTCTGTCACAGTTCATAAGCCTGTACCCTATGCTCAGTTCACAGGAAGACTGGTTAATTGATTCCTTAATAGACAGCCTCTCTATGCTAAAGGTGAAACTGGCTGGAAGTGAGAGCTGAATGAACATCACCGAGGCCCAGCGAAGTCAGACTGATTGGTACAATCTGAAGCACGTGATGCTGTGGGGGTGAGGAATGGGCGACATGCAAGGAAAGACAGAGACTGACCAGCCACACCAGCCCAGTGCAGTCCCATACCGTCCACCTTACACATCTCTGCAGCAGCACCCACACCGTGTTCAAAGGAGCTGTGCTTTTCAGTGGGTTCTGTTTAGGTAGCATGGTTTGTGGTATATTCCACAGGGACTTGACGGTGTGGAACCTCTGGCCATTCATAAGTATTCTACCCAGAGATCTTTTCTCCACACCCCTAAGGTGGCTACAGATACAAAGCCTCCTTCACTGTTTACTCTTGCCTGCCTGCCTACCTGATGGTTTCTCACTGATGCTGTCTCTAGACACACAGCAGCATTATTTCAACAAGGATAAACGTCACATCTTGGCTCAAACTCAAGTCACTTGCTCACATATCTGGAAGATAACAGAATCTTCCACTTACACCTATAGAACTTTCTGGGACGCTTCTGGCTAGGAGCACTAGCTTTTCCCTTGCTCTCATTACCTGTGATGGGGAGGAGGAAAGGAGGGAGATCCTTCCCAAGGTGGCACTTATGTTAATATTAGAGCTGCAGTCCCTGTAGGCCACTGCTTCATCTGGAACCTTCTCTGCTTAGTACCATTCTCCTGCTTTCACTGAAGTAACTTCCTCTGTAGGACTGGCTGGGTATCTCCACTTCAGCAATGGCTCTGCCTGCTGTAGGTAAGGCTGGACTGTGGTTTCTGGTGCTCTGCTAGCAGCTGCCTTGTGTGTTTTATCTCATTTAATTCTCACAACAACCCTATGACATGTACAGGATTAGTTACCTCATAGACCAGATTAGGGCTCTAGAAGGGTTCTATGTAGGCCAGAAGTTATACAGCTAAGTTACACCCCCCTAAAGGCACACCAGAGGACTCAGAGATTAAGTTCACTGTCTCTAAGGAGTTAGAATTTTCTCTAGGGTTCTATAAGAATGTAGCATCCAATTAAATCAAGAGCCTTTCCAAAGCATCTGTATGGGCTGCTGTTTCTGTGGAGTAGCAGTTTTGTGTGGAGGCTTTAAATCATATTCCAGCTCAACTGTGATCTGATCTTTTTTGCATCCTTCATGCTTGTGGGTAGCTCAGACACAGGAAGCATACTATTCCTCAACTTCTCTTTTGATTCTGCCATGTGCCAGTTCATCTGTCATCTATTCAACTGTCTGCTGAGACTTAGAAGTTGTACCAATGTGCTCACCAAGATTTCCTTTTAGTGATGAAAAACTGGAAACCATATTCCATTTCTAAAGTATTGGTGGATACTGCCAAGCCTCCCATTTCCCTGGCAAAACCACTGCTTCTCCTGGCCATTCACAAGTATATATAAAGGGTGTGTCTGATACTGTAAGGGTTGGATAGTGATGGTATTCATTTGTTTATGAACAGGCTCTTTTTTTTTTTTTAAAGGCAACCCATTTTCCATGGACTGAAGGGTATTTTTATTATCTCTAGCATTTAATTCAATAATTAACACAGATTCCTGCACACATGGGAGCACACAATGTAATGCATGTGAGTGAGGGAGCTGCTATTGCCTCTGCTTTTCTAGATGGGCTCTATTGATGTTATGCAGATTGGATGAATGTTTCCAGGCCTGGGGTACTGCATATTAACTTAAAACTCAGTGATTTGTATGGGTTACAAAATGATACCCAACAGAAATGCAGATAGCAGCAAGTCATCTTTGTGGAAGCTGTTAATAATTAGCTTCATTAGGCATTTCCAACTACTCATGACATCCTATATTCAGTAATATTATATTGCTAGTCCTTCTATAACTAAGGCCTGCTGTGTCACAAACATGGAATACTTCTCTGGTGGGTCCATAGCTGTCTTCCATCAGGTCTTTTGACTGTGGGTGAAAACTCTTCTCAGTTGAGTACATGTGACCTCGCTCATAAGCCTAGTCTCTCGGCTCTCTATATTGCTCTGGAGTAGTAAATCCAGCATGACCCTGGAGACAGACATGCTGGCTGACAGGGATGAAGAGGCTGATCTCTCTGCCCAGGTCTCAAAGCAGGTTTCATTCCAATTCACTATTCAACAGTCCCTGCTGCAAGATTTGCACGTCAGTCAGAGGCCAGGATCCTGACAACCTCAGAGCAGAGACCACCACTTCCACCTAGAGATGGCTCTTCATGAAGCTGCTTGGTTTCTGCTACATTCTTCAGCTTCCTTTTGAGCTAGTCTCTTCTTACATTTCCTGAAAGCACAGTTTTTCTTGGTCTCTGATTTTGGCATGAGTTGTTCCTTTGGTCTACATCACTCAACGCTGGGTTCTCACTTAACAGCCACCTACTCTGAGTACTTTTCTTCGCTTACTACCTCAAGTAGAGTCCTGTTTATTCCCTACCTGGATGGCCATTATAACAATTGTAAGCCTAGCATTATTTGTTCAAATGATGATTTTCCTTACTCAACAGCGAGTTCCGTAACATCAAAGTCCGTGTCTGTCTTGTTGTCTGTGTTATCCTTAGCATCTGAGTCAGCAGCCAGCACACACTAGTGTTTTATAACTGCAAGTCAAGTCCAGCAGGTAAAGAAGGCATCTTTTCTATAGGAGACAGAAGATGCCCCTCTCCTAGGCCCTAGAAAGGACTCTCCCCAGCTAAGACAAGCTTTCTCCACTGTTTCTATTTCCCTCACAGCTGCCTAAAAACATGAACCTGGCCATCACTGTGACTTTACAGTCTCTCGAGCTTTCAAGTTCAGCACACCTCTGCTATCTGAGTGATCCAAAAGGTTAAGTGTTATGCAGCCCAGTATCAGGAGTTATACCTGTAATCCCAGTACTCAAAGAGCTGAGGCAGAAGCACTCCTGTGAGCTCAAGGTCAACCTGGGCTACAAAGTGATAGTGATATCCTGTCTACAAATAAAACCTCAGTGTCATCTAGTATCCCATGACATGTTTTACTGCACATCCTAACCTGAAGCTCTATCAAGGTAAAATTTCCTGAAGCTGCCATTCTGATAGTCAAATGGAAACTCCCACAAGTGTATGTCTTTGGGAGGATGATTAAAGAATATTTGTATTTTTATGACTTGATTTTTTAAATCTTTTTCATACAGAATATTTTGTACAGTTGGAGAAATTTTTTAAAAGAAAGATATATAATGCCCTTAGATTTCTTCTTCACTCAGGAAAAGCCACAGAGCAGGGGCCCATTTCTAATCCTGGACTTTCTGCACTGCCTCTGAGTCTGATGTCGGTTGTGGTAATATAGCCCCAGGTATGTTTTCAGTGTTTCTTCTCTTTATGGAGGTGAGAACAAAGGGATGATAACCACAGTGCAACTGTTTAAAGCCAGGAAGAAATGACTGAGGAATAACTGAAACAATTAAAAATACTCAAAAGTTAGAAAATAGGTATGGAAAGTATCAACAGATACCCCAATGACTGGCAGTTTGTGGTATCCTAGGCACACTGCCTTCCGGGAGAACCTCATACTGGCAGTCCTACTCAACCTAGACAGTTCTACTCAAACCCAAGAGAGACACTGGTAAGGAATGAATTCTGTAGTTCTGCTTCATGCTCAGCACTCCTGACTGGGCACAAAATGATCCTGAGGTGCAGATGGATCCAAGTGCTGAAAACATAACAAGAATGTCAGTTTCCGCAGTGTCTAAAATTCAAGAGGAAACTATCCATTTTAGGTAACATTCTAATATCAACAGGACAGATACTCTTGCCAGCAAGAAGTATCCTGGGACTCTATAGACATGCAGAGCAGTGAAGATGAAAATTTCTTCAAAAGTAATAAATTGAGCTACACAAATGCTGTAGAAAGTAACCAAAAAGGCAACACATTATTTATTCTTTAAACGTATGCTCTGAAGGATTCTTTATCCAAACCTAGCAACAAGTTACCTTTGCATCTTCACCATAAAAACCTGCATGGCCATTACAAATATTCTATAAAGTTTGTGATTGTTAGTGGATTTTTAAAAAAAATCAAGGGACTGTATGCATATAAGATGGGCTGAAACTTAGGACAACAAGCTGCTAACAAACTCCCTTAGGAGTAAAGTGGCTGAGGGCACATCAATATCTGTAACACATTGTATCCAGGGAGGGAATCTTCCCCAAATGAAGGGAAACAGAATTTCCATCTTAAGCACAAGTTTTACATTTTGAACACCACAGGCAACATTCTCCAGAACACTTGTTATTCCTGCACTCACAAGGAAACAGAGCAGTGTCTCCAGAGTTTGGCATTTGTTTTCCTACATCACAGGGAATATTCTAACATTTGTCACAGTGTCCTAAACATTTCCCCAAAGCTTGTTTACCTCATCAGACTTAAGCCCTATTCTTTCAGCACTCAGGGCAGAGCTTAGCATGAGCAGTGAAATGTGAGCGGAGAGGGAACAAGCAGGACTGATGTAAGGAAGATGACTTCTGCCTGGGACTGGGCATGAGACTCAGAACAAGAGCCTACAGAAAAAATAGTGACAAACACACATGCTTTTCTAAGGCCAGGTGCCTAGAAGATGAGACAACCTGTACTTTTTTTTTGTCCAACAGTTGTGGGAACCGAAATGTAAGTAACAGAAAACCCTCTTTCAAAATACACATCCTCCAAGAAATTGATTCTACAAATGCAGAAGCACCAAGCAGGTATTAACGCTATCATTTAGGATAGTTGCATTTTGAAGAGATTCTACATAATAATTAAGAAACATTTAGAAAGTACTTGGGTGTAAGAATCCAGCTGTCTCTACCTCTAGCTGGACTAAAATCTCTAACAGACTGTTGTGATCCACCATCTTCTTATAATCACTAACACTGAGCAGGGGTGGCTACAAAGAACTTTCAATCTAAAGCTTCTACCATGATGACAACCTGTATGGGTCTCAAATATGAATACAGTATCAGTTCCAGAACAAATAAAGTTCTATACAAAAGCAATTAGCACAGATAACATGAATTTGTTCCAGCTGAAATGTCTTGGAAAATGCTCAAGAACAAGCATGTACAAATTAAGACTAATACAAACTGTTATCAGTAAGTACTAAAATAGCAGAACAGGAGATGTTTATTGGCAGAAGTTCAATCAACACAAAGTTGTACACATTACATATTACCAACTACTAAATGTATCTTAAAATTCAGACAAAATAGGTAATAGCACTTCCAACCTTGACATCTTTCTTGTGTGAGAAGGAAGCCACATGTGTTAACCTCAGAGTTAGATTATTAGTGCAGCAACACGTGTGAAGCACTCTTCCCTGTGACTAGTGACTAAGGAACTGCAAGCTGGGGCTTAAGAAGGGAAGAAGAAGGAAACACGTACCGTGCAAATGTGAGGCCAGTGTTCAAACTGCTGTAAAATTCCTTGGTTAAGGTCTTCTTTATAAAACTCTTTGTAAAAATGTGGAAGCTTAGATATCCAAATGCCATTGTTATGCTTGTCTAATATTTCCTTTATGCGGTTTTGAACCTCATCCATCTTATTAGTGTAAGAGGCAGGAGGCGGGACATATGGTTTCTCAACAGTCTGATTTAAATTATCTTTAAATTAAAAAAATGATAGCATTAATAGGTTATCCCCATTACCTAGCATCTGTGTCTATGGCTGTACTGTAGGCTATGGGGCCTTGGGGTTTAGAAGACTATGGGATGAAGCTGAGCAGGCACTGAGGACCACCTCAACTATTATCCCTGAATTTCATCATCAGAGCCAAGATATCTCCAACGAGGGCACCTACCCCTTCATTGTTTACTTTGAACATTAGGGCAATCTTTCTGGGTAAAAATAATGTTTTATTATTTAACTGATGGTTTTCTAACTGCAGTGAAGGGAGGCAACATTTTAGATAACACAAATATATGTGTAATACTCAACTGAAAGCTATACTCCATAAGGCACAAAGACAATGCCTCAGTAGGAAGAATGAAGGACATTTTATAACAGGTAAGAGGATGTCTGGGTTTTCCTGGACTATGATGAACATCCTCTTTCACTAAGGAAAACAATTTGGCAAGCCACAGAAGCCCAAAATCTATAAAAACGATCCTAGACGGTTTATGGACGTCAACAAGAAGCCTGGCACCCAGACATCACTAACATGGACTGAACTGGCTTTGATTTTCCTAATATTTATCTTTCATAAAGTTTTAGCTAGCTTCTTTCACTTCCATTTATTTTTTATTTAATGCTCAGATTGCCTGAGTTGACTGACTAAGCAAGAGAACCCTGTGAGTTTCTGTGACTATTCTGGTAGTTTAACTATGGAAATACCATCACACCTATATAGAATTCTACCAGGATATATATCAAAGTATTAAAAGTCTAACTGCTACATGAAAATTGTGTTTACAATTTAATCAGATACCTTTCCTGCTAAGTATAGTCATTTTTATTTTGTTTTGAATTAACTAATCAAGATACATAGTCTAGGGACACTGGTCTCTAAGGATGCTAGGGACCAAAGTGAGTTCTCTTTGAGGATCCTGAGAGATGACTCCTCTCTTCTCACTAGAAAACACGATTATGTGTCTCTGCCACCCTTAGACTGGCACAGAGAGTAGAGGGGTCCAGGATGCCCATATACATTTCCTATTAAGGAAGCAACTTCTCCTAAAGGGGGATATAACTCTACTGAGTAGTCATGATTTAGAAAATTAATATGTAAAAATAATTCTAATATACAAAAATCATACTATTCATTTTCATAAGCAATACTGGAAGAACACTCCCATGGAAAAGGAATTTGAACTCGGTAAGAGGCATACTGCAAGCAGTAAATCCTGTCATTTCTTTCACTGAGCACACGGCCATACTCTGCCCTTAGTAAGTGTACTCAATGGATTCACACACTGCTTGTACAAGACAAGTCCATGAGTGGTACATGTCCAACCACCAGCTTCCTTCACTTTATTTATTATCTTATTGTTTTCTTAACGACACTTTTGATTTTCTTTCCTTTTTTTTTTTTTTTTAAGGTTTTTTGAGACAGGGTTTCTTTGTGTATCCTTGACTGTCCTGGACTCACTTTGTAGACTAGCCTGGTCTCAAACTCACAGAGATCACCTGCTTCTGCCTCCTGAGTACTGGGATTAAAGGCGTGTGGCACCACGCCCTGCCACTTTTGATTTTATAGCCAATAATTAGCTGTCATCTCACAAGTTTAAAAATAATTTTAATCTTTATTTTTATTTTATGTGTATGGCTGTTTTGACTGCGTGTATGTATCCGAACTACCACATATGTGTGGTACATGCAGAAGTCAGAAGAGGGATGCTGTGGGACTGGAACCATGTTGGTCTGGAAATCAAACCCAGGTCCTCTGGAAGAGCAGCCAGTACTCTTAACTTCTAAGCCATCTCTCCAGGCCTACACCTCACAATTTACAGTGCCAACTTTTACTAGTAGACTAGTGGAATATCTAAGTCTCTCTTGTGAATGTAAGTCCACATTTATGACCTTGAAATAGAGCAGGTAGTTTCCTTAAAGTGGGGCCTCTGAGTGCCAGGTCTTAGGGTTTACCCTCTAATTAGAGAAAGGGTGAGGAAAACAGGTGACTCTACAGGGGACATGTGAACATTGGGCAGAGTCTGTGTGTTGAAGGCCTCAAGTCATACTGACAGTATCACTTGAAGCATTATTTTCTCTAAAGATCACTTAAAAGTTAGAAATGGAGGGAGGGAGATAAATTTCATGCAGGAGAAGGTGAGAGCATATGTCAAAAGTCACCATTAGGTATTTCTCTTGGGGCCCAAGAATCATGCAACATCTGAAAAACATACCATTTGTTTCCTTTGTACAGGTGCTTGAGACTTGAGCCTGGGAAGGGGCTGGCAGGGATGACTTTGGACTAAACCTAAGATGTGAAAGAACAGCAAGTTTTAAACACTCTAAAGTGTTGTTTTCATTTAAAGTCCCCATGGCACTGATCAGCAAAATAACTCATAAAAATATTCCAAAATCTGACATATTTCATTTTACTCAGAGAAAAGTATGTTAAAAGCTAAATTTAAAGTAGGTTTTTGAAAGTCTTTTTTCAGAACCTGGAAGCCAGAGATTCAACTAATTGTCTTTAAAGGGATAAATAAATAAAAGCACATAAGAATAAACACTTGAAATGAAGAATATTTTGGAACATAACCCCCAAATGAAAAATAAGGAACACCACAGACTGGGATGTGCAGTCATAACATTTAAAATAGGTGTACAGAGTGCAAGAGTACAGATCTTAAAAGCATTATATTTACCCTCTGGCTTGGCTATAATGAAAGTAGTGTTTCAAAGAACACAGAAAGGCTGCTCAAATAACTACATGGAAAGAAAAGAAACCTAAGTACCTACCTACCTCATATCCTTTCCAACATAATTTACTATCAACTGTTGGACTTATATAGGAAGATGTCCCAAATTAGAGTATGAACAAACTGTACCCCCACCCTCCATCCACATGCATGCATGCACATACACCCACACACATCCATATGTGCCCCCACCCCACCCCCACACTTCATGTCCTTGTGTTTCCCTTCACTAGTACCTCACTTATACCCCAGTTCTTGAGTCAGGGTTAGTACTAGCAAGGGAGAGTGAGTGCTCTAAGAATGGCTAAATGAACTGCAAGCAAAGGAATCAGTGACTACTATATTCTTTCTCATTAGGAGAGGTAATCACAAATTTGAACAGCACAGAAGACTTAAAAACTAAAAACTGTTTTAAAAGAAGCATATTTCCTAATGACAGTTTAGTTGTAAATGAAGCAATCAGACAGTCAGCTACTAATAAAGGCTTTTAGCACATGCAATTGCTGGAGTTCCACAACTCTCCATTGATCCATATAAGTGCTTAACAAAAAATGCCAAAGCGTACCTTTCTGCCAAACTATTTTTTAAATAAACTTTTCATGGAGGGAAATATTCTGAGAAAAAAATGATATCTACTCCCAAATAGACATAGATTTAAAGGAATATGATATCACAAAATTTCAAAAAGGCACAAATCTCCACTCGGAAGGAAGATGGGATACTGATTCCTCTCTATCAGGGCTCAGCATGTGCTTCCTGCCAGTGGGTCAACACGGTAGACTTCAGGTAACACACAACCACTCAGCTCTGCTACTGCAGTACAGACCAGCACAGGCAACACATGAACAGGGTATGGCCATGCTCCTATAAAACTGTTTTTACAAAAGCCGGCAGTGGGCTTTTGGATTGAAGCCCATCAATGTGGTTTGCTGACCTCTGAGTAACTCTATAAAACCGTAGCATTTAAAATAGAAAGACCAGCTACTCACACAGTTTTCTCAAGTAAGGAATCATCTCTACAACATAAAATAATGAGTTTACTATCAGGTGGCTCATGCACAGCCACAACCAAACTAAGGCTAGAAATGCCTTATTAGTAGTTCAGTTCCACAGGACAAACACACCAGTGCCACTGCACCATGATTAATCACTACTGCCTAACTGTGGCAATTACTGGTGCAAAGGAAAGTATACAGCTAGATGAGATATTACCTAAAACTTACTAATTCTAAAAACAATTTTGTAGAAAAATTTGAAAATTACATAAAATAGCATATTAGGATAACTTACTAGATAAAGTATGTACAGCCACCTGGACAAAGAGATCACAATAGCTGGAGGAAACAGGACAGGAAACATTCAAGGGATGCATTGGTCAGTAAGAGGACTTTATAATAAAGGTACATGTGAATGCAGGTTACACAAAGGATTCTTTTCAATATGAACACACACTCCTAACAGTCGTTACCCCAACTCTCCTCGCTTCTCCTGTAAGCCAGATGGAGCCCAGGTACCTGCTGTTGGCAGACACGCTCACATGCCTCTGCACTGGAATGTCTGGGAAAGGTGGCATGTCCACATCAGTCTTAGCTCCCAGGGTGCTTCCTTTGTCTCTTGACAGTGCTGGATTAGGTTTCTTGCTGACAGAATAGTCTGAGGCAAATCCTGGTTGTCTGAGGGTTGCCTTTGGTTTCCCTATAAATTAGGCAGACACAAAAGAATTGGTTGGCCTCCTCAAACTGTAGATTCTTTATGCTGCTCCAGAATTTCTATGGGTCACACTTTTCAGAATAACTTGGAAGAACACAAGGAGGGGTCCCTGGTAGGGTGGTGAGTAGGGGATGAGACTGGGGAGCATTTTGGGGATGAGGGTCTTGCCTGCCTCATTACCCAGCTGGTATGAAGCCAGCGCAGTCCTGCCTTTCTCAGCCCACACTCTACCTGCAGCCTAAGCCTCCCATCTTAGGGAGCACACACTTCTTACTCACAGCGATGGTCACCTTGTCTAAAATGCTCCTTCTGCTATGTAGTCATCTAATATTTCACATCACTGTTGAACTGCTGCTTGAGAATTTCATTTTAGAATTTACTATAACCTCCTAGAAATAAGTATTCAAGAAATACAGCTGTCTATCATGCTTTTAAGGCATGTAATTCATATTTCTCTGAAAAATTAATGTCTTAAAACCAAAAGATGGGGCTGGAGAGATGGGTCAGCGGTTAAGAGCACTAGCTGCTCTTCCAGAGGTCCTGAGTTCAATTCCCAGCAATCACAAGGTGGCTCACAACCATCCACAATGGATGCCCTCTTCTGGTTGCAGGTGTTCATGCAGATAGAGCACTCAGACATAAAATTTAAAAAAAAAAAAAAACAGAAAACTGAAAGACATAATCTGCTAAGTAAGACACCATGTCACAGGTTCTTGGTTCATCCAACATTTTGGATGAAGATTCCTGTCAAAAAAACCCAAAAGGGTAAAATTACACTTAACTATCACCACAGTTACCATCTGCTGCGATATTCTGCGCTGTGACCACTGCATTTTGTAAGTCACATTCATCATCACTTCATTTCAACAGAAATCTCAGTTGCAGGAATTTTCTCCTGACATGGGGACATACACAAAGTATCAATGAACAGTTAATCAGGAACATAGGTAATATTTCTGTAATATTGTCCTTATGACAATCTAGTCAGGAACGGACTTAAATTTCTATATGAAAAGCCCTACCTTCTAGAAAGAATGGCATGGTTTTCTTCACTCTCATCTGACAATTAATTTGTCGCCCTGTTTTCCTTTTAGAGGTCCTCTGACGAGCCACAAGCTGAGCGATCCTTGCAGTCTCTGTGCAGGCTACAGCATAGCAGATGATCTGTGAGCAGCAGAGCAAGGGTAAGACATTCTGAGAGCCAGTTTGTAGAAGCTGGGTCCCGGTGAGCCTACACACCCCAAAGCAAGATGTATGCAGTTCCAAGTAGCTCTCTACCAATTTGCAGGACCAAAATTATATTTAACACAAAAGGAACCAGACATGATCTAGTATAGTACTCTTTCTCCAACTTGAGTGCTGGGATTAAAGGCATGCGCCACCACTGCCCAGCTTTCATTTACTTGTTAAACAGGTATTTATTAAGCATCTGCAATGAAGTAGGTATTGGGGTTAGCAAATGTGCCAAAGGCACCCTGGCCTCTGCATACACCAGCTCAGGGACACAGGTACATCCTCCCCCCTTACATAAGGGAAAGCAGTCAGTGCTTGGAAAGCTAAGCTCCAGGCTCATACAGTGAGGCTGTCTCTCAGAGGCCCAAGTATGTTATTTTTTTAAAATTATATTTATTTATGGATGTGTGACTCTAAGTTGAAATCAAGAACAATATGGCTTTATGCCACAGCCAAATCACAACTGTACTCTTTCGGCCAGTGCTTCTGTGCTTGAGATTACAAAGAGAAAAGATACCTGCCTCAGTGTGTTCAGTAAGGGACATTGTACTAGTCAAAACCTGGAAACAGATGTACCAGTTTTTTAATCCATTCTTTGGTTGAGGGACATCTGGGTTGTTTCCAGTTTCTAGCTATTACAAATAAGGCTGCTATGAACACAGATGAGGAAACTTCCTTGTGATTCTGCGAGGAGTCATTTGGATGTATACCCAGAAGTAGTATGGCTGGGTTCTGAGGCAGAGCTACTCCAAGTTTTCTAAGATATCGCCAGACTGACCTCCATAGTGGTTGCACAAGCCTGCACTCCCACCAGCAATGGAGGAGGGTTCCCCTTTCTCCACACCCTCACCAGCATGTGCTGCCATGAGCTTTTGATCTTAGCCATTCTGACAGGTGTGAGAGGGAATCTTTGAGTCGTCTTGAGTTGCATTTCTCTGATGATTAAGGATGTTGAGCATTTCTTCAAGTGTCTCTCAGCCTTTAGGAATTCCTCCTTTGTGAATTCTCTGTTTAGCTCTTTTCCCCATTTTTTGATTGGATCATTTGGTTTCTTGGCATTTAATTTCTTGAGTTCTTTGTAAATTTTGGTATTAGCCCTCTGTCAGATGTGGGGTTGGAATACTACTCAGCTATCAGAAACAATGAAATTATGCAATTTGCAACCAAATGGATGGAACTAGAGTGAGCTAACCCAGGCTCAGAAGGATGTGCATGGCATCTATTCACTTATAGTTGGATTTTAAGTATATAATACAGGATATCTGTACTACAACCAACGCACCAAAGGGAACATGGACATAGACTTTTTCTTTTTCTCCCTGTCAATGAGACACTTTGCCCTAGTGGTGCTGCCTTGTAGGCCCCCAGTGTATGAGGAGGCTCTTGGCCCTCATATGACTGCTGAAGTGGGGTGGGGGACTGTTATGTAGGGACACTCCACTCCAGAGGAGTGGATGGAAGGGATAGGGGGTAGAGGGTGGGAGGGGTGGAAAGAGGACACTATGATGGAGATGTAACCTGAAGCAATAAATAAATAAATTTAAATTTAAAAAATAAAATAAAATACCTTTAACTATAAAAAAACCCTGGAAACATTTTTTAAATGCTCAAAATAGAAAGAGTTAAAAGTAAAACATATTTCAAAACCTGTACAAAGCACTGTTGGTTCATTCACTCAATTGGACATTTGATCTTTCAAGCATTCAACATGTTTCTGAAGTACTGACTATGAAGAGAGAAAAGGCAGATCTCCCTTGCTCACAGAATCTCTCTTTTTTTAAAGAAATGACGTTGAGAAGTATGTGCCAGGCACTGTGAGGAGCAGGAGGAGATGAAGGCTGCAGGGTGCCAGCACAGGCTCCATTACTGATACCAACTGTAATTAGCTTGTTTCTCCCCGTACACAAGTTCTTACACATGAGCTCCCCTCTGGTCATTCTCTTGATCCTGGCTCCCCTATCTTCTCTACCCACCCCAACTCCTGGCTCCTCCCCACACACAAAGAGAAAAAACAAACATAATAAGATTGGTGGAAAATGGTCCAGATCTGATCTAATTCAAATAGGGGAAAGAAAACGCCGACTCTTGCCTGTGTTTAGGGCAGGGAGTGCAGGAGCTAATCCTGTCTGTCTCTGTCACTGAAATGGGCAGAGTGAGCAAACCCTGCCTGCTGCACCCACACCACATGAAGTATGCCCTCCCAGAGAGGCTGGAGGATTTAAAGTGGGGGATATTATAAACGAGGAGCTGGCTAGTGAAGAAGAAACTACAACTCAGATTTTGGCAGAGAGGCTGCTGCCATGAGTGATGAAGTAGGAACCGAGCCAGGTCTGCACAGCAGGAATTGGCATGAGAGTGGGCAATGATGAGAAGTGACAACTCCCTATCAGATCTAGAGATCAGGTCATTAGTGACCTTCACAAAACATGCACAACAAGCTTGCTGACGCGGCGTACTAGGCACTTGCTGCCAAGTCTGGTGACCCAAGTTCAATCAATCCCCAGGTCCAAATGATGGAAGAAGACACATTCTACAAACGGGCTTCTGACCCCACATGTGCACCATGGTGTGCATGACTGCGTACACACACACACACAAAATAAATAAATGTGATAAAAATTTAAACAGTTCCACAGGTTTGTAATGAGCAGATATATGGCTACTTCAGGCCTCCAGAATAGTTATTCTGTTTAGACAATGGAGTTGGATAAACGTCACAAATACTCTGAGACATTGCATTACACAAAGCATGAGAATGTGGGCTGTACCTCAGGTGCACTATCACTATGGGTCTAAGCTATTCAGTGCTTTTGCTTCTATCACCGGTGTGAGAACAGAAGCACCAGGCTGGTGACTTTGACTCAATGTAAGAATTATGACAGGCTTTAAAGCATCCATTCAAGGAATCCAGGGACAACTGGACAACGGAAACCTCAGCAGAAAACAGATCAGACACCAAAGAAGACGAGTGGCCCAGATGATCTAGCCTGGCAGACTTCTTCAATAGCAGTTTCCTCAAAAGTCTACAACCACAACAACTCAAAATCGCTAAGATCGTTCAGCTCCACAGACTACTCCAGCCAGATCTTCAGTAAAGTTCTGAAGATCAGCTTCTGTCTATGAACTTCATAGGACATCTAAATAGCTGAGCACAAAAGGACTGAACATCAAATGATTCTATTAACATTTTTAACCATTTTTCCATTCTTATTTGGGCCCCAAACAGGTTTACTACGTCCCAAATCAGCAGGAAGTCATTTTAAGAGAACAACGTCCCATCCCCAGAAGGTGGGGAGGGTGTTCTCCCCCTTTGGTTATTTGATAGATAAAAGAAAATTTTGTTATTTAGGGGAAAAGACTACAAGCTGTTAAATGGTCTTGTTAAATGGGTTTTGGAGGTTAGACCCAGGGACTTCTCTCTTTTGCTTTTCTGTATCCTCCTTTCTCTCCTATATAGGAGTGAACAGACTTGAGAAAAATGGGACATAGACATAGTATAGGAAAGAACAAGAAAAAAGGACAGATTATTGAATATAGCCTTATACCTTTGTATACTGATACAAAATTAATATTATATTTGGCTAAATTGGTATTGATCATTGTATATTAATGCAAAATTAAGATTGTATAGGGCTATATCAGTATTGATCTTTGTATATTGATACAAAATTAAGATTATATTTGGCCA
>CAJQZJ010032188.1:16316495-16346495 GCA_907164525.1 Lophiomys imhausi
ATTGATCTTTGTATATTGATACAAAATTAAGATTATATTTGGCCACATTGGTATTGATCTTTGTATATTGATACAAAATTAAGGGTAACGCTCTTAAAGGTATTGTTCGTAGTAATACTTAAAAATGAAATGTCAAGTTTTGACCTCTCGCTACCAACCGACATAAACTGTTTAGGATAATTAAGAAACGAAAACTAATAGTCATGAAAACGTGTCATTTTGTTAGTTACTATGACAGTCTATCACAGTTATTTTCTAAGCTACTCAGAAATCAAGTTGCTAAGAGACAAGCAATATTTGCTTATCTAAATATAAGAGATAGATAGGACATCTTCAAAAACCTCAAGAGATCTGCAGAATATGGCATTCAAAGATGTTTTCTTAACTTAAGATTTTTTTATATCGAGACATGTCAGCTCCTGACAGCACCCCCTATATTACTCCAAGTAGAAGACGAGCATCGAAGAATCTCCAGTGGGAGATGATTGAATTGGTGGTAAGCCGTTCTCTTGGCAAGAAAAATCCCTTGCTTCAACTGTAGACAGACTTCTGTCCAAAAAGGACAAAACTTGGAAGCAGATAAGTCGACAGCCTAGCTCTGCCAAGACAGGGTAGGTAAGTCCTTCATAATTCCTGCTCTACAACCAATGTCTGTCAGAGAAATGGGGCCAAATGGCTGAAGATTGATGCTGTAATGTATGGAGAGAAAATGGGAACTGTCCAGGCAGCCACTGGTATGTCATTTTTTAGTTTTGGAAGCTGCAGGCCCTGCACTTCCTATATAATCAGATATATTTATCCCTCTCAGGTCTCTGAGGTGGTTGAAGAATAGATAGCTAGAGTCTCATAGTTAAATTTTGAGTTGTTTAGGAATCAAGAGGGTGTTCTGGATCTAAGAAGATATTTTTAAAATTATGAGGCAAGTTAGTATGAAAGCTGAGTTAGATATAGAACTTTAAACTCATGGAGATGGTTAGATAGTAGAATGTTAAAGTCAGGTGCCAAATACATATGGACTGGACATTGGGAATGTATGCTAAGCCATATAACTCTTATAATCGTGGCCTATTTATTTCTGTTGTTTTGTATTGTATTTATAGTTATAAGAAAAAGAACCATTATTTGGACTGAAAGGGAGAGCTGTTGGGGGGAAAAATAAATACCTTAAACTAAAAAAAAAAAAGAAGGGAAGAGGATGGTGGGACTGGAGGGGGGAGTAGGGAGGGGATTGTGATTGAGATGTAACTTGAAGAAATAAAAAATAAATTATTAAAAAAAAAAGAATTATGACAGGCAAGATGCCATCTTACCTCTCCAGATCTACTAGCCTCTATCCTGACAACCGCTGGCATACTTCTCAAGTAGGCTTCTAGAGCAGGGTAACCCAGCTGCTTGAAGGGGATCCAGTCTCCAGTCAAAGATCGGTACTCTCCTTGGAGCCGGGGTAATGCTATCCCGTTCTTATGAGACTGCAGGACAGCCCTTAGCATCTTTGAAACCAGATCTGCCTCCAGCATCTTCGCCTATAAGAACACAGGAGAAGGTTACTATTATGGCTCATGAGCCTGTGAATGTGAATAGATTTTCAGAGCTAAAGCTTTTTAGATTATGCCACAAGTGAGTCCTGAGTGCCTCCTATGATCATAATGCAAGGAGATATCTATAGTGATAGGAAATATGGACCATCATGGGAATGCAGGGGAAGTCAAGAAGGTACAAGAGGAGGCTTGTGTGCATTACTGAATAGGAGGAAAACTGGGCTGTGGGGCTAGGGAGAATGCAAAGGCAGAGGTGTGGAGATGGGAGAGAAGGGCACAGGGTGTGGGTCCTCTGAGAACCTCAGGGAGCCACAGTACTGACAGTACTAGAGGAGAATCCAAACTGGAGAGAGCGAAAGGGACAGACTTTGAAATAATTACAGTGTGCTAATGACTGCATTTCTTAAAAGTACTGTATCACTGAAGGGATCATAAATGAGGGAAAGAAAGGGATCTGCACTACTCAGCCTTAGGAAAGCTAAATTGGAAGGACCTTCACAGATATGCACAATGCTTGGGAATGTGGGGAACTTGGAAATCTGAAAGCAGTCAGGGTGCAGAAACCACAAGTGATGTGGGCTCCAGGCTAAGGCACCTAGTAACCACTTACAGAGCCATGTGTTGGAGGCAGGTTTGCAAGAGATGAAGAGGATGGGTTCATTCTGGACAGGGAGAGGCTGGATGTCCATAGCCCAGCCACACAGATATATCCACTAAGAACTCGAGTTAGAACATACCAAAAAGATCAGGAACATAGACTTTGTTACCTATTAATGGGACAATTTGCCTTAGGAGCGCTACCATATAGGCCCCCAGTGCAAGAGGAAGCTCTTGGCCCTCATATGACTGTTGAACTGAGAGGGGCTGACATGTAGGGATACTCCACATCGGAGGAGTGGGATGGGTGGGAGAGGGAGGAAAGGGTGGGAGGGTGGAACCGGGAGGTGATGTAATAAACATTTTATATATATATATCTCAGGTTAGAGGCCTAAACTGGTAAAAAGAGTCACTGGTCTTCAGTATCCAGATAGAAGGAAAAAAAAAAAACAAGATTAATGATGGATTTCTGTAGAAAGTAGTCTTGTAAGAGGTACAGAAAAAAGAACTATAAAAGGTTGACAACAGTGAAGAAGGAAGGAAGGAAAGAAGGGAGGTGGAGAGGAGGGATAGGAGGGACTCGAGAAGTGAAGAGGAGTGGAGAGGAGAGAAGATAAGAAGAGATATAAATGGTATCCCAATGTCCTGCACACCAAAAGAGAATCAATAGAATATTCAAAAGTGTCATAACTGGCACAAACAGTGTAACAAAATTGAAGGCCCAAACAGGAGCACATACCACCACAGCCATCTAATATTCAACAAAGATGTCCAAAGAATACCCTGGAGAAAGACAGCATTTTCAACAAATGATGCTGGGGAAATGGGCGTCCATATGTAAAAGAAAGAAATTAGGTCTATATCTATCACCCTGCATAAAAAGAAACTAACTCCAAATAGACCAAAAACCTAAATATAAAACCTAAACCACTAGTACAAAAATTTTTTAGAAAGGCAGTACCTTACAAGATATAGTTGTAAGAAGGACTTTGTAAATAGGACCGCATCTGCCCAGGAATTGGAGCCAACAATTGATGAGTATGGCTTCCTAAAACTAAAGAGCTTCTGCATGAGTAAAACACAATCACCTGGGTGGAGAGTCTTTGCCAGCTGTACATCTCCCAGGAGTCATATCCAGAACAGATAAGAGCTAAAACAAACAAAGAGTCTAAAAAGCAAATGACGAGCCGGGCAGTGGTGGCGCACGCCTTTAATCCCAGTACTTGGGAGGCAGAGGCAGGCGGATCTTTGTGAGTTCGAGGCCAGCCTGGTCTACAAAGTGAGTCCAGGACAGCCAAGCATACACAGAGAAACCCTGTCTCGAAAAACCAAAAAAAAAAAAAAAAAAAAAAAAAACAAATAAAAAGCAAATGACTATTCAAATGGGCTTGAGATTTGAACAGGAAGTTCTCAAGAGAAGAAATAAAAATGGCTAAGAATTATCTCAAAAAAATGTTCACTATACTACGACCAATGCACCAAAGGGAACATGAACACAGATTTTTTTTTTTTTTCCTGTCAGTCAGACACTTTTCCCTAGTGGTGCTGCCTTGTAGGCCCCCAGTGTATGAGGAGGCTCTTGGCCCTCATATGACTGCTGAACTGGGGCAGGGGACTGTTATGTAGGGACACTCCACTCCAGAGGAGTGGGATGGAAGCAATAGGGGGTAGAGGGTGAGAGGGCGGGACTGAGAGGGGTGGAAAGAGGACACTGTGATGGAGATGTAACCTCAAGTAATAAATACTTTTTTAAAAAATGTTTACTATTGCTAGCAATTAGGGAAATGTAAATCACAACAGCTTTGAGATTTCATTCTGACTCTAGTCAGAATGGCAAAGGTCAACAAAGCAGACAAAACAAATACTGAAGAGATGTGGGGGAAAGGGAACAATCTCTTATTGTTGGAGGGGCTACAAACTGGTCCAATCACCCTGGAAATCAGAGTGGAAAACCTTCAAAGAACTAAAAATAAATCTGCCACGACCTAACTATACTACTCCTTGAACATGCCCAAAGGACTTGATGACCTACCTATTCCACAGAGATTTGCTCAACCACTTCACTGCTGATCTGTTCACAATAGCTAGGAAATGGAAACAACCCAACGTCCTTGAACCAACAAATAGATAAAACAATGTGTACACACACACCATGAGTTACTACTCTGCCATAAAGAAAAATGAACTAATGAACTCTGCGGGTAAGTGGATGGGACTGGAAAAGAGCACACTGAGTGAGGCAATCCAAACCCAGAAAGAGGGACGAACACTGAAGGTTTTCTTTCATCTGAGGCTCCTAGCTCCAAATCATCAGATGTGAGCACATATCTTGGAGTAACTGCAGAAACCAGAAGAGTAAAAAGGGACTATTGCCTGGGGAGGACAATAAAGGAGTAATAAAATAGCAGGGTATAAGTGATTTGAAGAGGGAAATGGAAAAATGGGGGGGCTCTAAGAAAGGGGAGCCTGTGGATTGTAGCATGGTTGTCCTGTACTTAATGGCTCATATCTGCTTATAAGCGAGTAAATATCATGGGTGTCTTTTTAGGTCTGCATTAGCTCACTCAGGATGATCTTTTCTGGTTCCATCCATTTGCCTGAAAATGTCATGATAGTCTTGTTTCTGATTCCAGAGTAGTACTCCACTGTGTAGATGTACCACATTTTCTTTATCCATTCCTTGTCTGAAGGACATCTGGGTTGTTTCCAGTTTCTGGCTATTACAAATAAAGCTGCTATGAACAATAGTTGAGATGTCCTTGTGATCTGGTGATGCATATTTGGGGTCTATGCCCAGGAGTGGTATAGCTGGGTCTTGAGGTAGAACTAGGACACAAGGGATGATCCTTGAATCCCTCTAAGAAGGGGAAATAAAATAGACATTGGAAGTGGATGGAGAGAGGGATCTAGACAGGAACCCAACATTACTGCCATCTGAGAAGCTTTATCCAGCAGAAAATGGAAACAGATGCAGAGACCCACAGCCAAAATTAGATGAAAATCAGGGAGTCTTGAGCAAGAGTCAGGGATGGTTTGGGGGAGCTAGAGTGATCAAGGACTCCACAATGAGACCCTCATAGCCAATTAACTGGGACACAAAGGGGCTCATAGAGACTGAACCAAAAACCAAAGAACATGCATGGACCATTCCTAGGCACACTACACATATGAAGTGGATGGGCTGCTTGGTACTTAAGTGGATCCCATAACAATTGGAACAGGGACTATCTCTGACCTGGACAAGGTTGCCTCCCTCCAGATCCTATTTTCCTAGAAGAGTTGCCTTGTCTGAGCAGGTTGGATTTATACATTTAGGAATATATATGTGTGTATGAGCGTATGCATTTAACAAGTAAAGAAAAATAGGGCATGTATTTGAGAAAGTGCGAGAGAGGAACACGGAAGGGGTTGAAATCATTATTTTCTTAAGGATTAATGAGGAGCAGATAAGTCAGTTGAGCAAGAGAAAAAAAGGGAAAGGCAGATTTGGGTCCCTAGGAAATTAGTGAGGATTTTGGATAAAGATGTTTATCTGTCAATGACAGCTCTTATTTTCTTTAGACTAATAACTGTATCTAGCTTCAGTTTTTCAGAGAAAAAGACAGAATGGAGACACATTCAGAATAACCTTCAAGAAATCAAAAAGGTGGCTTCGCCTGTCACTAAGGGAAGAAAGTGGAAAACCGGGGCCCTTTTTTTTTGGGGGGGGGCTTCAAGACAGGGTTTCTCTGTGTAACAGTACTGGCTATCCTGGAACTTGGTCTGTAGACCAGGCTGGCCTTGAATCCATAGAGATTCATCTGCCTCTGCCTCCCGAGTCCTGGGATTAAAGGCATGTGCCACCATACCCAGTTTACCAGGGGCCATTTTTAAATTTTCATCTATGTTGTCAAATAAAACTTTCTGTGATAAAAATACTATTTTGTTTACTTTAAAAATACTTTTTAAAAGGTAGGGTTCCATCATGTAGCCCAGGCTATCCTGGAACTCACCATGTAGTCCATGATACCCTTGAATTTGTGATTTGCCTGCCTCAGGCTCCTCAGAGCTGAGATTATAGGCCGGTGCCATCAAACTCCACTGAGGGAAACATTTTTTTTTTTTTTTTTTGGTTTTTTCGAGACAGGGTTTCTCTGAATATCTCTGGCTGTCCTGGACTCGCTTTGTAGACCAGGCTGGCCTCGAACTCACAAAGATCCGCCTGCCTCTGCCTCCCAAGTGCTGGGATTAAAGGCGTGCGCCACCACCGCCTGGCTAGGGAAACATTTTATGTATGTACTGTCCACATGAGAGCCACTACCCACATGTGACTTTATGCATCTAAAATATACTAGGATGGCTGAGGTAGTAAATATTTGATTTAAATGTGGCTACTGACTTCCACATTGGATAGAATTCTACATAAGCACCCCTTCCCTTTCTCTGGCTTAGAAAACAGAAAATCAAAACTCAACAGTCATTTCTTCATTTGTCCATTAAAAAAAGCCAGATTCTGGGGTGGGGTCTTACAAGTATCACTCTCAAATTCACACAGCAAATGCAAACCTGTGTCTTCCTTATACACTTCCCTTTACTCAACATGACCTCCTCAGACTGTTACAACCAGAATACATAATTCATAGATGCCAAGTGTTTTTCAACAAAAGTGTTAGGGAAATCCAATGGAGAAAATTCAACAACCAATCATCCTTTCACAACAAAAGGAACCTCATTTAATATGAGAAAGCTAACTCAAAATAGATTATCTAGATCTGAAATGAAAAAGTTGTAAAACATTTCAGAAAAAAAAAAAACATGAATCTCTGTGACCTTGGGTTATGCCAAGATCTTTTTTTTTTTACTGCAGAATAAATTGGGAAATTGAATTTCATTAAAAATGTAAATTTCTGCTCTTCCAAAAGACATTAAGAAAATGAAGTCAGGGGTTGGAGAGATGGGTCAGCAGTTAAGAGTACTGGCTGTTCTTCCAAAGAACCCCGGTTCAAGTCCCAGCACCCACATGGCAGTTCACAGCTGTCTGTAATTGCCGGGCGTGGTGGTGCATGCCTTTAATCCCAGCACTCGGGAGGCAAAGGCAGGTGGATCTCTGAGTTCAAGGCCAGCCTGGTCTACAAAGTGAGCCCAGGACAGGCAGGGCTTCAAAGAGAAACCCTGTCTTGACCCCCCCCCCCCCAAAAAAAAAAGACGAAGTCAAGTGTCAGACTAAAAGAAAATATTTTTTCTTTTTGGTTTTTCAAGACAGGGTTTCTCTGTGAAGCCCTGGCTGTCCTAGACTCACTTTGTAGACCAGGCTGGTCTTGCACTTACAGAGATCCACCTGCCTCTGCCTCCTGAGGGCTGGGATTAAAGACATGTGCCACCACACCTGGCAATTACAGACAGCTATGAACTGCCATGTGGTTGCTGGGATTTGAACCCAGGCCCTTTGGAAGAACAGCCAGTGCTCTTAACCGCTGAGCCACATTTCTCCAGTCCCGGAATTTCAACTTTTATTGCGTTTTAGGTATCCTGCTTCAACCTTTTCCCTTATTTCCAGTCTCTAAAAATGTGGTAGCAGGCCGGGCGGTGGTGGCGCACGCCTTTAATCCCAGCACTTGGGAGGCAGAGGCAGGCGGATCTTTGTGAGTTCGAGGCCAGCCTGGTCTACAAAGCGAGTCCAGGACAGCCAGAGATATTCAGAGAAACCCTGTCTCGAAAAACCAAAAAATAAAAAAAAAATAAATAAAAAATAAAAAAAAATAAAAAAATGTGGTAGCAGATGTAAATTTGAGTTTCACTGAATTTAAGTGAAATTTAAGGCTTTTACCTAGTGAGTCTTAAGTATCCTACAAGACCGGGTGACCATGAGTGAAGTTAGGCAGAGAGAAATGGAGAGGGCATTCCGTTTCAGACTGCAGATCCTCAGAGTGTGGGCTCCTGAGGGCCGCCCAGCCAGGGTGTGGGCTACCTGGGCTAAGTAAGACTCCTAAGCGGCAAAGCAAACTAGAAATGGGTATGGGGAGTTACTGGCTACAAAGGCAGCTAGCCAGCTGCCAAACACTTGTCAGTGAGGGAGAAACACCATGACAAACCACACTCTGTCTCACTTCCTCTCTCTTTTCTTCTCCTTACTCATGTGGAACAGAAGCATCAAACTAGTATTACATTCAGTTTAGCACAATATGTACATTCAGCAGCTACTCAAGGAAGTTTTCCAGAAACATGTTGTGTATAGAAGTTGCCATGTATAAATATACTGTCTGAAAACAGCAAACACGGAGAAATTTCTAGTTTTGTATTTAATTCAAAATATTCATTCAGAAGTTGTCTTGATTCATTTACTTGCGTCATAAACACACGTATCAACTGATAACTTTGGTGAGCAAGCCAGCAGGTCTCCATGATTTCTCTCCTAACAAGTAGGCAAAAGATCACTAACTACTTTGGCAAATGGTCTTGGAACAAGATGCAATTTCCGAGACCCAGTAGTCTTAGAGAGTGTAGGACATGGACCCATCTCAGAAAGACGAAAGCTCAGTAGCAGGCTGTTGAGTAACAATTTCTCTAAGGCCAAAACATTCCAAGCTGCAGGGAAGCTCCTTAAAGCAAGAAGGAAAACAACTCAAAATAGCTTCAGAAGTCCCTGAAACTGATCAGATTCACTAGGTCCCTCCTTGCCAGAGTAAACAATAGAAGCTGAAGGTCAAAGACAAGCCAAACTGAAAAGTAGACTCACAGATAACCTTAGCAGCCTGGAAGAGGTTTAGAACAACCGAATCACTTAGAGGAGACACTTTGAGTCTGTTGAGCTGCCTGCAGGTGGTGTGCTGTGCTCCAGGTTTCCAGTTTCTGTGAGCTATCACCCATTTGAGGTGGACCTTGGTGAGGAAGCCGAGTAATTTTATGATCCTGTTAAGTAATTCCTCAGCCTTATTTCTGTAAGTAACCTCAATAAAACTCACTGATTTCCCAAGTCAGGCTTTGGCGTATCTGTATTTTGTTTGTTATGGGCTCCCTAGCTAGGGTGAATAGATGGGTGTGTGACACCTTCTCCCCAGGAAGTTTTGTCACACAACAAAGGTATCTTAACACTATCTCCTTCAAACTATTGAACTTAAAAATGAATCTGGAGCTTGGGAGACCACTTAGCTGGTAAAGAGCTTGCTGCACAACTCCAGCACTATGTCTCCGTAACCCCAACAAAGGAGGGTGGAGACAGGATTCCTGGGACTCAATGAACACTTGGTTTAGCCGACTCAGCATGCTCCAGGTCCAGTGAGAGACTGTCTCAAAAAATAAGATAGAGAATGATAGAGGAAGACACCCAATACTGACTCTGGCCTCCACACCCATGCACACACTTGTGTGCACACATGTATACAAACACAAATGAACACTACATATTTAGATACATTAAAAAAAATGAAGAAACTGGGGGGTTAGTGATGGCTCAGAGGTTAAGAGTACTTTCTGCTCTTGCAGAGGACCCGGGTTCTGTTCTCAGCACTGACACTGCACCTCACACCTGCCTGTAACTCCAGCTCTAGGGGATCCAACCATCTTTTGACTTCCATGGGCACCAGGCACATATCTGGTACACATATATACATACAAGTGAAACACTCATACACATAAAATAAAAATAAATAAATCTTTAAAAATAAAACTTCTATAAAATGAGGAAATGGAGGCCCATTGTTAAGTCTTCTAGCTCTTACCCATTTCATGGCCAGAACTAAAAACCTCTGGTCTCCTGATTTCCAATCTAGACCTTTCTTTCTGAGAACACTATCAATCTGGATACATGCTTAGTGACAAACCTTCTGAACCAGAAACCTATCACAAGGACCTATCACAACCTGACTGAGAGAGATGCATCCAAATCCAAGAGAATGTTACATGTCATAAAAATGGAATGGCGAACCTGACTACTCCTCAGAGTCCATCCTCTTTTCCCTTTCCTCTGCTGCACACTTCACAGCAAAGGCCCCAGGTACTGACGATGCAGAAGAGGTGCAGAAAATCAAGTCTAAAACTGTGTGTGTGTGTGTGTGTGTTGTGTTGCTGGAGACAGAACCCGGGGCCTTCTGCATACTAGGTAAGGGCTCTACCACCAAGCTATATTGCCAACCACAAATTTAAACAATTTTTATAACTTAAGACAATCCCCACTGCACTTCAAAACTATATTGTTTAAAATTAGCCTTTTTCTTTAATATACCTGAAAATGACTCACTACAGTCTTATTTGAAGAATCTGTGCTTGAGACTAAGCTGATCTCAAACTTCAGATCCTCCTGCCTTTGCCTTTCAAGTGCTGGGATTCAGATGTGCACCACCACACAGAGCCTGAGCTTTAATGCATCTGAAACAGATGTTTTCTGACTTTGTCCACCACAGATGAGGTATTCCACAGGCAGGCATCTGTATGCCTCCAGTGTCTTGTGGTTCTGGGAGTCCACCAACTGACCACAGTGGCGCTAGTCTGGCTCTTGTCTGTGGGTTTTCTTCTGTTAAGTTTCTCTTTTTCAACTATTTATAACTGTATTTGTGTTGTCTTTCCCACAACATTTTCCCCATCATGAATTCTAACTTCCCAAATAACACCAAAGAATTATTAGGGTAAACACTCTTACCTTCTCAGCTACTTGCTCAGTGTTGAAGCATCTGTCCATCTCCCTAGAGCAATGGTTCACAAGTGGGTCATGACCCTACAAGGGTTGCATATCAGATATCCTGCATACTAGACATCTACGTTACGATTCATAACAATAGCAAAATTACAGTTATGAAGCAGCAACGAAAACAATTTTAAGGCTGGGGGTCACTATAACATGGTATTAAAGGGTCATAGCATTAGGAAGGCTGAGAACCACGGAGCTACGGTGTATACTTTGGATAACTGCTGTTCTCTCCTTAAGACATAATCTTTACAAGTGGGGACCTAAAAGCCCCAGGGTCTGTGCTGAAACATTTTAGACATCATTTAGGCTAGTTCAAGTCTTTCATTTTATAAAGCAATAAGAAGCCTCAGAGAGGGGAGGAATTTATCTAAGATCTGTACCTAGCAATTTCTCATATTACAAGGTGTGTAGGGTTCTTTTGCTTTTGTTTCTAATTTTAAAGACAAAGTCTATGTAGCCTTCCATCGACCTCCAGAATGCTTGGATTATAGGTGTGCACCACCACACCCAATGTGCAAAAGCTAAGGTGCTGTATTTTCTTTCCAATTATAGTCTACTTGTTGAACCTAAGTAAGTCTACCTACAACTGGTTTTTAAAGTAATGAGTATCATCTTTCTTAGAGGTTTTTAAGAAGCAGTTTTCCTTTTTATTCTTGTTATTTCAAATTATTTATTTTGGTCACCACATAGATATCCAAGTAAGGAGTTTCTATAAATCTACATACTTGAGGAAAAAAACCCTGAGATGATTAGGCAATTTGGTCAGAAATCTGGGTCTTAACCCTAGTTCTAACTACCAAGTGTTGGGAATAAGTAAAAGAAACTTATTCTAAGTATGACCATTTCATTTTAAGGAATAAAAAATGTTTCAGATTTTTTCCCTTGCTGTGCTACAGCTATATTAAGACTTTAAAGCTCAGAGCCTTGACACTAGTCAATGGAATTCAGATAAATTATTAGTCTAACTTTGGCAAACACTCCACTATAGATCCTCTATCACAGTCATCAGCTCAAGAGTTTAAATTGTTTTCCAAGTTTCTACTGTGACACAAAGGTATGAGTCTATTGTCCTCTTTACAATGTGTATTTCAATACAGATTACAAAGGTAATACTAACATATCTAAAATTTATCTCGTTTTGTAAACTTAAAAAAGATTCTCATAAGCTACAGAGAATGACTTGGATCCACATGCCACAAGTCAAATGGACTCAGATAAATATACCTACCTGTTCCTGAAAATGGGAATTTCCCCTGGTCTTGGGATTCTTCACCTTCCCCAACTACTAGGAAGTTTTAATCCTGTCCCTAGTCTATATTTATCTCCGCAGATTTTCACTCAGCTGACAGATTCTATCCAGGGATCACCTGCAGACTGCAAACTGCTGAGCTCTGGACTTCCTGAAAGCTGATGTAAACCCGCCCAGCTGATGTGACTGCACCATGTCTTTCAGCTTCTGATAAATGTCAGCTGGAAGTAGTTACAGAAGAAAGTACATCATCCATTGTCCCACCTAACAGGTTGAAATGCTAAGTCAAAAGGAGGATCTTGGCATAAGGGTACAAATGGCTACCTACACCACCAACTGGCATACCAAAAATGGGCACAGGTTTGTCAACTGATAGATTCATTAACTAAAATAATTCTACAATATGATAGGATACTTAACTTGCTTTATGATAAATAAAAAGATATTATATGGCTTTTAAGAAATTATTTCTATACTAACCAATCATGGGTTGTTATGAACACTCTCTCCAGAATTAAGGAGAATCTCTTGCAGAGGAAACTGGACAAGATGAACTCATTAGTCTCTCTTCAGCTGGTCCCCATGGCTAACCACTTTCATCACCAGCCTGATTGGGTCCTTAGTCCTGTTCCCCTTGGTTATGCTTATGCCCCTTGGGTGATAAATTTCATTTCACATTTTTTTCCCAACACCACATTAATGCTATCAAACTTATCGTTTTGAGGGCACAATACAATCCCTTATGTAATGGACCGAAGACATAACATCAAAGATTTGGTTAAAGTACAAAGACAAAGGGGGAATGTTGGGAACAAGCAAAAGAAATTTATTCTAAGTACTAACATTTCATTTTCAGGCTCCATTTAATCATAGGGAGAAACCAAGTTCAAGGTCCCAGGCACTAGGGGAGCTGGAGATTTCCCGATAGCTGAACAGCTTCTGTTGTAAATGAACAGTTGTCTGAGACCAGACATCTCAAGGACAGCTTCTCCATCTTGCTGGCAGGGTCAAACAAGTTCATGTTCCAGGCCCAGGAGCTTACTCCTGTCCTGACTGATGGAGAACCCCTTGCTCAACCTCTCATCTCAAAATATGACTGGATAGTGCTACAGTCCACCCTGCTACTCCCCACTTTAAGGTTTCATCCTTTAAATATGCTGTATAATGTCACAGTTCAGCTCCTGAGTCTGTTGTGTGGCCTGGTGTTTGAGTTATGTTGGATTTAAGGGGACCCCACACCACTAAGTACTGGTGCCTTTTTGAGCAATTCATTTCACTCTCTCTTTTTTTTTCCATGTGGAGGAATATGAGCTCTGCTTTCCTCTGATTCCTTTGAAGAGATAATGGGCTCCAAAGTTCTGATGAAAATTACAGGTTTGCTTGCTCATGACAAAGCTGGAAATCATACTGGGTTATCATGGTTGAGCAGAAGCTCTGACTAACACATTTTTCAACTAAAAATGGCAAAATTAACTACTTATTGTTTGTTTGAAAAGACAACTTTGAGCTCATGGGGGGGACTTATGTAAACAATGAAGTAGAGAGATGGGAAGAAGAGAAGAAAAAGTTTGGCACAAAGAAAGAAATGCCAGTTTATGTAAGTATGGAAGTCAAATTCACACCTGATCCATCAAAGCATCCAGACATTTTTTCTCTATCAAAGCTTAGCTCTTGCTATTTGTACTTCATCAAACACAAAACAGTCACTCAGAATTGAATTATAAAGTGTATTTTCTTTACATTTCTATTAAACATCCAGTTATATTAGAAAGAAAACATAAAGAAAGATCCTCTTAGGAGTTTCAAACTCTTGATGCAAAACACAATAGTTCTCTCAGCCCTGTTCATGTGGTGCATTTAAAGGGGTATTAGCAGGGATTACATTTCACTTCCACGGGGACTAAAATCTTAGGGCACTGTCGAGTGCTGTCTCACTGTCTTAGCAAAGAGGATCTGTGGATTCCACAACCAGCACAGTACTTTGCATATACTAACGTTCATCTATGTCAGTCTGGTGCAACTACCTACAAAAATCTATACCATGTGCCAATTTATCCCATATAAAGATCAATGTGTCCCTGTCCTCAAAAACCTTAAATTCCAACCTGTAAAATATGGGCAGTTTGGTGAAAGGAGAAGTTAGCCACTTTGGATGATTACCATTATGAGCCAAAGGATTTACCTTATCTTGAAAACACTTTGATAGGTTAAGTCCCCACTTGGTACATGAAAAGGAAGTCTCAGAAAAAAGGTACGATTCCTGACCTCACATTTAAGCTTTGAAGCCCATATTCCAATACATATTTGCAAAGACTGTACTGTAGAATGCCACACTTTAATCCACATCTGGGGGCCCAGGAAGAATCGGGGATTTAGTTGTGATTTTCGCTTCTGTCACTAAAGCATTTCCAGTCCCGAGAACACTTCTCTGCAAACGTCCACCTGCAGAGTGGAAGTGGGTACCATCATGAATAGTGGTTTTCTTGGTTAGTTTATGGTAGTGGTATCAGAATCCTTTGGGACTGGGTTTTACTAACATCTATACACACCTCCCTTCCCTGCTCCCCCAAAATGACTGGGGAGTGGTACCCCTGGATATTAACAGAAATATACCCCTCAGAGCGGACAGGAGCAGAAAAGCTGTCAGCTCCGACTTCCAAGACAACTTCTCCGTGGATGCTTGTTTCCTCCCCAGCGCTCACGGTTGACAGGAACGGCTACGTGTAGGTCCTGCCTGATGTGCGCGGCCTGCACCGGCCGGTCTCGAGGGCGGAGGCCGCCGCAGTGTGGCCCCGCGGGCTGGCACAACTGCGCAGAGCTCGGGGTACCGCTGCCCCGCACGGGCAGCCGCGGCCGGTTGCTCCAGCCCGGGAGCCGCTTCCTACTCAGGTCTGCGCGCCGCCCACGCCCCCCACTGTACTTCTCGCTGCACCGCGGCCGCCCCGGAGGACGCCCGACCCAGGTCCAGGGGCGTCACGCACGACGCTCTGGAACCCCGCCGTGGCGAGGATCAGGCCCGAGCCTGAGGCGCCGCGCCCAGCCGCTGTCCCGCCCGAGCCCTGCAGCCCGCCCCGCGTCGCCGCACCTGTCGCGCCCGGACCAGAGCTCACCTCGTTCAGGGGGCCTGCGGCCCACGCCCGCGCCTCTGGGCCCGGCTCCCTCAGCCGCCTCCGCCAGGGCCCCCGACGCGGCCGCCGCCCACTTTCGGTTTCCCCTGCACGGCCTGAGCCGCGGCTTGGGAATCACCTAAAGCCCCGCCCTAGACCACGCCCCACCGCACCACGCCCCGCCCCTCGGCCGTCCGGCTCAGCTCTGCGCAGGCGCTCCGGCCACCGCCGCCGACTCCGGGGTCCGTGTGTGTGAGAGGGGAAACCGACGCCGTCTAGCGGTTTCTGCGCGTGCGCACGCCGGCCAGGCGCTCGGACTGTGGGCTTCACTTTCCTTCCACAAAGTGCATTTTCTGCAGCATCTTTTTTTTTTTTTCCATTCTCCTAGATAGTCCATCTTCAGCTGTCTTCTCAGTCACTCTTTGGAGGAGTGTGACCACACTAAAACGCCAGCCTCCTTTCCGAACCTTTTCTCTGCTTTGTCACTTCCCGGTTCACACCTGTATAGCAACACGGCTTTCATCCACTGCCCTAAAAAGTAAAGCTGTCTGGGTGCAGGAATCCTACGATACTGCCCAGAATATAATAGACATGAAATAAATACTTGTCAAATTTGTTAATTCATTCTAAGAGTGTTAAATATTCGCTATTTATTCACTCCTCTACGGTAATTCCACTAACATTTAATGCTTGGTTTGCTTTTAACTCACCATGAGCACTTCGCATCATTCTGTATGCTTTTGAAGAAACACATGCTGCTTACTCAACCAGCATTGTTTTTTTACAGTTTAAGATATGCTTGCCATATTGTAAGCGGCATGATTCAAATGTTACAATTTGATGTGTTTGGTATGCATACAACAGAGAAACCATCACAGAAATTTGAGTAGCTAGCATAGCCACACCCTCAAAAGTCCTCCCTCTTTCATGTTTACCTTACGTCCCATAGATCTGTTTGCTTTTTCTGGGGTTTTATAATAACTGAAAATATTCCATATGTATTGTCTTTAAGGGGGAAAGTCTGGCTTTCTTCACTCAGCAGAATTCTATTTCTGCAGAAGACACCCAGCTAAAACAATTAGAATCCATGCTTGCAGCCTGAGTAAAAGGCAGTTTCCTAGCCAAAGAGCAGGGAACAGAAACCAAATGCATTTCAAAGGTGCGGCTCCCTTAACAAAAGCTGCTGCCTTGCAGCCAAAGTAGAGAGCTAAGGTTGTCCTTATGTACTAAAAAAACAGCAGTCTTCTAGACAGAGCTTCAGAGCTCCCTGGCTACTAGGTGCTTGCTAGGAGTATCTGGTATTGGTCCACCAGTGAAATGCAGCCAAAACTAGATTCCAAGAAATAATGAACAAAACTTTAATTGCAGCATAGGATGACATAGCTAGACCAAGACTTTTAAAATGTTCTCGTTTCTTTGCTTGATTTTTGTTTAGATGCCTTTTGATTTTCCCTATATTGGGAGGTAGAAAGGATATTTTTGTGGTTTGGCATTATTAAAACATGAGAGATTTTTGAAGATTTTGAATAGATTTGAAATTGTCACTGCAGTTCCAAATTGTTCTCTAGGTTACAGAGTTACTATTATCTGGGATTTAAGTGAAATATTTGAATAAGGTAGCATATGCCCTTAATCCCATCATACTGGTGGCAGAAACAGGCAGACACTGAATTCTAGAGCAGCCTAGTCTAAACAATGAAGTGAGGATGGGAACCCTGCTGATAAGACAAGGCTGCTTGCTAAGGATAGTCTAGAATTCAAAATGACAAATTGTCCTTGAAGGTAGTATGCAAGTTTTTGCCTAATAATAAGTGATAATGTCCTTACTGATCTAATGGGTAAATATACATAATCCTAAATGTATGTACAGAGAAAGGGATGAAAAGCCACTTTCCTTAGGTGTGGGGCTCCCACAGGACAAATGGGTTCAAGAAGCATTTTGTCCCTAAAAGAGAAATGTTAGTTCCTGGGCGTGGTGGCGCACGCCTTTAGTCCCAGCACCTGGGAGGCAGAGGCAGGAAGATCTCTGTGAGTTCAAGGCCAGACTGGTCTACAGAGTGAGTCCAGGACAGAACAAGGATACACAGAGAAACCCTGTCTCAAAAAACCTTAGAGAGAGAGAGAGAGAGAGAGAGAGAGAGAGAGAGAGAGAGAGAGATTCTGTTAGTCAATGTAAGGACCCAGAATTAGGCTGGGGGAGGAACATGCAAGCTGCATGCCTCCCACTGCCAACAGTTAAGAAAAGCTAACATAAAATAGCATATCCTGCTATTCTAAACCAATGTCCTAAAGAATGGGGTTCTCATGGGAGAATTTTAACTCAGACTAATATAAAAATGGTTTAATTAATATTATTGTTTAATAAAGGTAATTTAATTATTTAAATTCATACCTTGGTCCCAAAACTTGGGAGACAAGGAAAAAACAGGTTCCTGTGTATTCAAGGCCAATCTAATCTACAGAGCAAATTAGGAAAGCCCAAGCTACAAAGAGAATCTCTACCTCAATAAGGATAGATATATCCACATAGAAATTAAATCTCCAAGGAAAGGAGAAAAGGAAAGAAAAAAATGTAAATACATACCTTTGATCCCAAAATGTGGGAGACAAAGGCAGAGACAGATAGGTTCCTTTTGAGTTTGAGGCCAAATCTACAATAGCCAGAACTACACAGAAGAAACCTGTTTCAATCAATTAATAAATTTATGTCAAACATAGAGGAGAATATTTAAACTCCATACAGTCTTATGCTGAGTTTTAAACTTAAAATTGATTATATATATTTACAGGAAAGTAAAAGGTCTTCCATCCAAACTGATAGAAATCAGATTTGACTGGAAAGGCCTCCTACAGATCTTGTCTACAAACTAAAGAACAAACAGGTAACTTATATTTGCTGATTTCACTAGTTGGAACAGCTCAGATTGGCTAAAACTTAAATATATATATATATATATATGTATATATGTATATATATATATCCAATAAAAATCTTGTTGGCTACATAGAATCCACATGACTTATTATTACATGCCATCCTTTCATATGGCATGAATGGAGACTTACAAATGTCTTTCTTTTGCTCAAAGAGCTGAAAATCTTCCTTAACTAATGTGCATCCTGCACATCCAAGGCATTTTTATAATTACAGAACTATATGTTACTTGTGAGAAATTATATATTTTCAGAACAAAGACACCAGACACCAAAGAAGACAAGTAGCCCAGATGATCCTGCCTCACAGACTTCCTCAATAGCTGTTTCCTCTAAAGTCTGCATCCAGAACCACTTCAAAATGACTTGCTAAGATGATCCAGCCTCACAGACTGTTCCAGCCAGGACTTCAATAAAGCCCTGAACTTTCCCACCCAAAGTTCAGTTTTTTGGTTTTTTTTTTTTTTTTTTTTTTTGGTTTTTCGAGACAGGGTTTCTCTGTATAACAGCTTTGGCTGTCCTGGACTCGCTTTGTAGACCAGGCTGGCCTCGAACTCACAGTGATCCACCTGCCTCTGCCTCCCAAGTGCTGGGATTAAAGGCATGTGCCACCACGCCCGGCTTCAAAGTTCAGTTTTGGACTACAAACTGCTCAGGACATTCTAATTGCTGAGCACATAGAGAGTGGATGACAAAAATTACTATTAAATTGCTTAATCATTTTTCCATTTTATTTGGGCCCCCAAACAGGTTTTCTACATCCCAATTCAGCAGGAAGCAATTTTAAGAGAGCGACATCCCATTCCCAAAAAGTGGGGTGAATGATTTCTTTGGTCATTTGATGGGTTATAGATGTTGTTTAGGGGGACTGGTTGCAAGTTGTTAAATGATCTTGTTAAGCAAGGTATAGGATATTAGACTCGGGGACTTTTTCTTTTCTCTATTCTTTCTCTCTTTTATAGGGGGAAAAGACTTGAAAAGAAAAGAGAGGGAATATGGGTATATAATATAGGAATGATAAGAAAAGGATAGGTTGTTGAATCTGCTCTGAAATTTAAGCTGTTGTTATTCTCAAAATAAGGTTATCTTTTGATACATTGGTATAGAATTTTGTAAACTGATACAAAAATAAGGTTAATTTTTGATTCATTGGTATAGAATTTTATATTTTGATACACATATATGTATATTTCAACTGTTATATAAGGTTTTGTGCCTATACAATGCATTATAAAAGTACAGGTTTACTTCTAATCCTTTTATGGGTTGCTATTGCAATGTTTAGGAGTCTGGGTAATACAGGTTGACTGGCTGGCCAGTCAAGCTCCTGGTCATGTCAGATATTAGTCTTAATTTATCACAAAACAGGCTTACTAGATTAAATGGTTAAAAATATACAGTTTGCTTGTTCAAACATGGATGGATTTGTAAATAAATCAATAGATGTCTTGAAAACCCTCAGAGGCATACAGAAAATGGCATTTAAAGATGTTTTTATTATTTTAAGAACTGTTTGACTTAAGACAGTCAGCTCCTGACAGCTCCCATTTGACTTGGAAGGAGACAATGAGCATCAAAAATCTTCATCAGGAGATAATTCCTCTGGGTAAAAGTGCCACTGCTCTCAACAGGCTATATATAGTCCAAAGATGGACCAGAGCTTAAATGCACATAAGTCGATGGCTTGATTCTGCAGAGACAGAGTAAGCAAATCCTTCTTATTTCCTGTTGCACGATGTCTGTGAGACATGTTTGGCCAGAAGGCTGAAGATGATGCTCCAACAGTATTGAGACATATTTGGGACTGTCTAGACAGCAAACTATCATTTTCCATTCTGGTAGCTGCTCTCCTGTGCTTCCTACTCACTCAAATAACTTTATCCCTTCTTACATCTTTGATGGGCTTGAAGACAAAATATATGTAAAATTTCAATTGAACTCGAGTTGTTTAGGATTTAAAAGGATATTTTCAAATCAAAATCAAATCTTTATAAATATAGGATAGAAAATATTTAGGTTCAGAACTTTGGATAAACCAAGTTAGTTTTTTTTTTTCTTCTACAAAATTGCCTGATTCAAATAGGCTAAAAACTATGTGTGTAACTTTTATATGTGGTTTTCTTTTTTTTTTTTTTTTTGGTTTTTCGAGACAGGGTTTCTCTGTGTAGCCCTGGCTGTCCTGGACTCACTTTGTAGACCAGGCTGGCGTCGCACTCGCAAAGATCCGCCTGCCTCTGCCTCCCAAGTGCTGGGATTAAAGGCGTGCGCCACCACTGCCTGGCTATATGTGGTTTTCTTGATTGTTTAATATTTGTTCTTACTGTTTTTACTATATGAGTTAAAAAACAATTAGCCTTTTTATTAGACAAAAGGAGGGAATTGATGGGGTGATCTTATGCATTCTAAATGTTAATTAACTGGCCCCAGAGGCCTGCTTGCTGTCTGTTACTTACTTTCTCTGATTGGTTAAATAAATGCTAAGGCCTGAGATTGGGCAATGACAGAGATAGGTGGGACTAAGGTTTGTTCTTGCTGTTTTTACTATATGAGTTTTAAAAAACTTTTCTGAGACAGAGAGCATCTTGGGTAGAAGAAGCCCCCAGGACAAGCAGCGAAACAAAGAGCAGGATGGAGAACACAAGCCATGGGTTAGAGAAAAGAACGTCATTCCATGTGGCCTGGAACATCGGCATAGCATGGGGAATAACAGCCCAGGGGACATATGTATATATGGGATCATATTTGGGAAATAGAATTAAGGGCTAGTTTAGATGGACTAAGATTGCTCAATACAGGCCAAAGCTTGTTAAACTCCATCAGGTCTCTGTGTGCTCATTTATAATGGCGGGTTAATCCTTAACCTCCCAACCAATTAAATATAATCTAAATACAAAATAAGTTAAATATAAGTTAAATAATTTAATTAGCCATTTTCAACAGAAATTCTTCTGCATTGTTGCATATACTAGTAGTTTATATCCTTTGCTCACCAAGTTTCCATTGTGTGAACGGCAAGACCGCTCCCAGGTACTGACTCAAGAGAAAGGAAAGGGCTTATCCATGACAGACCTGTTCCAGGATATTTAAATCAGCTTTGCTTGCAATATCTAAACACAGAGATAGCATACATATCCTTCTGTGAGTGAGTGAGTGAACAATGAACTATAATGTATAATGGACTCAACACCTACTATCAAACAGCAAAAGCATACCAAAGGTCCGTACGCCTTGTGCTTAAGGAGCTTCCCATTCATCAAAAAGCCGGATATCCTGTGCTCAGGAGGTTCTGTCCTAAGGCTTGGACCACGGGTGTTCTTTGAACACTGTTCTCTTTCATAATCTCACATCTGGTCCCTGCATAAACCTGCCAAAGTGTCTCTCTCTGAAATAATACATTGCCTTTGTTCTATTTCAGTCTGTTTCAGAAGTCTTTCTCCTTGCCCTGTCCCCTAATCTACTCTGAACATGACAGTGGCTTTCACAGGCCTAGAATATAGCCAGTCTCTATCTGGACTCTGTAACACTCGTGATGTGCCTTGGCTCCACAGTCAGATGGGGTGGGGGTAAAAGCAGCACCTATGAGCTGAGAGGGTGGCTGTGGGGACAGGAAGTTAGGTGATACTGAGTTCAATATATAAAATAAATCATAAAGTGATGTACATGGTTCCCAAGGCTGAGGTCCTTTAACCTTGTAAAGGTGCCCCCTGTTTTGTAATAGCCTATGTACAAAGAAAAGTCATGTGATGCAGCAGTTTTTCATAACAAGCTTCACTTATAAATAGTTGCCACAAGCAAATATTTTCAAGTGTGCAGTTTGATGAGCTTTAACAAATGTATTCAACTGTGTAGCCATTATCACAGTTCCCCTGTGCCTTCTACCTACCCCCATTTCCTCACTCTAGACCCTATTCCTGGCTGCTGCCGCTGCTGAGACTCCATCACCACAGTTTGGTTTCTCTACAGCAGCATACGCATGGGGCCACACAATGTGTAGTCTTTTGTAACTGGATCTTCATTTAGTGTAGAGCTTTTGCAAATCATTCCTGCTGTACTTATCAACAGTCAATTCCTTTTGATGGCTGTGTATTATGTCACTGTATGGATATGTCACAACTAGTTTACTTAGTCACATTTAATGTGCATTTTTCTTGTTTCTAATCTGGGGCTGTTCTGGATAAAGCATCTATAAATAACTACTGTGTAGTCAAATGGTTTTCTCACACACATACCTGGGAGTAGAATTAATGTCAGGATGTAGCATAAATGTATACTTAATTATATATATATTTACATATATGAATATGTTTATATATGCATACTTATCATATATAATATATAATTATATGGGAACAGCCCTGAAACTGGATAAGCCAATAAATCTTGTTGGTTATAAAGCCCTCAGGACTTAATCATGCCATTCTTTTAAATGGCATAAATTAAAAATTTATACTGCAGTTTGGTTACAACCCAAACTAGCTTATGAAGAAAGACAGATGTCTTTCACTTGCTCAAAGAGCAAAGAATCATCTTTAACTCATCAGTGCACACTGCAACTCCATATATATGTCATTGCAGAACTGTATATTACTTGTGAGAGTTTACAGAACAAAAGGACCAGACACCAGTGAAGTTGGTGTACCTGACAAGATTCATCCTGGAGGATGCTGAGATGCTGAGATGTTTGTTCCAGCATCCTGCTTGATCCAATCACAGACCGTCTCAGTTGCTGTTTCGTCAAAACTTGCTTCCAGGATAACTTCAAAACAACTAGCTTAAATCATCCAGTATCATAGACTGTTCCAAGGCAGGACTTCATGTAAGCCTACATTTTCACAGCATATAGAGACTGGACAACAAATGTGACAACTAGATTTATTAACCATTTTCCCAATTTTCTTGTCCCCCCCAAAAGAAATCCTACTCCCCAAATCAGCAGGAAGCAATTTTAAGAGAGCAATGTCACATTCCCTTAAGGTGGGGTGGTTAGGTTTTGATCATTCTATTGGGTGATGGATGCTTGTCATTATAAAGGTGTTGTTTACAAGTTATTAAATGGTCTTTATCAGGGAGAAAAATCAAGAGTTTAGACTCAGGCATTTCTCTCTTTTCTTTTCTCTATACTTCTTTCTTAGGTAAGAGGAAAGGAGTTGAGAATAAAAAGGGGGGAATATAAGAATATCATAGGAAAATAATATAGGAATAATAGAGAATAAAGGGTAGATTATTGAATCTATTCTTAAACCAAAGAGCATTTTATAAGTCAATAATCTTACATTGATATAGAAATTTGATATTGATACAAATTTAAGGCTTACATTGGTATAGACTACTGTATATTGATACAAACGTAAAGTTATTTTTGATACACATATGTATATATGTTTCAACTCTTGTTTAAGATATTAGACCTTTGCAACTCACTTAAAAATGCAGTGTTTACTTCCAGTCCTTTTAAAAGCTGCTTTTACAAACTGTTTACATTTAATTAGTGATGTCAGTTAATAGTCAGTCAATCAAATTCATGGTCATGTCAGATACTAGTCTAGATTATCACAGAAATATACATCTTATGTTAAAAAGATAATAAATGGCAAGAAACAAATAATGTTTACCTATTCAAATGTGTTAGATAGATGGTCTTCAGAAACCTCAGAGACCTACTACAGAATATGGCATTTAAAGATGTTTTATTTTAAGGCTTTTTTTTTTTTTTTTTTGAGAATGAGGCATATCAGCTCCTGCCAGCACCCCATTCGACTTGGAAGAAGATGATGAGCTTTGAAGAACCTCCATTAGGAGATGGCTTCAAATGTGGCAAACGAGTCACTGGGAAAAGACTTCCCTTTCTCTCTCTGCAGACAGAATGTTGTCCAAAATGGGCAAAACTGGATGCAGGCAAGTCGACTGCCAAGCTCTGACAAGACAGGGTAAACAGTCCTTCATAATTCCTGCTTCACAAAAATGTCTCTCAGATATACTGGACCAGAGGCTGAAAGTGATACTCCAACAAGATAGAGGATTTGGGGTGTTGTCCAAACAGCCAGCTATCTGTCAATTCTATAGTATTGGAAGCTGCTTGCCTACACTTCCTGTATACTCAGGTAATATTTATTTCTACTCAAGTCTCTGATGGGGTTGAAGTCAATCTTACTATAAAACTTAAGTTTTTAGCATTTAAGAAGATGTTTTAGGTCTAAGAATATGTACTTAGGTTGGTAATGCAAGTTAGGTACAGAACTTTGAAAACACCACGATAGGATAAATAATAGAATACTTTCTCCAAAGTTGCCAAGTACATATGGACTGGACATTGTGACTGTATATCATACCTAATAGTTTTCATAATTGTTTCATATTTGTTCTAACTGTATGTGCGTCATTTATTGTAAGAAAAAAGCCTTTTATTGAATTAAAAGGGAAAATTGTAGAGAGAATATCTTGTGTATTGTATGGATGCAGCACTTGTCAAAAAAATACCTATGGCCCATAGGAAAGGGAAGAATAGGAGGTGAGACATCCAGGAGGCAGAGAGAATTCTGGGAGTATGCCAGGTATGGAAGAGACACTGGGAAGATGTGAGGAGGACACATATATCATTCCTGAGCAGAGGTAAACAGCCATGTGGCAGAACTTAGATTAGAATAAATAGATTATTAAATTATGAGCTAATCAGAGAATGAGCCTAGATATATGGCTTACGTATTTGTAAATATATTTTGAGTCTCAGGTCTTATTTCTGGAAGCTTGGGGATGAGAGGAAGAACATGCACTACAACAGCAGACTATTTGCCTCATACTTGCTCTGGGAGGGGTGTGATATTTGCCAGCTGCAGATAATTTTATTCTGGGGCTCTGGAGAGGGAATAAATGCCAGAAGCCCAGTCCAAAGAAGGTGCAGCTGTTCCTCCTGTTGGTTCCTGTTCCTGCTGTTGTTGTTGCTGGTTTGTCAAATGCTCAAGAGAAAAGAAGTTGTGGAAATATCCTGATGAGATGAAGACTGGACTTTCCCCAAGGAAATCAATGTCTCTAATCAGGAGGAAGTAGTCTATAGAGGTCTATGTTCCCTCTCCCCACTAACCTTCTGTTCTTCTACCTGGTGTTGGGGTGTTAGAAGGGATTGGAGTGGAGAAGGGTGAGAGATGTAAGAACCAAATAAATAAATAAAATAGGCCTATGCTTACACATGAGTCCCACTCATTCCCAATACTCAGCATCATCAGTATTTTTAATTGGAGCAGTCAACTGGACAGATAGAAAATTGAGACTAGGGGGCTGGAGAGATGGCTCAGTGGTTAAGAGCACTGACTGCTCTTCCAGGAGTCCTGAGTTCAATTCCCAGCAACCACATGGTGGCTTACAACCATCCACAATTGTGATCTGATGCTCTCTTCTGGCTGCAGATGTGCATGCAGATAGAACACTCATATACATAAAATAAACAAATAAATCTTAAAAAAAAAGAAAGAAAATTGAGACTATGGTACTGAGGGATGCAGCACCGAGACTTTAACTTGCCTTTCCCCATGACTAATGACAGAGCATCTTTTCATGTACACACTGGCCAGTATATATGTTCTTGGACAAAGTTTCTGTTCTGTAGTTAGATTTAACCAAGACATATCAGGAGGACTCTCAAGAAGCTTATTTTTAACAAGGAAGTTGTATGATCTTGTTTTGTTGCTTGTTTTATAGCTAGAATTCAGGAGGTTTGAGATAGGAGCTTGTCATGTGGCTGAGGCTGGCCTAGAACTCTACATCTTCTTGCCTCAAACTCCTAAGTGCTGGAATCACAGGGATGTGCTAACATGCCCAGCTCAGACTGGCTACTCTTTAGACCTCAAGGTTCTTATCCTTTTGTGGAACAGTAAGTCAGAACATGTGAAAGCAATATGTAGACACAGATTTTACAGAGTCAAGCCCCATTGTGAATACATTTAATGTGAAAACATTAAAATCTACCTTAGGAGAAACCTTAGAACAAAAGAACAGAGTTTCAATATAGAATGCAATTCAAAGGTATTCTCCCCTAGGAAAAGGCCAAACTCATCTTGGGTCACCATGAGCAGGGGCAGGGAGCAGATGGGTGGATCTGCTATTCAGGAGAACACACACATTTCTCATTTCTAGGGCTGCAGAGAGGTCCTCAGAGTCCTGTCAAGTGGCTTTTGTGGGAGGGGGGGGCTCCTGGTAGGTCATCGGTGCTTTCAGCAGGGTGAGTTTATCATGGAAAGGAAATGCAAAGCAAGCCCTAAGTGTAGGGAGGGAAGATAACCCCATTGCCATCTTATCTGGGGCTAAAATGGATGAAGATACAAAACCTCCACCAAGCTAGGTGTGGTGTCACACATCTTTAAACCCAGCACTTAGGAGGGAGAGACAGGTGGGTCTCTGTGAGTTCACAGGCCAGCTTAGTCTACAGAGGGAGCTTCAGGGCAGCCAGGGCTACATAAAGAGGCTATTTTAAACAAACAAAAACAAATAAATGAACAAACAAAAATTCCTCCACTAAAAGCCCTTCATACATCTTTGTTCGTCAGGGTAGCCTTCTTGTTTGGATAGAGCCATAGAGGAGGCACCAGGACACCTATCCAAGGCAGGAGGATCCAGGCTGTTGGTGGCGCACTCTGTCCCTACTCCTCTTACAATAGTTCAGCATGCCCAGTGAGGACCTTGTTTCAAACACATATCTATAGCCTTTTCCCTCTCATCTGATAGAACTTTATAGTACAATTCAAGAACCGCACACTCTTCATCCTCCACCTCACAGCCACTGGGAAGGGCTGCAAATCCCCCCTTCCAAATCTCAAGTAGCATTTGGAGAGACCTCAAGAGCTGCTATCTCACCTTCTATTCAAATATACCTGTTGCTTCTTTATACCTGTCTCCAAAGAGAAAACCCAAAACACCGTAGGACTCTAATTTGTATCACTTCCCATACTATCAGTGAACTACGGGGGATGTGTTTGTGACATCAATCAGTGTCACGGGTAGTACTTCTCAGGCAACCTCCCCGACAGCCCCCCCACCTGAAAACAACTGTTCTCTTAATTGAGCTTCTAGATGCGGCTTTGTTCCTCAGATGCATTCTAACAGAAAAGCATCTGAGAACGAAGCATTTCCTCTCCCTTGTCTTCATTCTCCTAGTTGCTTTGTGGCAGGGGACTTTAGTGCATCCCAGCCTGCCACTTGGCCATGTGTTGAGCTGTGTGGTAAAAGTTAAGCTGTTAGTGAATTAGTAGGCAGTTCAAATTAGCATCTGGCAGCACATAAGGAGGAGCTTGATGTTCCTTTAACCTGCTGAAATGGACAAAGTCAAGTTGTGGCCAGACAATATGCACTTTAAAAGGGTGTTGCTAAGAAACTGCACAAGCTGCACAGATGACGTCAGTAGCCGTGAGAAACAACGGGACTGCTGGACATAGCGAGAAATCTCGTGGACCCTTGAGACTCCCAAGGATCACAAGATAAGGCGATATAGAAGCCAGGGAATTCCACGAAGTCTCCATCATCTTCCTGCCTTCACTGACTGAGAAGTCACGCTGAAGAAGTGCACAGCAAGGTATGCCTTTAATAGAATTTAGACTGGTATAGCCCAAGGCAAATAAAACTTGCTGAGAGTGTTCCTTGAAGGCATCTGTCTTGGGGCCCCAGAGCACTAAACAAGTGAGCGAGGCAAGTGGAGTTCAGAAGCTGCTTGGAGAGGCTTTCAGCATGTGGTTTTCTGGGACCAAGGAGACTGTGGAGGCGAGTCTTAGCTGATGGAAAAAGCCGCCCTCAGTTTGCCGATTGGAGCAGACTGACTTTTTAAGTCAGTCATGATAAATTGGCCTTGCAAACTGGCAAAGTAAGGCCCAAAAAACACTAAGCTTTGAAAAGAACTGACTGCCAAGACTGCCGTAAAACCAAGTCATCCCGCACGGACCCACACTAAGAATATTAATATCCTTTAAAGAAAGTTAAAATGATGTTAGTTAAGTGTTTTTGGATCGGTATTAGAGTGTTCTTAGATATTAGGGTGTTCTTAGATTATAGGTTTTAGGTTACAGTATTTAGGTATTTTATGTGTTTATTAAGTATATTAATAAATCTAAGTGTTTATAAATAAAAATATTCTGTTACAGAGCTGCTTCTGCATCCAGGTGGAACCCAGCTTCTCCAGTACTAGTTGCTTCCACAAGGTCAGGGAAATTAGATCCATAACAAAATGAATCTCTGGATAGATCTATTTTTATTTCATCATTAATGCCATCATCACTCTCACTTCAGTGACTGTCCCATGAACAAATGGAGAGAAATTTCTAGACAATTGTGTTTGTTTTAACTGAGTAAGGGGGAAAAGGTGTGGGAAGGGATCAAAAACAAAACACAAAACAAAAGGGGGGGATTGCCAGAGCCCTTATGAAATCCTGGCCCTCTGGAGCTCAGGGCTTGCTGATCAAGCAAAACCCCCTAAGCTTCCCACAAAGGCCTCCAAGGTGAGTCAGCTGAAAGGCCCTAATCCCCGGGAGGGTGACCAGGGAAGCTGCACAGGCCACAAAGCCAACAACAGTGGGAGAGAGGGGAATAATGAAAGTGTTAACACAGTGGTTCTCAATCTTTCTAATTTCCTAATGTAATCTGATAAGCAGACCCCCAAAGGGGTCGTGACCCACAGGTTGAGAACTACTGTTTTAACACCATATTGTGTAGAGAACCAATTGGGTAGATTGAGTCTGTGCTATCAAAGAGATCATCTTCACCAGGTTCCGTGGGTCATTCACGCAGCTCAGGTTTAGACAAGACCTGCAATACAGATGGTGACCTGACCGGGAGTTGATACTAAGTGCGATCAAGGAGCCGAGAGGCCCAGCTGTTTGGCAGGGTATGAGATGAGGGTGTGGTAGCTAGTACCTTAAACAAGGCAATCAGTCACCAAACTGAAATAATGGATAAACCTACTGGTCTAAAAGTCATGCTGAAGGGCTGCTGGGAGCAAAGAAAGGGGAAAGCAAGTGACAAGAAACTGCTTGGGATTGTGGGAGGCACTCATCACCGGCTCACAGACTAGAAGAAAGAGCAGGGAGGATCCAGGAAATGTGCTGCAGCACAGTCCCTGACTTGTCTGAGCCATCCACGGTCAAAGTCCAAGGTTACACTGAACTGAATTCCAAAGCCCCTTGGCTCCAGTTCTAGCTTGGATCCCTTGTTACAACACAGTTAATTCAGTAAGTAGCAGAAGAGCTTCCCTTGGGGCTTTCAGGTCATTTCCTATTAATCAGTGGTCTACCACGGGAGAAGCTCCTGCCCGCAGAGTGTTCTAGACTCTCATGAGGCTATTTTCAGTTGTCACATGACTAGGCAGTTAGTCTGGACCAGTACCTTGATGCTGAAGTTTCCCTTATTCCAACTAAAGTGTGAATGTCTTGCCAGCTATTTGTGTAGATGACAAACCTCTTTTCTAACTAACTTGAATTACTTTTCCCATGATTTTATGATTTTTCTAGGTAATTTTTTTACAGGGGTAGGGGTAGGCAAGCTGTGAATTTTATGTCGGGAACAAATGAGGAAGGAAAGCTTTAAAATATTTATCATAAAATGGAGACTGGGAGCCGGGCGGTGGTGGTGCACGCCTTTAATCCCAGCACTTGGGAGGCAGAGGCAGGCGGATCTTTGTGAGTTCGAGGCCAGCCTGGTCTACAAAGTGAGTCCAGGACAGCCAACAATACACAGAGAAACTCTGTCTCGAAAAAACCAAAAAAAAAAAAAAAAAATGGAGACTGGGAACTGTTTCCTGGGCCCTGTAGATTTAAATACTTCTAGAAATTACCAGACAACCAACCGCACCCAGAAATATGGAGGGCAAGATGTTCCTATTTACAATGGGGGGAGGACACACCAGTCGTTATTGGAATTCTCCATGACACACTGGCTCT